>PVLA01000534.1:0-347174 GCA_004027455.1 Hydrochoerus hydrochaeris | reverse complement strand
AACTTTCTTATCTACTTTTTTTTTTTTTGAAGGTAGCAAAATACAGCAGAACAAGACAGAACAAACCCATGCAACCGCACTGCAATAAAACTACCACAGAACCTCAGAGCAGGTCACCAGGACACAAGCAATAGTCTCAATAGTACGGTCCATTTTGTTCACATTAGCTGTTCTTTCAATGAAATAGAGGAAAATGGAAGGAAATATAGAACTTTTAAAAACAGAATATTGAATAAAGCAGTACCATTAATCAAAAATGAGCAAAACAGTGATAAAAATATTTGCCTTCAAAGATATGGTAGAAGGAAATCCCCCTTACTTGCCAAGCTGTATACATTCATCCTCCAAAAAGATACTCAGACCGCTGCTGCCTACTTGCTAACGGGGAGGGAGGGGGATGGATTAATGTCTGATTCTTAGCCCGTGCACCCGCAGGGCCCCAGCTGCTTACAGGCCGGCCAGCAGGCCGCCTTATCTCCCAGCGCCCAAAGTTCCAACATGATGCAGAGCTTAGGAGTCGCCGATAGTTCCCACCCTGGTGTGCCAGTGGTTTGCCAAGCCACCAGCTGCTCACCAGGGCAGTGAGTAGGCCACCTGTTCTCCAGCGCCCAACGTTCCAACATGATGCAGAGTTCAGGTCTATTTCTACATCTCTTAGTTTCATGGCTATCTTTCAAGGACTTGGCTTTTTTAAGTTACAAAAAATAAGAAAGTTTAACTACAATCTCCTCACTTAGCTTTCTCTTTTCACTCCCAGTTCCTTTCTGTCGTACCTCTTTTTTCAGCAGATGATGTTGAAATCACAAGGGGAAATTTTAGGATCCATTTTATTTGTTTATATTGAAATACTTATATAGCTACAATATCCTCTGTGTGAAGGTATTATAACTGGGATCCATCTCAGTGTCAGAAAACCTCCTGAAAATTCTCCCTTTCATAGGGTGGACCACAAGGCAAACAAACCAAAGTCACATTTTCAAAGTATCCTTTGCAAACTCAGAGCAGCAGTATATGGTAAGTAGGGAAGACACAGTTTTTCAATTAGAGAGCTAGGAGGTGTTTTGATAAATGCTTTCATACCTTACAAATCATTAATGAGAAGAAACTTTATATTCCTCCATGTTTGGCAGGATATTTACATGGCAATGTCAGTAACATGATGCAAGATAAAAATTAAAACTAAAGTACATATCAATAATGAAAATATAGTGCTTTCGTGATTTTCTACAGAAAATTAAAAAATTTTTCCATAAATAATTGTTCAGAACATAAAAAACAAGAAAACTGTAATATAGACATGCTTTCTGCACTTTGTGGTAATTGTGATACTATCATTTTGTCTTTGCAAAATTTGTTATGAAAGTTTAAAAGATGAATAAATATCAGTGTTTAAGACTATTTTGTTTCTTAAACAAAGCCACATGAACCTGTTTAAATTTAACCCCTCAATTCTAATTCTCCTTATATTGTAAAATTATGATTCTTTTTATATAACTTGTTTTTTGTAATCTATAAAGTTTCAGTGTTCTACAAATTCATTGTTTAGGTCTTTTCTGAAATTCAGATGATTTTATTTTTGTACAAGTTTATAATAACCAAGCCAGCTCCTTTTTGTTTGTATCCTTTGCTTATGCACATCATACTTATATTTATACTCCTAATTAGTATATATGGCATGTGATTACGAGTCTGCATTTTAATTTCTGAATGTTGTATTAATGCTTTATAATTCTACTTTCTCAGAAGCTTTGTCATTTCTACCCTTTCATTTTTTCTGTCACTATCACATATTGATTGCTCATGGCTCATATCTGGATTATTTCATTCCCAGTGGGAATTCTGGTCATTATGTTTTTTAACTTAAATTTTGATTTCCATCACATTCTTATGCTCAAAATCTTTCTTTAATTTTATATTGTCTACTGTTTCCAAAGAAACAATATTTGGTACAGCATACACAATTTTAGGGCATCCAAAGTTAAATTTCCCCAAGACACCAATCCCTACCCACTCACTTAATAATTCCCAATATCTTGCCATTTCTGAGTATAGCTGGAACCTCTGAGGTTTAATACTTTATTTTTTTCTTTTGTACCTACCTTTCTTATGTGCCCCAAGACAAAATTAGACAACTGCTTCTTCTCAATTCCCCCATGAACCACTCCTTAGTTTTCTCAAACCCTTGTGTTAAAAAGTGATTTGTTCTCTTTTCAAGATTACCACACACACACACACACACACACACGGATCCTTGCTCTTTTCTTTTAAAGGTTAACACATTTGATTGTTGATACTATTCTTTTGTTTTTTGAGACAGGGTCTTGATCTGCAGCTTGGGCTGGCCTTGACTTACAGTACTCCTCCTGTCTTAGCCTCCAAAGAGCTGGGATTAATACTATTCTTGTAAAGCTTAACAAGTTTGGATGTTGATTATTTTGTTTCATTCACAAATGACTTCTCCTTTGGGAGCTTTAATTTCTCCATTATAGGGTTTATGAGCATCATGTTGTCTATTTTTGTGCTAATTTTAATTATATAGCTTTTTTTTTGGAGGGAATTTATACTCCTTAATCAATTTGACAAACACTCTACAACAATTTACTATAAAAATAATTGTATAATAATATCTTAATTAGATCTTACTGAAAGAGACTTTTTAATTCAAATATGAAAAAATTTTATAAGGCAGTTGATTTGATTTTTTACTAATATTTGAACAAATATACAGTATATTTTAATTGAACTATCTTGCCATAAGAGAAGAATTCAGTATACATATTCTAATCTATAACTGCTCTTGAGGCTTGTTCTGATTAATCTTGTCATCCTGACAATTAAGACATCAAGAGATTTAGACATCAATGTAGACATCAAGACATGTCTAAGAATTTAATAAAGCACTCATCCGGGTCCATCTGGGTGCATGATCTTAAATACCTGCATGATGTATTTAAGAATGCATGATTTTAAACACTGATTGTATTTGTCCCTGCCCTTTTCCTTTTGGCACTCTCTTTCTGGGCTCTGATTCCTGCCAGCCATGAAGTACAGAGTTTTGCATCTCCACGCCTTTATGCAATGATGTTCCTGCCTTGATGCCAACTGGGCACGAACTGAACCCTTTGAAACTCTGAGCCAAGATATCCTCTCCTACTTTACCTTGCATGCAAGTCATGTATGTTTTAAAAGCAACAGAAAAGTTCACTGGTTTTTATGTAATATGAGAGTTTCTGTTTCGTATGTAGGATGCTTAGAGACTTATCTAAATATCAAACAAAGCTTATGAATCAATGAGGGGCCATTTTCTGGGATCAAATCAAGGTTTGTTCCACTTCACCAGTTATCCCCAAATTTTCTCATAGTGCTATTTTTAGGTGAACTATTGTTTATAGTGTTTCTTCCATTCCTTTCTTTTCTGTCCTTTTCTCTGGTTTGTTTTTAATCTCTTCCTCCCTCTAAATATTTTACAATCCATAGTTTACAAAGTAGTCTCACTTGTCTTGATTATATTCCATGAAAACAATGTGGAGAAAGTCTATTAGGAGGAAATTGTCTTTATGGTTTTTAGTGTCCCAATCCAAAACATGCTGAGAATTGTTAAGATCTCTTTTATGAAGTGAATCTTCTAACTATAAATACCATAATAGCTCTATGAAATTCTTTGTCCTTTCCAAAACCACAGTAAGGTAGAAAAACCAACTCTGATATCCATTATTTGGCAACTATTTACTGTGACGAATGTGAAGGTAGGTTCACAAACCCAAAAGCTTTTGTTTTGAAATGAAAGTGAGATCAAAAGGGAAGAATCTTTAAAAAATAGAGAGTAAAAGCAGGAAATCAATTACAAACAAATTACAAAGTTAAATATTGTCATTAGAATAATATTAAGAAATATCTGAAAAGTTAAAACCTTTGTAATTAGGTACAGTCTCAAAAATATACAAAATGCTAATACAATAAGGCATAAAGAAAAACTTGAATAGATCAATAACTCTTAAAAGCTTTGAATGTTCTATCAAGTATAACAGCAACTCCCTCCAAAACAAAAATAAAAGTCTAGTTTCAGTAACATCACAAGAGTACCAATGAAATTTTAAAATTAGAAAGTTTTCTATCATATTTTCTGGAATATATATGAAAACATTAGTTTGTCATGAGGCTATTATAATTCTGATTTTATGAAATATAAGTATTCTTAAAAATAAAAGTATATTCCAACTTAATTTAATCATATGCTATGATATATGGATATTAAAAAGAATAGATTTTCTCAAGAATCATGTAGGGTTTTTAATATCTCAATATCTATCTGTATGAAAATGAATTAGTAAAAACAGACATGCAAGTATATTAATATATGTAGCAAAAGTATTTGATCAAGTATACCATCGTTTACATTGGAAATATTTTTACTGCTAAGAATAGAATTCAGATTTTTTAATTCAATTAGGTCTATATAGTGAATATCCTATAATCTGAAACACACTAAATATTAGATTTCATGGACAATCTTTGACTCATTCCCTTTGAGATTTTGAAGGAGAAAAGTCTACTGTCATTTCTATCAGAACTTCTTGCCATTGTATAAGAGAAAATGATATAGGATAAGAAATATATGAAAATATAAGAATAGGAAACAGATGCAAAACTTTATTAAAAATCAAATAAGATATAATTATAAGCCATTGTTCCTGATATAGTGATTAAGCAAAATATTTTCAAATACAGAATAGTAACAACATCAATGGTGTTTTCTCATCATATATAGATAGTATGGAGTGGGAAGAAGAGTATCACTCAAAATATCAACAAAACAGTAAATTACCTAAGAGTTACCCAGAAAAGACTGTATATTTGGGAGAACAGATGGGAACAATCTCAGTACTATGTTTTATGTTTAAGTATAGGAGGAATTAAATACATGGAAGTGAGAATGAGTTAAATATACACACAAAAAGTAACCTTATGTGGAAAAAATACAGGTAATAGAGTGAGATGCATAGCATAAATATTCTTATGTAATAAAAAGTGTGCTAGATAAATCATTCAAGGAAATAAAGATGTAACTATTATGGAAATTGTTAGAGATAGTAAGAGAACGTAACTAGCGTTGAAAAGGAAGAAATAATGTTAAGTATCAGAAATGATAAAGAGGTAAGCCAAGAATCTACAGGATAAATGTAATTAAATAAATCATAAATGAGTGATGAAAGAGAGCAATAGCCATTATGATTAACTTTCTTCACTACCTTCAAATTACACACACACACACACACACACGAAAGACACTGAGAAAATCTCCCTCAAAGTTTAATGATTAAATCCATAATAAAATCCAACACAAGCTATCAAACACACCATACTCCTGTTTAACAGATGAGAGGATGTGTCTTCAATGGATTCAGTCACCTGTCATGGTCATGCCTCATTCATGATCTGTCTTCCAATTCCCAGATCAGTGCACTGTCTTCTGCGCCATGAAACATTTCTGGCTAAGAAATATATGGCTTTCTCTATGTCTTCTCATGGATGTTATGCTCTCAATGAGCTTATACATTTACATTTTTATTTCCTTTAACTTCAACATAACCCATCAGAGGTGGAAACCTGAGTTAGAGGAGTCTCACATTTCACTGGAAAGGATTCAATTAGCAAAGTATGAGCTTTTGAAATGCTCGTCTCAAAAAGGAAAACAAAACAAAAAAAATATTTGATATTATCTAATGAAAATAACAAATTTAATTACTTAAATTAAAAAAACAGTTTTGTGGGTTTTTCTGAGTTGTTCTGATGGTGAAGTGGTTTCAATCTGTACAACCACTCGGCTTGCCAGTGTTCACATTATTTATTAATTTATTTTTGGTTTGCTCATTTATTTGTTTTTGTTTCTTCAGAAAAGGTCTTGCTATGTAGTTCAGGCTGTCCTTTACCTCACGATGTACCCTAGTTCAGCCTTGAACTCATGGTGATCTTTCTGCCTCAGTCTCCTGAGTGCTGGGATTACAGCCATGCACCACCACACGTGGCATGTTCGCTTGCTTTTCAGCTGCTTTAGCTTTTAAACATCTGTCTCCCGTGGTTGTTGTATGGTTTGCAGTTTTCCTTGTCACCTATTATAGCTTCTCTGATGTTTACTTTTTATCAACTAGACCAAGCCATAGAGAATGAATATAGTTGGTCGAACATTATTCTAGGTATTTCTGTCAGGATCCTTCTGAATAAGTTCAACATTTAAACTGATAAGCTGAATAAAAAAATAGCCCATTTAAATATGGGTAGGATTAGTCCAATAGGTGGAAGCTATATGACAACTTGCTTTCCCACCACAAAATAAAAGGTAATTTCTCCTGCCTGTTGAACTTTGAACGGGGACACTGTTTTTGCCTGCCTTCAGACTCCAAGTGAAACATCGAGTCCTCCCGATCTCAACATTTAAGCACTTATGAACTACACCATTGTATTGGATTAATGGGTCTTGAGTTTGTCAAATGTATGTAGAAACTTCTCTCTATTCTCATGTGTTCATGTGAGTCAATTCCTTGATATATTTTTTTCTAGGAAATGCTAACTAATGTAGCTTCTAAGAAGTTAGCATCTACTTTCTATAAACAAATCAGAGAAAAACAAATTATTACTTGCTCATTAATTCAATACAAAGTATATTTATTTTAATGACAACTAATACATTTTCAGCATGTTAGCTGTGTGACGTGTTTTATACAGAAAATATGTTATCATAACATGGACAGATGAGAATGTAAACCTCAGGAAAGTTGAGTAACTTGATTATCATGAAAAAAGTAGATAGTAATAAATTCAGAATTTCAACTTGAACTCATTTACTCTACACTGCAATATAATACATATTCTAATGCTATTCTGAGTCTTGCTAAAGATGGATGCAGAGATTTCTGATGCCACACTAGAGAAATAACCCATTAGTTGTAATAATTAGCTAGAAATGCAATTGAATTTATCTTTGAGGAAATAAGGGCATACTGTTGTGCCACAATTGAAAGTAACAAAAATTGGTATAAACACAATTATTGAGCTGGGTGAAATGGGAAATGATGTTCTGATGTTTGTAGTATCAGCAAGATAATCCAAGATATCTGGAAGGGAATGATAATGAAAATAAAGCTACCAGGCAACTTCTGTGTATCAGAAAGGATGACATTTGTCTCAAAGTGTATCAAGGGACCGAGACCTTAAGGCAAAATTAGTACCTTCATGTCAGAGGAATATGCTGGGGAAGAAAACAGGCTAAATCCACTGAAAACAGATTTGTCAAGCCAAAAA
Organism: Hydrochoerus hydrochaeris; assembly: GCA_004027455.1. NCBI lineage: Eukaryota > Metazoa > Chordata > Mammalia > Rodentia > Hydrochaeridae > Hydrochoerus > Hydrochoerus hydrochaeris. The sequence goes on along the minus strand of PVLA01000534.1, from coordinate 339,875 downwards.
ATAAATGGACATCTTATGACAGGGACTGCTAGAATAAGACTGGCATTCACCTTGGTGTTTTAGCAATTTCTTTTAACTTTATGTCATTGGAGTAGATGAAGGTTGCTGTTAATGGTTACTGTAAGGAAGAGTCACATGCACTGGTGGAAGGACACAAAATGCAGCTCTAGGAAACAGATTTTGTATTCTGATTCAATTGCTTTTTAATTGTTAGAACCTGGAGAAATTTCTTACTTTCCCTGAATCTTAGTTTTCTCAGTAATAAACTAGGAATAATAAGTAGTGCTTCTGATTTTGTGTGGTTGTGAAAATCAACTGAAGAAATGAATATAAACTTTTACAATTGTTTTCTAAAGCTGCATTCATTATGAATAAGAATCATTATGAACTAGGTTATGTAATACTATAGATAGTAATCATACAGTAGGCTATCTAGGCTGAACTGTACATAAAATTCCTTTAAGCTAATTTTAGATATAAATTTCTACAAACAATGCTTTGCAAACTTCTAGTTGACTAGCATTCAAGTAGCCTAGGAATATACCACAAACCTAAATCTTACCAGATTTTAGGGGATACTTCTTATGGTTATAGGTGGCTAATGGAAAAATATTTGAGCCATACCTAAAAGTGCAGTTCAGTTCAGATACATACTGCTATAAGTGGCGGACTGTGTAGCTAATAGAAATAGGGTGGGTATGGCTGCAGGATCACTAAAGAAAATCAACTCAAAATGGTTATACTGAATTGCATTAACTAAATAATAGGATCAGAGGTCAGAGGAAAAGATGAAGACACATGTCAATAGATTCTTATATTTATGAGAACTATAAAATCTTAAATAATTAAATGGCTTTCAGCAGGACTGGTCATTAATTTTATAATATTATTAATGTTATAGGTACAGGAAAAATGCAGTCTGCTGATACAGAAAATAGAAACAATGTAGAAAGATCAACTATTTTTTACACTAGACTGAGGATTCCTACTAAAGTGACCTTGGGTCTTAGGATGTCACTATAAAACCCTTATTTCACAATTTTAATCTGGATCATTTGATGTCAAAATCAAGTAACATTTTTAAATAAACCATGCCTTTTGTTGTTTAATAATTTTTGAACTTAATAGTCCCCTTGAAATTTTGCATAATTCTCTAAACATTATAACAGACCTTTTTTTAGATGTTGAAACTGATTTAGTAGTCATAAGTTAAACTATAGTAATTCAGTACAGTTTTTGAAATATGAGTAACATCAATCATAATGTCTAAGAATAACATTAAATTGATTAATATATGAAGTCACTATAATGTTAATACATACTTTATGCTGCTTTTTAGAGCACTGCCATGATGAATTTCAAACATCACAGATAGAAGTAAAAAAGTCACTAATTGAATGAATTACTATCCTGCAACTCTTCTAATGCATTGTTTTAGTACCTACATTTATTCCTGTTTGTCACAAATCTACTATGTTATAATAGATTAATTGGTGTATTTCTGTATAACATTCTATAACAACACTTTCCAACTAGCTTTGATATGACTGAACAGACTGCATCTTTTTAGAAATGTCCTTTCATTGAACTGAAATGGCTCTAAGGTACATCTAAGAATGTTGAATTTAGAAAGAGAGCTAGTCTCTCATTTTGAATATATGAGCAGATTAATTTGTGCTTTAGATTGTAAGTTCCAACTCTGTACCATTAAACTTTTGCCTGTAAGTTTTCACCTCTGTGTCAACAAAAACCCAGTTAGCATATATTATTCAATCTAGTGAGAAATGTGAAGAAAAGCGTTCAGAAAAATTAAAAAGTTTTAATCAGAATTTCTATTGGAAAGTTTGGATAAGAGAGGAAACAAACAGCCAGTAAGATAGAATAATGTGCAAAAACCTACAATTCTGTAACTTTTATACTTAGAAATTTAGTTTTGCCACAGTAACTCAGCAAGGTTAGTATTCTCTTTGATATAGTAGCAAGACAGATAATATAACTGTGATACTTTACATATTCATCAATAAATATTTGTGATGGTTATTATCATTTAGAAATAAAATGTCCCTGAAAAAGTCTTGTGTTCTGAGGTTGAGCTTTTTGAAGATGTGGGTCATGAGATCCAATAGGTTAATCCACTTTAATGAGTTCAGAACTAAATGTGCTGTTAGTAGATGGGTACCGCTTCAAAAATTGGGTCATGGAGTGTGTGGCTTAGCTTTTTTCTTTGCCCTCTGCTCCATGACCACACAGGTTTAGCACCTTTCCTTCCACCATATCCCACTGCAATCCTGTTTCTGCCTTGGTGTGAACTGGTCATACACTAATGCTGTTTGCCAAAATAAATCTCTCCTTCTCTCAAGTGAGGATGTTGAGTGTTTTGTTCTAGCAATGAAAAAGTGATTGTAACACTTGAGTATGTCATTTTACTACTCATCCATTCTGTCTCTCTGACCCAATAATGATACTCAAAACCAAAAAAAATTCCATATCCACAATTAAATGCTCCTACACTGATACTTACTGTGCCACAAGTCCTTGGTAAATTTCTATAAGAATTAACAAATCAGAACCATTGTGTGAATAGTTGAATGAATGAATGGGGGAATGAGTGAGTGAGTAAAGGGATGAATAAAATAATATTTCCCTTAGTAGTGTTTTATCAGAATTTTGAAGATTATACAAAATGACATTTCATGAATGTGTTCCCTTAATTAAGAAGTGTTTGATCCATGTAAATCATTTTTAAAACTAGAATCATTTAAATTCTCGGGAAGCATATATGGTAACAATGTGTTACGATAAAAATTAGCATTGTGTCTGTTACATGACTCTATATGACTAGGAGTCTTTCCGAATTTCCATCTCATATTTGTTCAGATCACTCTGGTCTACATTGTTCTTCTCTGATTTTTCCTAGTTTTTACTGTAGTATTTCTGGCAAATATCATATAATGTTGAATTTTGCCTCATTTTCTTCATTTCAATTCCTCTGCTGAAAACTCCATTAAAAGAAAAAACTCAAATATCTTCTCATAGCAGACTGGAGCTCTCGTTATAAGTACAGTTATAAATGACAATATCTGCTTGCATAATCAGTAAAATAATGAAAAAGAGCTATCTATGCACTGGAGGTCTAAAAGGTCCAGTTAAAAGTCAAAGACTGGAAGCTAACTGCACAGCACGGTGCAAATTTGTATCCAGTTTGTTTTTTCAAGTCCAAACTGGATGATCTGAACCAAAGGCTGAAGACAGAGGTCCAAAGGTGTTAGCAAAGATTGATGATCTAAAGAAGCAGAAGAAAAACTTCCATCTTTCCTTTTTTATTCCACCCAGGTAATAAGACTGTTGGTTGATGTCACCCATACCTTGGGTGGGTCTTCTGTCTTTGGTAAGTCAATCATCCAGACACACCCAGAACTGTGCTGAACCAATGCTGAACCAATCTGTTAGGGTTTTTTTGTTCAACTTGATGCCATAGTTAACTATCAGAATATATATATATATATATATATATATATATATATATATATATACCACTATTAAATGGAATATTATCCTGAATGGTCTTATAGCAATATGTAAAAATAGATACAAAAGATACCAGGATTATCATTTTAGAAGCAGAGTGACATAAAATAAATTATAAATATTATCATGAAGATAATTTAGGTTTGCATCCCCAAAAGATCCAAGGATTCTTGTCTGATCACATTCCTTAGAATATAGGAGCCTGTCTGAGAACCAACATAGCAAGCTGCATAACAATATGAATAGAGTTACACTGGAAATCAAGTAGACAATTCAAGGAAAGCATTAGCATGGCAGAATTTGAAGTAAAATTGAAAAGATGAAAGGCATACTCGGGTATCACATAAGTGCAAGACGATCATAGTGATTAAACAAAGGTGTAAAAATGACCATAATGCCACATATCCTAAATATGGAATATATTTATCTTCAGCAAAGACATAGAGATGGATGTGATAGAAATCAAGGCACTACATTTTTACTATGTCTACATGATAGAAGAAGAGAAGTCAACAGTGATTACATGGTGAGATTTCATCTTGATCACTTGATTTACCAATTATAAAGTGTATATACATTTATTTAGGATTTACTCTATATTAGACACTGGTCTAGACACTATCAGGGAAGATGCTTCCATGGTGATAATTTAGGACTTGAAATAAACAAAAGGAATGCCAGAAAACATAATGCATTAATAAAAAACTATCATTTTTTTTCTTAAAGAACATTTTAAAAAGCTTTTGAACCACTACTCTAAGTCAGATATTTGGTCAGTCCTAAAGACTCATGGTCAGATGGGAGAAAAAATGAAACCTGAAGGGGAGAGTTAGAGATTAGCAAAGAGAGGAAAAAAGCTGATTTTATTTCAGAGACATATATAGTGAATATTAGCTAGATAAACAGAGGGTGATACTTAGATCAGGTAACAGTACTGCCCATTTGGGTGATTGTCATTAACAACAGAATGGTGGAGTGAAACAAAATGATCAAAGTGATCATATTTTGAAATATGTTAGAAATTTGAGCTGTACTTAAGGAATTTAGTTGAATGATATCAAGCAATGGACAAATATCAGAACTCGAGGTTAAAGAGATAATTTTACTGTATCCCTATTATGAAATGTAGTATAGATTAATATAGTAGAGCACATATAGTCACTAATTAGTTCAGTAATGTATAGATACATTAATTCATTAATATCTACTATCTGATAAGACATTATTGGATGTGCAGGGAATACAGCAATGAATTATACATGAAAATAAAGAAAAACCACATGACTATATATTTAAAACAGATGTCATATAAATACACATACTAGGGAAAATACTAAAAAGAGTATATAGAGTAAATAAAGTAGAAATGAGTCTCTTGTTATTCATAGTCTTATTCTGACAGTTAAATCCCAGAACGCATCTACACTGCAGAAAGGGAGAAAGACTCTTTGGGCTCCGCCATTTTCATTCCAAGTTACTTCAACAATTAGGTTTATTGTTACCTTAAGGTGCTAATTTATCTCATTTAAGTAGTACAATAAATTTTACTATAGGAATAATAAGTGTTCCTTTGTATATTTTAGCAAATTAAAGTCTACATATTAAGTCATTAACTATGGTAACATGGAAAATATTGGGGTCAGAACTCTTAATAATGGCTTTATAATGTGTATTTTTTCTTATCGGTCTCTTATGAAGCATGACAATTTCCATTATTTAAAATAGAAGATTTGTGGCCAGGGGTATAGCTCAGTGGCAAAGCATCTGCCTGGCAAGCTCAAGGTCCTGAATTCAATTCCTGGTGCCAAAAATAAAATAAGATTTTAGATATTTATGTTAGTTCTAGAATGACTAGGAAAGTTTTTCAAAATTCAGAACAACAAAAATCACTCATGTATTTCTGAATGTCTACACTGTGTCAGGTATTGAATCAAGGGTAATACCAAAGGCACATATTACTGGACATAACCTCCTTTAAAATTTAAAATTCAGATATATGGCTCTGGAAGAAGACATCTCTATCAAAGATCAGATAAACCAAGAATATCTAAAGCTATACTTAGAAAGTTTATCCAACTTTTAGGATCTCTTCATTTATCATAGGATCTGAGCTTTTCCACAGTGGTGTCACACAGGGCAGAATACCAGTTTAGATCCCCTTGGACAGTTAAGATAGTCTGTATCATTGTTGGAGACAGATGGAACGCATGCCCCAGTGGACACATACCTCCCTCTCTATGGGCTTGAGAACCAAGTCACCCCAGCAACTGAGCATCAGATCAGAATCTCTTCTAAACTAAAACTTCAGTATTTAGGTTTAATTGTAGCACTGGCACTTTGCAATAAATAAGCAATTGCAATTTGTGCATACAGTCTCTGAAGTATCCACCACCACTGGTGCACACTTTTCAAAAAACCATTCCTAAAAAACTTGGGGATAAAGCCAAATATAAACAAAAAACTAATAGCCAATAATTGTTTATGTATAGTTACATTAGTACTGCAAATTTATATTTGTACCTCTTATCATATGTCAGATTATTTCCAATGTCCATGAGATTTCCATATTCCACTAGGATTCCTAGGAAAGGAGAAAAACTATTCTGCATTCCATGTTTTCTAGCATAACCTTCTCTCTGCGGACTACTGACACGTCAACCTAATGGAGAGACTACACACATAAGAGTTCTGATTATTTTGGCTCTTTTGTAATCCTGTCTAAAAGAGAGAGAGAGAGAGAAACAGAGACAGAGAGAGACAGAGAGAGAGACAGAGACAGACAGAGACAGACAGACAGACAGAGACAGAGACAGAGAGAGACAGAGAGAGACAGAGAGGCAGAAAGAAACTGACAAGACTGACTCCGTTTTTATTCTACTAGGAGCTTTCCTTTCTGTTCTTGTTAGGGAAACTACCACTTTCTCAAAGAATTGATCCTAATCTTGCCTTATATCTTGCACACAACTTTCTTTACATAATACATTGATTTTATTCCAACAGACCATAAATACAATGATAGTTTAACAGTAGAAAAATGCAGCTATTATTTATTTTTAGGGAATGTTTTCCACTTACAATTTATGCACTTATCATTCCACAATTTAACCTTGCACTGTTCATTCATCAATTTATTCACTATTCCACTAATATTCATCAGAGTCAACTTGTGTAAATGATCCTGTGAGATATTTAGTATAGATGCATGGTCAAAAAAAGGCCTTATTCACAAAAAGTTTGCAGACTACAGAAGTGCAGAAATACAGAGATAATTATAATGCAGGAATCAAATACACTCAGCAATATATCAAAAGAATGGAAATACATTCCAGTGATGAATGACACTGGAAGAGAAAAGACATATTGACTACCAGAGTGATTAGCACAAGTTTCATAGCAAAGATACCTCATTAACTGATGGACGCTAACACACAAGCAGAAGAAGTATATTACAGAGCAAGAAGGCGGCCATTTCAAAGGAGCAAAAATGAGAAAGAGAAAGACATGATAAACTAACCTGAACAAGATTTCAGCATCTAGAGTGTTATGCAGTAGAAAGGACATGAGGCTGTCAGTGGTGAGGATACGTAGTCAGAGGGCGGGCAGGAATCGTTCTAGGATATTTTATTTTACTTTGAAAGCAACGAGAGGAATGTTAAAAAAAAGAAAAAAAGTTTGTCTGTCTTCCTATCTCTTCTCTGGTAAGGCCTATGGTGTGAGAGTGACTAGGTTTCCTGCATCAGGTTTAACTCACATTTTAGAAGTTAACAGACGTGGTTTTTTTTTGTTTTTTTTTTTAATTACAATCTAGGGCTAAGTGGCTTAATAGAACTTCTCATCCATTTATGACCAAGACTCATGAGTATAGTGTTTCTTAATAGAAAATCATTAATTCCCCTGGTATTAGAACATTAATCATAATACTTTCTTTTATTAAACTCTGATGTTCACGAACATGTAATTTATAGGTCAAGTCTCACAAACGCTTGATTCAGAATAACTGAGGCATTGCTGAAAGATGTATTGCCTATATCTGTAGCACAGTAATAAGCTTAAACCTGCTAAGTAGACATTTGTCATAATTCAAATGGATTTCAAACCTGGCTGGCTTTCATGTAAACAAATAGCCACACAATAGCAGATTTAGCTGTTCAAAACTCTGCTTATGTCTCTAGTAGCTGAAACTTGGAAATCTATAAGGAGCTACACCTTGTGTAACATGCAGTACTGCAGATTCAAGAGAAAGCAAAGAAGAAAGGACAAGAGAATTAGTGTTCAGACACAACTACTGTTTGTACACTAATTACAGTTAACCCCCAAGGAACTATGTCTTTAAAGTAGGCTACTGTTCTCAAATCCTATGTAGCAATATTTCACAAGAGGATGGAGTAGATACTAGCCATATATCCTAAGTTTCCTGGACTATCTCACTTCAGTCTTGGCTTTGCAGTGTGTTATAAAAAAAAAATCTAAAGAGTCCCAACTGAGATATATTTTGTAGAAAAAACCCTATAGTTTTCTTCAAAAACAAGAATATTTGAGAAAGGGATAAAAGTAGTTAAATATATAGTAAGATAGGATTGTGCACTTCACTCAGTATGCTGTAGCGATGAGCTTACTACAAATTAGGTAAGTCACCATAGTCATTTATTGTGTCACATTTCTTGAAGCTAGAAATCTGAAATCAAGTGCTCCAGAGGTTGATTCCTTTGTAGGATTTGAAGGAAGAACATATTCTATGATTCCCTCCTGATTTCTAGTGGTTTGTGTGCATCTCTGGCATTCCTCAATTTAAGGCATCACCCCAGCATCCCCTTCACCTTCAAATGGTGCTCTCCACTTCTACATGCCTCTGTCCAAATGCACAGCAATCGTATTGAACTAAAACCAGCCCTATTGGCCACATTTCAACTTAATTAATGGGACAAAATGTTTAAAGAATCACAGATACTAACTCAACATGGCTACAAGATAGGACTCCTTTTCCTTCTGGGTAAGAGGGGATAAAAGCCAGAAAATGAATTGTAAGAAACCAGCCTATTATTCTGACCTTCACCGGGGGAGCAAATGAGGATGAAAAATGAAAAGACAGAGTTAGTGTAGAATGTGGGGGCCAGAAGCTCTTGCCTCTATTGTACAGAAATGTCTGGACATTTGGCTCCTTTCGCTCTTATTCAGTTAGACACAGGAGCAAGCAATTAGAGGAGCGCTATACTCATCTACCTCCTACTATCTAAAGGGCACGACCAGGAAAACAGCCAGAGCTCAACCGTGTTGACTTTTCCCTGGAACTTGCAATGTGCCGGAACACCCACGTGCCACCAAAGGAGCCAGCTCACTGCCCTTCTCCTTGGTCCTCCCAAAGGAGGTTAATTAGGCCTCGCTCCTCATCATCTGATCATTCCTGCTGGATGACCATTGTACATAATGCAGAATGAATGGTACTGACTAGAGTGATCACTAGTGATATGTGACAAGGTTCTACTCTTAATTCTGGTTATCATTTATTAAGTGTTTATCCAGTAATATTATTAAAGCTTTCATAAACCAACTCTCCGTGATACTCCTATGAAGCAGACAACTGATTCCTGGTATACAAAAGAATAAGTGGCAGAAGCTAGATTTTGTTTCTATCAAAGAAATTAAGAAGCAAGACAGTCAAGTTTTACATTGTTTCTAAAGGTGTATTATTACCATCCTGTCTTCTAGTCTTCTTTTAAGGATCTACAACAAATCCTAGCACATTAAAGTCTAAGTGAACTTAAGCCAAACAGTTTGTTCTTAGTGCACTGATCACATTGCTATAATGAAGAGAAAGGACTCGAGGAGGAGAAAGTGAGAGTTCGCTATATTTGAGGCCCAAACAGATGGACCTTAATACAGGGGGAAGGACCTCGGTACATGAGATTAATGCTGAGTGTGACCCACAAATTGCCATGCCTGTGCCAGATGCCTTCTCCATGCATAAATATAACTTACAAAACTGAGGAGTGCAGATAATATGCAGGAGATTTTCAACTACTTAGAATAAATGACAAGAAGTTCCTCTGAGGCTGTTCTCTTACCATAAAAAAAACTGTATCTCCGGAGAAGGTAGCATGATGAATAGGTTTAAAATACTGCTGAATGAGTTGTAAGGATAGGTTTATAGCACAATACAACAAAACATGAGGTAAGATAAAATTTTCCTTTTATCACTAACCTGACTTGATAATGGGGTCTTATCAGCACTGCTAATAATCTAAGTAGTAACAAAATCAATAATATTCATTACTTGCACAGTAGCTCCTGATTCTAGAAGTTTGCCTAAGTATTCACTTCCTAATACTCTCTTCACCTCTCCTAGTTTTATTTGTTACAGGAAATAGGCTCAAACAATAGTCAATAGAACAGGCTGAAATGTGCCAAAGCATCCCTGCATAATGTAACTAATATTGCAACAGTTTAATAACTGTCACAGGGAGAGCTGGAAGTCTCCATCCATTTCCATTATTCCCAAATCCTGATTAAGGAAAACAAAAAACAAAACAAAACAAAACACTTCAACTTTTTTTTTTTCCCCCGTGGAAAAGTCTCTCCTGCTGAAGTCCCGCCCACATAGCTTCCAGCTCCTTTGTGTCCCTCAACTTCGGGGCTACACAGCAGCGCCACCCTTTTTGGAACACAGAACCCAAACTCATTATTTATATTGAGCTGTCTGAATGATGGTTACTAAATATACTAAAACTTTACATGTGGACAAAGAAAACAGAAAAGAAGGCTAAAATGTATCTCTCTACCTCACTTTTCCCCCTTTCCTCTCCATTTGAGCAGGGAAGAGGTGGGATATTCTTACAGTTTTTCTATGGTCTCCACATATTCAAAAAAGCACTTTTCCTTGGTATGTCCTGTATCCTTTGAGTTGCCTTCATCTCCATTTTATCAGTGCACATAGTTCTCAGATTAATGTGCCTCTTATTTACATGGTGCTAACTGAATTACTATCCAAAGAGGCAAACTATAGCAGTGTAATAATAAGCACTCAGTAACCTGTAATCTCTTAATCTTTCATCTATAGAAAGGCCTACAATATACTTCTCCAAATGTAGCCCAATCTGACTTTGAGAAGTAGTTTCAGCAAAAGTTCAGCCCTAATTTCATGGTGAGTACTCTTCTCTCTTTCCTAACCCTGTCAACCTTCACTTTGACTAGCATCCAGATTAATAGTTATTTAACTGCTGAACAATTATGACAGGTGATTAATTAATCTTAAGAAGCAGCCGCTTGTGCTGCTATTAATCAGCCCATCATCAGAAAGAAGGAGAAGGAAGGCAATCTGTATTTGTTACAGAATGGGCTGGGCAGGCATTACTCAGACAATAAGAAAAGGTCATTGTAGAGCTGGAAGCGTGATGAGCAGGTTTTGTGAAATTGATGAGAGAAAACTATTTTCAGTATATACTGTGAGGCGGGAAAAAACTCGTTCAACACAGTTGTGTTGAAAGAAAATATGTAGAGAATGGATTTTTCCAGATGTGCACATACTTAAATCTTACACCATGGATATTAACTGGTATTTTGAGTTGCAATTTGAGGTGAGCAGTTGACTGTTGCCTCATCAATTCTGAAAATCTAATGACTGCAATTGTTGTATAAGTAAATAATTCATTTGTGCTTCATGATCCATGTCAAAACACCTCACATTTTTTCCTTCACCTTTATTCTCTGCAAGGCTCCCTTAACTATCCCCTTAACAATCAGATCTATCCTGTTCCATTTTTATTGCCATTATAATTATAGACATCATCAGCTCTCTGTAAATAACCTTTTCTTGACTAGTTTTCCATGTGCAGTCTTGATGGTTTGTGTTTTACTTTTTGCTACAATTCATAATTGGATAGTGGCTTCTTTCTGATTAAATTCATAATGTAATTGTCTCAATATTAAATGGAATATATATATATATATATATATATATATAGTGTTCAGAACAATGTCTGGAATAAAGTATGTAATTGATAAATGTTACCTATTCTTTTAGTCAAGATTTGCAAGGAAATAGATTTAACATAGGAAGTATTTTATAGGATTACTTTATAATATTCACCCAAAAAGTCAAATGCAGAAGAGTACAAGAGAACTGTCCATATACTAGAGACTCAAAGCATCCAGTTGAAGACCTAGAAACCATGACAGTGTCCTCCATAAGTTCATCTGGAGGCCTAGAGTCCATGACAATGTCTCCTGCAAGTCTGTATCAAGGATCTGCACCCGAAAGGCCCCTAGGGAGATGGTGGAAGTTAGAAAGTATGTGACAGCAGGATGAAGTCTCTGTGCCAGTAAGCGGAAGGATCTGCACTGGGGCTAGAAAATGATGTTTAAGATGGAGACCAGAGTTCCTGCAAGAGAACCGCAGCCATCCCCAGCAACGGCAAAGACCCATGCATCTTCACTAATGAGAACAAATGAAAACCAATGTGACAAACTTCTTCAGGACAATCAATGACACACCATCTTCCCCTCCAGTTCTCTTTTTATGCTTTTGGCAACAGTCCTCACATGGGTCCTCCAAGCTCAGCACCATACTGCTTCAGTTAGCTGGGTGCTAGAAGCTGACTATTAGTTAATACACCACAACTATCATTGTTTGCAGTCGCGAACATACCTGGCCAGTTTTTCTAATATACTAAGTGAATTTTCACTTTCCTACTTACTATCTGAGGAAAGAACCTTCATATGTACCCCACTCACTCACAAGCTATCATCGTCAATGTTCAGTTCTAGAAATTTGACCAAGACGCCTTTGCTGATTCTTACCCTACCTCTCTGGAAATGAGGCTTCCCACCACCTCCCTCCCTTTGTGTCTCATGTTAGATTTCGCTCAGTCACCTACATACAGTATATGATTGCAATTGGTATCTCTGCTATTAATGATTAAATTCCTTGTGTTGAGGGATACTTTACCTCTATAAAGCCTTGCATTATCTACGCTACCTGCAAATATACACAAAGCAGGAATTTAAGCAATACTTGGAATGAATGTATACAAGTGAATGAATATGCAGGAAAAAATTGGCTGAGTAAAGATGATGCTCTCATCAGGTAAAATATTTGGCGAATTAATCATATCTCCACAAACTATGAAGCAAGGAGTTGACATACTGACTGCTCCAGAAGTTTAAATGGGTATTAACTCTCAGGGGCATTGCTATAATTGGGCCTCGGAGAGACCAATCTAGATTGGAATAATTAGCAACTCCAGGCAAATTCTTTGAATCACACTGTCTATTAAAATTACCATCATGTGCTAAAAAAAAAAAAAAAACTAAATAAATGAGGTTTCCTTCTAGCAAATTGTTAGACGGTGCAGCTGATTACCAGATTGCCTCTTCATGAGGCTCTCTAGGGCACCTAGGAATTACCAGTGATCTATAGCAAGAGTGTCTTAAGGTTTTCATTTAATGTAACCATAAAGCCTGCTCTACAGAAATATGCCATGAAAAAGACTGAGTCCCATACACAACTCTTTTTATAAGCCCCTTCCTCATTGATAGTAACACCTGTGTGGGAAAAAAGGTGCTTCTAGTCATCATTTTCCACATTAATTATAATTTATACAGCAAATACTTGGGGTGTCACAAGAACAAGCTTATGACTTCAGGTGGATAATAAACATCAGGGGAAGATGAACTTTATATAAAAAAGGATGTTATTTTCACATGCTTCAATTTACCCCATCTCTGTGTGCATGGGTTTAACTACACCAAAAAGAATTTTTCCAACGCACCTGAGGAGGTACTTAAACATAACTTTACTATGTGCTTCTTTCTGGAGTAGTTAATCAGGTTCAAACTGGGACAAAGACCTTTTGGGTTTAGTCCCACTGGGAAGTCTCTGTCCTAGGGTTTCATTATCAAGCTGAATCCTATTGTTGGCTCTATAGAATAGTAAAATCTATAGTAAAAATATGACTTTTTTGATAATAGTGATGAGTCCCCAGAAATAGTCACAATATTAGATAAATTATCAGTCCTGTTTTTTTCTTTTTGGTGAAGGAAGTCAAACTCAGGATCTCTTGCTTGCTAGGCAGGCACTGCACCACTGAGATAAATCCCAGACCCAAATTATCAGTTTTATATTAAGACTCCTTTATAGAGGACACCCTGTGAGCTTCTAAACACACCCCACCCCTAAAATAAAAGATGGAAAATAAAAGAAAGGGAAGGAGAGAGAAAGAATAGCAAGAAAATAAAACAGAGGTATACCTGTAGTTTAAATATAAAATTTGTACACAATACAATAGGAGGGTCCAACATAGCCTTCCTCTCCAGGAACCACTAAATAGTAGAGGGAGATGGGTTTTGGGGTTTGCAAATATAATTTGAGTTTAGTTTCACTTGTTTTGTAGGTTGGGCTGATAATATCTCCATAGCTCAGTTATTCCTCAATAAAATGAGTTTAAAGAGCTCACTGTGCATGGGGTAGCACAAACCCTCAATCAGACCGTGTGAAACTTGTGAACTTCTGGATACTATTCTCATCTCCTGTTCAGACTTGATTTAGACTGGGTTGCACTAGTCTCACTAAGAGGCGAGTTAAACTTTGTCTTGATTTTATAAAGACACAAAATTAGCTGAATGATTACCACTGTGATACTTCAAGCATGCTACACCCAATGGTTTGGGAGGATTTTTCATTTTTTATCACTCCAGATTACAAGAAAAGAACAATTATTTCTTTTTACCCAACGTGTATCATTAACTGCTTCTGATTTCAACTTATCTTTAACCAGAATAATCGTGCCTGACACCCAGAAAATCAACCTGTATAAATCACTGCTGTGTTAGCTACTGTCAACTCTCTGGACAACAATGTGTCATAGATGTTATTAAAACAATGATAAGGGGTCAAAATTGAAGAAAATCAATGACTGGTCTGACTTCCAAGGTCACAATTAGTTCACACTGGTTTTGGTATATAACTGTGGAGCTAGGATGCTCCTTTTTACAATATTGTTAAAGGAAAAGACCTGATGAAGTCATTAATGCCAAAAGGTGACCAGCAGCCAAAGCAGCATGGAGAATTGATTCATGGCCCCTCCCCATATCATCTCACATGACATAGTCTTTTACAGTAATCAGATAATCTATATTTTCTTTCATTACCATGAGACTGGTGCCCAGCAAGAGCTCCTCAGAGCAACTCACCCCCTCATCCTGTCCGTTGTGTCAGGAAATATTCTTAGATAAGCAAATCAGTGGGAAGAATAGTTTGATGAGCCAGCCTAGTGATGCGTGCCTGTAATCCCTGCCACTGTTGAGGATGAGAGTAGGAACACGAGTTCAAAACTAGCATTGAGGTAGAATAATAGACCCTCAGATTTCTTTCAAGTCTTTTGACTTAATTTCAGGTGCTTAGTGACACATTTGAAGGGAGGCCAAAATAAACAAAAACCAAGATGATGATCTGTGACCCCAGTGTAAATCATGGGACAAGAACCAAAAAAAGAAACTCATGCTATGAACTCATGAACTTATGAATTTAGCAGCTGAACTCAGTAGAGAATTTACTACTCTAATATGGGAAAACCCTGTCTGCTTAACATTTGGCAGGATTTTCTGATTCTTGGATTTGTGGTAATATATACAGGTGTGAAGTAAACAACACTAACTTGATTTCAGATTTTTAACATCAAACATTCAAAACTCCCCTAGAGGTATGAAATGTCTGCTTTTCTTATAACTCACACTTCAGTTAGGTTCCTGTAAAAATCAACTATTAGGAAGTAAGATTTTTAAGTATGTAACATGCTACGTAAAGACAACAACTTGAATTCTCAATCTGATGTCGACTTTGTCAATCTTGAGATGTTTATGGACTCTTTTTCAGAAGAATGTAAATATCTTTAAATACATAAAGTGTATAAATTAGTTGACTACCTCCTAGTATATTTGTATAAATATTTTTATAACATCATTAATAAAACAGTATATAGTCTTTCTTTGTAATCTAATAAATAACAAGACATGGTAGGTCTCTGTTAGAATTTAAAACTAGTAATTGCAAATATTTCCATGTTTGTTCAACACCAATAATGTGACATTAAAAAAAATATGCAATGAATTGAATCAGTAACAAAGTCACATGTACGGTAAACATACTTCTTGTGTGGTAACAAAAGTATCATATTAAGAATAGAAGGAAAATTGAGCCCCCCAAAATTTAGTAAGTCCAAAGTCAAAACCACATAGCTAATTTAAGCCTGTACTAAAAAAAGACTTCTCTTGTTCTTGTTATATGTGTGGCCTTGTCTTAGGGCATTATTATATAAAGATTATAACAATTATATCATTTATGCAGTAGCAGTGATCCCCACTTTAAACATGAAGTGTATAGTATAACTATATAGTATAGTACTATATAGTAAAATAGTTAACTATTATAGTATAAGTGTATAATATAACTATTACTCCGTGAGAACTGTAAAAGTTCACAAGTGAGATACCTGCCAAGAACAAGTCCTTCATGACTTAAAGACCTCTCATTAGGTGCCACCTCCTGTTTAACCACCTGCTAATAACACCACCTTATATATGAGGCTTCACCACAAGGACCTCTGCGAAGATACAAACTACATGCAAAGCCTCAGTACCTATCTCAGCACAACCCTCAGCGACTAAAAAGGAAGTGAGAAATAATGGAGTTTTTAAATGACAAGTACCTTGCTAAGAAAATTCATTTTCTAATGTCTTAAGGCATAAACCCTCAATGAGCAGAAAAGTCAAAAGATTTATTAACTAGACAGAAAAGGCTTGTGTAATCTGTCCATTATTTAGAATTTGCCTCTAATATTTTTCTCTTTGATACTGTGTATTTCCTTTAAATGTTCATTTACAATATACATTTTTGCTAAACTGCAAGATTTATAATTAAAGCCACTGGTCGTGATGAACCACAGTCAGACAATGTGACCCATATAAAGACCCTTGGGCCTTGTGGGTCCGTGTCTGAATAGCAGGAAATCTTCCTTTAAGCCCTTCTTGCCCCAATGCATCCTCCAGACTTCCATATGCCTACCCAAAAGGCAAGCAGATGAGGGTCACACAGATGGAAGAAGTAAAAACTGTTTATTTAATGGCTTTCAATTCAAAGTCTTTGACACAGCATTTAAACAAACAGACAGACAAACCACCTCTGAGATTAGGCAAAAGCTATCTTTCTAGCCCTGTCTTTTACTGTGGCCCACTGTACCACAGCATTGCTATCTCGTCTGTCTGTCTTCCTTCCTTCCTTCCTTCCTTCCTTCCTTCCTTCCTTCCTTCCTTCCTTCCATCCATCCTTCCTTCCATCCATCCTTCCTTTTTTCTTTTTCTCTTTCTTTTTTACTGCTTTAAGGTCATATTCATTGCCATTTCATTTTTTAAAATTTTTGTTAGTATACGATTACAAAAGATACCTGGTAATTCTGTCATTTTCCCTAAATATGTGTTGTTATTCATATGAAAGATATTCATTCCTTTCTCTCTCTCAATTCCCCGGACCTAGCTAATACTCACCCCTAGCCTTTTGCCACTAATAGGATGTCACTTTTTCCCCTGCAATGCATGTTCCTCCCTTCATTGTAAGCTGTTTTTAACCCTTCATGTCATTGGAGCATGTGTCAGATATTCAAATGTACTTTTTACTTATGCAAACTCCTGCAAGATCAAGAAAGCTTTATAAAGTCAGGTTGAAACTGAATGTTTCATATGTCTGTTAAGTTCTCTATGCTGTGAATTCTTCTGAAGTGACCATGACATACCTATTCAATCTCAAGTCTGCCCACGACTGAACCCTCAGCATGATTTTCAATAAATGACTGAATTAACTGAGTCCTTCTAAATTTCTATGTAAATTTGAATGGCTCTTGAGATACTGAAATGCTCCTGGCAGAGAAGAATACTTGAACTTTTATGATTGGATGCTATCAAGTGAGTCACAATCCAGTTTAGCTGTTTGCTAGTCCATTCTTCTGAAAATCAGACTGCTGCTTATACTAGTGATGTGTACTCTCGACAAACACTCGCCATCCATAGGGCATCTGCTTTACGATACAAAGAGTAAATTGAATAGTTATTATATAGTAAGTGGGAAGAAATAACAAAGAATTAATAAACACCATGAGGAAGCTGTGTTTTCCCTTTACGCCTCCAGTAGAGAATACTTCTGATGGGATCTCAACAGGATATAGATTTATACTTCACTGTAATTTGGGGGAACCTAGAGTATTATTTATTCATACTGAGCTCAACATTTTCAAGACTTGAAGCAGAAAAGTGAGAGTTTTAAGACATGTTTGTCAGAGAGTCAAGGAGTTAAAATGGATGATCTCCAAGGTCCACTCATCTGCACTTGACTGAGTATCCTCCTGTTTTGTGGTTGTTCAATACTTGGATCATTTTCTGCAGGGATAGAGGCAACTATTTTATTTTCAATCTGCTTTGATGCATTATAGTAAATTTAAGATTGTCTTTATTGCTCTGCAGTTTCATGATGTCATATTATTTCATATATGTAGGCACCACTTCTCATCTATATTAAATAGCTGTAGTTCCACAAGGTCTTTTTTTTTATAGCACAGATGAAATCTCCTCCAATGTCTACCTGAATAATTTTCCCTTCTTCCTGCTAGTTGTTAATTAATGCTTGAAAATTTTCCCTGCCTTTTCCATTCATTCCTTCTAATACCTCCCCACTACTACTTGTTGGTTAGTAAACATACAAATGGTAGATTTGGCTCAGAAATCAGCACTTAATACTGAATAAAGTGAGATTAGTATTAATAATAGTTGTTTTAATCTTAATTATAATGATCACAATTTACCTACTAAAGCAAAAGTGAAAAATAAGCACAAACCACTGTTTTCTGACTTCTACTCGTTTTATGACAAATTAGTGTTTTCTAATGTAATATTTTAATGTAATTTTAGATATTCTCATTAGTTTATAGACTCACTAGGTTACTGTTGAGTCTATTGAATTGGAGAGACAGAAATAAGGTTTGGCTAGTTCTGAAAAATAACTATTAAGACACGGTAATTAAGTGGATGTAGAGTGTGAAAAAGCAGAGGTTGTAAAGAATCACTTTCACATTACTTGGGTGGGTAATTTGGGATCAGTAGCATATTCCTTGAGAAAACAAGATAGTAGTGGGAGATGAAGTAAATTTCATAAAATTGACACAAGAGTAGATAATCCATACAGAGATACACAGTTGGAAATATGGGCATATACTTAAGGTATGAATTTGGAAATAATAATGTGTCAACTGTTGGAGTGGATAAGATTCAGCAAGAAGTATGTACTAAGGAATGAAAGATCTTACAATAAAAATATGAGAAATAATATAATACAAGCTACAGGAGGGAAATCTGTAAAGGAGTTTACAAGAAATAAATATCAACATACTTTTTTGATATAATTATTTTTCTTAATAAGTAATCCTAACCCACACAAAATAAAGCACTCTGATTCATTAATATCAATTCATCCTATTCTCTGTGCTTGAAATTATCTTTCACTGTCTTCTGTCTATGTGAATCTTCCCCACACTTCAAGATACCACT
The DNA here is from genome assembly GCA_004027455.1 of Hydrochoerus hydrochaeris. Lineage (NCBI taxonomy): Eukaryota > Metazoa > Chordata > Mammalia > Rodentia > Hydrochaeridae > Hydrochoerus > Hydrochoerus hydrochaeris. The sequence continues at coordinate 320,765 of PVLA01000534.1, read as the reverse complement.
TAGGCTTCATAATAGACATTACCACTCACATAAGCCCATATTGAGTACTTCCCAGAGTAGATTCTGGAGCTCAGAGGTACTCTTTAATTTTATTTTGTTTGGTAATCACATATATTTTATTTATCTTTGTGTTTTTTAGTTATCCATTCACATTCTATTGCTAGGTATATAGAGATCTGAAGCAGCAAAAGGAAAAAGGAAGTGGGCAATATGCCTGCAAATATTTATTGATAGGTGCTTTACACACACACACACACACACACACACACACACAGTAATGCATGCATACAGTGTAGCTCTTAATTAGCAAAAGGAATCACACAGTATTTCAACTCAATATTTTATGATGACTGACTAAGAAATCATAAAACCTATCTTCTGTGCACCCCCAATGATGCAATGTGACAGAGTAATAATATACTGATCTGGGGATTTAAAGTGCTCAAAATATTTGTGTGATGATACCAGTTTTTCTGAACCACTAACATACCATGCTTGAAATATTACCGTCCTCATTCTGTGCTTTTTGCCCTAGAGGTGGGTACATGGATGGCATGAAATGCTCATTTTCTAATGAAATTTCCTGTCTAGAATCATTTACTAGGACAAGATCATGACTTTACTCTGTCATTGTCTTACTTGATATGAAAAAGATGCATTTCAGTGACCAAGTAGAGCAAGTAAATAGCATTTTCATTAGAGACATTTTCCTGTATAACTTTGGAAAACATAATGCCTTAAAAGTTTTTATTTGTATAAAATCAGATGTCTTTTCTCTGTTCTATATGTTTTTTTGTTATAATAAAATGACAGGAAAGATTTCCGACACTAGAGCTGTCTTCATAGAACATTGTTTATTAGCTAATTCTCTAACATTGCTAAAACTACCAGATCTCACCTCAGAATACTCCTTATATCAGTTTGAATTCAAATCTTGAAAAAGAAATTTATTTTTTTGTTTTTAATTCTTTACTTTATGGAAATATTTTTTTCTTGTCAGCAAATAACCAAGACAAACAAATGTTTTGGTTTTGCTAGTAGAAAACAAATGTTCTTTATCATTCCCTGTGGTCCTATGCATGAAAGGTATAAATACCTTTGCTAATAAGGTTCCAACTTTTATTTACTCACCTGTTGTTTCAGGCAAACTTACCTGACAGACATTTTTTTTTCCAGAATATACTAAAAAAGTATCAAGTTACAGTTCCCCTCAATGTCTGTTTATAATCTTTACTGCTCAGAACCTGCCCTTCTTCAGATGCCTTCTCACTTGGTGATTCACAGAGCTACTCAAGTTAACAGACTAGAGATCTTTTTACTCCTTTTTCCTCCTACTTTTATGCAGTATTTTAATTGTATATATGGCCTGCATGTTTATCTCATAAGTGTCACTCAAATTTCTTTTATAAACTCCATGCTAGCACCCAGCATCCTAACTCAGCCCTATCATCTCATATTTAGCAAACTGTAATTGTTGCTGAATTGATCTTTTGTGGTAACAGATGTACGGAAGGTTTCTTTGTTTTCTCAGGCCCAGTATTGACACTAACGTGAAGGAATCATCTATAACTGAGGTTACTCACTGGTTTCAGTTTGTTGAGAGGCAAGTAGATGGCAAATTGTATTCCTATTGTTACGAGAAAAGGATTATGGAGGCAGATGGAATAAGGGAGAAAGGTTTTGGTCTTTTAAAAATGCAGTACTTCTCCTAAAAGGCTTTCTTCTCCCTAAATCCATGTGAGATGACCTCAAAGAATCACGCTTGAGTTGGTGCATGCCTAGTGTATGCTTGTGCCGAGATGGACCTGTAGGGGGATGGTGGCTACAGGCGTATGAAATCGAACTGAGGCATTAGAGAAAGAGTAAATGCATCAGTGAAGTATGCTGAACTGCCACCACTGGACCTGACAAAGGAGTGGGGATTTTCTCCTGGTGCTAGCAGACTCTGAACAGGGGAGTGATCTCACAGGTAAAACCTTAGAAACAAGAGGTTGCAGACCAGGTGGCCGTTAGTGACACCATCCTGTTAGGAGTCATTCTGCTGAGTCATGAAACAGAAATTATTAATAAACTTGCATGTGCAAATCAAAGAACAATATAATTTCACTTACCACAGGAAAGATAAACTTTCTATCATCAATGCCTGAGAAGCAGAGTCACTGAAACAAAGGAGATCTTTCACTACCCTAACTGAGGGAAATTAACACTTGGCTGTTCCCTTTTCCTTAGCCAAATAGACTGTCAGAGATAAAGGTGGTGTGTCAGGGGACTAGATTGTGACTACCTCACAACTGCCATGCCATTTCATCTAGGAATTATCTCCTTTTCTAACCTCTAAGGCCTCTCATTCAAGACACAGATAGTTTGGTCTTTCCTGTGCTAATCTGGTATTACATTCATTGCTTTGTAATTCTTTGCTTTCCTCTGAGTTGGAAAGGCACTGATGATATGATGTCAGATTTGCTTCTGAATTTTAAAAGTTTTGCCCAATATGTGACATTAAATAGGGATTTGTATATTTCCTGAGATGAATTAGCAGCTGGGTGCTTTTGCCTTAAAAGGAAAGTTTTATTCACAGAATGAGGTGCTGTATTGTTTTAAAAGCAGAGAAATGTTATAGCTTCTTTATATTCTAATAGTGAAGTTTATAGGTTAAATGAAAGGAACTAATAACTTGACATTCACTATAGCTTCAGGCATTTTACTGGGTTCTTTTTTGTTGCTTGTGTTCTTCAAAAATTAACATTCTTCTGGAGAAATGTGAAATTATAATTGAACCAGTCAAGACTTTAGTAAATTATAAAAGTGGGCTTCAAAGTCTTGTTCCACAATATTCCAGCTGTACAAAATTGGCATAACTTAAATTTCTTATTTTCACTTTCTTAATAGGTAAAATGATACAATGGCATTCTCACAGCAGACTTATGAGTTAAAATTGTAAACTTCTTGGCAACTTGTGAGTGCTCAATAAATGGTAGCTTTTGTTTGTGTGTTAAAAATAAATATGTAATTCGTCTGAGTTGGGCTAATATATTGCTCAATTATTGAAATATATAAGTAATGGTACTCTCAAATGGCAACAGAGATAAATAGAAAATTCACATAGAAAATGTTTATATGAAAAATAGCACTCTTTGTTCTCTAATATAAATTAATAAATTCTCAGTTCTCACAAAATTTAGACACTGCTTTAAAATCTGTAATTCTCTGTTAAAGAATATAGGAAAAGTAAGAATTCATGCATCTTGGAGAATGCAGTGATACAATGTCTATGGACATTAATTGGTCAAAAAATACTATTGCTATAGATAGTTTCCATCTTACTTTTAAATATTGCTATAAGTAAATAATTGCTGAAATTTCAGCTACGAGTTGAAATGTTTGCAGAATCATTATAAAAGAACACATTTTATCTAAATGATCAAACATAAGGAATATATCCAATATATTATAAGACATTCAAATAAGATGCAGCATTTAAAATTATATTTAGTGGAATGTTTAATATCAGGAAAATGACTGTGTATTGTTATAAGTGTTGTTCATAAACTTACTATTATTTTTAAAGCTGTCTATCAATTGAAAAAAAAAGACTTGAAGACAATTAGCAATGTATATCAGGAAGATATATAGACTGGTTCCCACTAGGTGTGAGTGGCAAGGAATGATGCTTGTTTGGTGATGATTGTTGAGGTGATCAATATTCTTCATCCAGAAATGCCAGTCGTAGGTGTTAGATCATTACCTCTCAAATCTGCTATGCAACTGAAACATAATGGTGAAGTTTATAAAACTATCAAACTCCCATCCTAGATCTCTGTATCCAATTTTCAGAATTGGGAACTGAAACTGCATTTTTAAAAGTATGCATTATTTTGCTTGAGGACATTTCAAAAAAGAGACAGGTGAAAACTGAATGTTAACTTTAATACAGTTGGAATCACATATGTATTGTTTTATGACTTGCTTTTATGATTTAATAATATATTGGGAACATATCCCTACAGATGGAGATATATATATATATATATATATATATATATATATATATACATATATATCATACAAATGTATAAATTCACCAAAAATTCTCTAGCTAGCTTTTAAGTTAACAGAAAAATACATGCACAAGAAATAAAACTTTTCAAATACTACAAATAGGTATAATGTGAAATTGTCACCATGTTTAGTTTTATAGTTTTAATGATCAATATATAGCAATATGGTCTAGTTTATGACTATTCTATTTTTAAAAGCTAGAATTCACCTTTTCTAATCTCTTTTCTTCCAGTGAAATTGTGATTTTATGATAATACGTTTTTACTTATTTATGTAAATGTTCAACTGTAGGTTTTATTTGTTAATATTGAATATTTGTTATTTGCTCTTTAGTTAATTCTGAAACTTTCTGAACTGCTAAAGATTTTTTCCCTTCTATCTCTGTTCAGATTTTGTTCATTTTTGCTTTTGTTGTAATTGTCTTTGCTGGTGGTCAGTAATATGCAATTATAAATAGAAAATCAGAAATTGAAATTGTCATTTCAAAGCATAAAGTCTGTAACAGCTTTTAACAATCAGGGAGAGAAAAAAAAACTGTGTATTCTACTAAATGGATGATGCCAGTAATAAATTTAAAAATCAATTCTACTTTACAATTGAGGTTGTTCATTGTCTCAAGTAAAAGAAAATTAAAAAAAACAGTTAAATTCTTTTTGAAAAAAATATTTAAATGTGTCTAAGAAGATTGTTTCAAAGGTGTTTTACAATGGGGATTACTTTTTATTTTCCTACCATCTTTTTTACCTGTCCACTTGAAATGGCCTAAGACATACTCCTTTCAGAAAACATACTCTTTTGAAAGCTCTGTATTTGCCTGCACTTTGTAAAGAATAATGATATTTAGCTAACATGCTGTAAATGGACTGTGGCCAGCATGCTCCCCAGCTGTATTCATCATTGGACTAGTGTGTGTGAATATTCAAGGCATGGCCAGGAAAAGCACAAATTTAAGGGATGGTAACAGCAGCTTCTCATAATTTAAAATGAGATGGAGATAAGCAAACCCATTTCTCCCAGACCTTTATAGCTTAAGAGTGAATTATTTCTGTCCATAAAACAGAAAACCTGCTGTGTGGTATTTGTAAACAGCAATTTTGTTTGTAAAAACAACATAAACCTTTTATGTGCCTGATGCCCATTTCCTAACTGCTTTTTGTTGGATGTGTTTCACATACAAATAGATGTCGGGGCAGAATATATACGCTGCATGGTTATATGAAAACAGTGTTCCCCACTAGTTGCTATGTTTAATCAAATAGGGCTATCTATCTAATAAAATCACTTCACATGCAAATCCATGGTGCTTGTGCCCACAGCTGTTTACAGCTGCAGCTCTTGCCTCTGCTGCTACTGGGCAGCATGCACCAGCCTCTTTTTGTATGTAATCCCTGTGTGCTTTGTATAACAGATACAGTTAGCCTAAGGGCATGCAAACTCCTCTTTTTGCATTCTAGCATCTTTACTCAAGGGTTTCTTCAGAGTTTTATCCCTAAAGAGGAAGTAGTCTTTCCTCTGTAGTCTGGAGATTCAATTGTAGCTCTGTTCCATGTGGTGGAATTAAAGGGGGAAAGGGAGGCTCTCTGACTCTCCATCCTTACCAGCATTAGATTGTAATCACTGTAATGAGAATTATTGAACCAGCAAGGTAGCTGACTAACTGTGCACATCTGGTCTGTTCATCTGTTTCTGGAGATTAGGTCTTGCAAGGGGTGTCAACACAGAGTTTTATGCTGGTTTTAGCTGAAAGCTGATTTTCTTGCTTTTCTTTGTATTTTGTTTGGTTAATCCACTGTTGTTTTTATTAGAATAAGGCCTCTGCCTAGTAGTGTACTCTGATAGAATGACATAGACTTTGGATTAAAACTGACATTTTCTAGATATGCACATTGCTTGATCATCCTGAGCCCACAAGACTTTGTTGACAATATCCTACCTCTCAGTGTCCATTAGAGCTCCAATTTGTTTCTATCTTTTTTTCAAGAAGCCTTACCTAGTACTGAAAGATCAAATCAGCAGTCACTCGTTCATGATCCTTCTAAATTGGTTGCTATACTCACTGTACTTCCAATTATTGTATATTATATTATGTTTACCTTTTATGTCTTGCCAATCCCTTGGATGTTTTAATGTATTGATCATTATCTGACTACTTATGACTTGAAAATGAACCTGAAATATTTTGGTGATCAGTGCAGTTTTGTGCAATAAGTGTGTATTCACATGAATTTGTACCAAGACACCCAAGTGTGGGAAATGACCAATTTATATTATAGGCAAATAAGTTAAATAAAAATATTATAGGCAGTCAAGTATGTTTGGGCCCTCAAAGGAGCCAGTACAGAAAATAATACACCTTGCAACTGTGGGGATTGATATTATAAATAGGTATCAATATAAGAAGGAAAGAAGCCAGGAAAAATCACTAACCCAACCCCTGCAGGAAAAGGCCATGTTCTGTATTTATGCCCACTTTCTGTGTGACTTGCTTCCTCATTTGATCTCTATTTAATCAGTTTACCTGAGCAACTTTAATCATATATTTATACTCAGTTACTTATTGGTAGACCTCATGCCCACCTTGCAAGCTCCTATTTCTACCCACCTTGGACCTGCCTCATGTTGAGGATTTACTCTATAAAAATCTCTAGAAAAAGCAGGGACCCCTTCTGTCTCTTTCTCAAACAGAAGCTTTCTTTCCCCCAGTCAATATACTCTGCTCTTAACCTCTGTTGTTCCTAAAATTCATTCTTTAATTGTAAAGAACACAAACTTGTACTGACATATAGCAGGTTGGGAGCATTTTTTGTCCCCAGATATCATTTTTCTCCTGTATCCACTTATGCAAGTATTCATTTACAAATTGTAGAATTGCCTGGAAATCTAACCTCACTTATTAAACTATAAGAGAAAAATCAAGATGTATTTTCATGGTTCATACAGAAATTTCTGTAATCCTGTCACAATCGAGACATACTAAATTACGCACTTCATCACAGGTGCCACAATTTGTTCTCTTGGACTCATGCAATTTAAACGTGTGCTGATTTTTTTCAGCTAGACCTAGAATTACTTTCTGAGTCTCAGACTCTCAAAACTGCCATGGGTTCAAATGTTCCTCAGGCTTCTATCTTTTCTATGGTTCTGTACATCAGGGAGGCCCAGAGACATCCTCGGCAACCTGTGATGCTCAATGCTCCCAGGTTTGCACAGTCAACACTTTTTCCTCTCACTGGGTGGCAACCTTTGCATCACAGATTGGTAGTCAGCATAATCTGCTAAGCAAAATCTGGAGCACATGGGTATTATGCCTTGAAAGGACTCTATAAAACACAGACACACTAGCATGTATTAATGTTATATCAGCTTAATAAAATAACTAAGAGAATAATTGAAACAAAATGAAAAAAATGAGGGGAAATAACTGTTTTTTCCTAAAGAGGTGAAAACAAGACTGAATTCAAACTTTGAAAAATTTACCTTGTAACAAGTAGGTGAATGTTTTAATCAATGGAATTAAAATGAACACCCCCCATATCTAACTGATTATATAAGAGAAAAATATTTTGTTGTCATGTTTTCAAAGCATCTATTGCACTGCATAGCATTCTGATAGAACACAATATGTGTTTCCTCATGCTGTATCCTTGCCACACTGTGTTTGAGTGTATTTAACAGGTGCTTGACATGCTGATCAAACCCCAATTAATAAGCTGAAGTCCTCTGAAGACTAAGGTTTTCCCTAGAAATCAGTTTTGATCATCTGCTACCTGCAGACAACTAAGCTAGGTAAAAATATTATAAACAGTCAGATAGGGCTATACCCTTCAGAAAGGCAGGACAAAAGTGGAGCATAGCTCAGCTCTGGCTGTAGACATGCATCTATTGGAGACCAGGCTTCAAGATAAAGCCGAGTTACCCAGGCCTATGTACTTCTTCAAAGGACAAAGCCAAGCCTAGTAATAGACTTCAGCTACCCCGGTGGGTGACCAACACTTGCAGATTCATCATTCTGTAGGAAGTCTTTCTTCTTTCCATGAACCCTTGTTATGAAACTTGTTTCCTTACCAAAGCACCATTACCTAAGCATCGGTACTTGTAACCTTCTTAATCATAGACATAGTTCCTGTTGTGCCCACATGCATATTACTCTGTAAAACTTCCCTTAAACGTGGCGTCCTTGACGACCTCTTCTGCCTCTCTGGAGCTATGTCTTTCCCTCCTCAATAAATATTTCCTGCCCTTAAACTCTGTTTATTCTAAAATTTGTTGTTTCATTTTAGAGAACATAAAATCAACATATCAGAAATCTAACAGATTGGGAGATATAATATTTTCATATTTCATATTCAATTTTCCACATCATATCCTAACACAGTAGTAGGGTATCCTTTTTAAAACATTCAATTGCTATTATATGACTGATAATCTGGAATATTAGCATTCACTAGAGCGGTCTTCATAGCACGGTCAACCTCTGATGGCTTGAGTTTCAGTTTCACGTAGACCCCAGTTTTCATTTCAACTTTATACACTTTTGGGCACCTAATATTCTCTCTGAGATCTAATTTTTTTTTTAATCGGTACCAGGGATCAAACTCATGACTGCGTGCTTGCAAGGCAGGTGCTTATTCTGCTGAGCTAAATCCCCAGCCCCAAGATCTAATTTCTTTTAAGAATAATAATGATGATTATCTCATACTGTTGTAACAATGAATGCATAAAAAATCATGTATAACTTTTAGTATATGATTTTATACATAATATTAAATGATTTAGGTATTTAGATATTCAGCTACTAACTTTCTTATAAAGATAACTCAGTTCACTTGTGTGTAAATGTATGTGGTTTAGTCCTTTTTACTCATTTAGCAATACATGAAAAGAATATACATGTCAAGAGTACAAACAATATCCTCGAAAAGTATACAAAGGATTCATGAAAGTGCACAAAAAGAATATACATTTCTCTGTTGTTACCTTCATATGTGGTTCAGTACAGAAGTACTGACTGCCTGCATTGTGGGATGTCTGAAGCTAATCTAGAAGGCCATCTTCTGTCTTAATAAGTTCCTAGTGGATTAGAAGGGTCAATTCATAGCATTTTGAAATAATTATGATTTTTAACAAACACTTAAAATTTTGGCTTTTTGGCAGGTGTGGTTCTAGGCTGGTGTGAGTCCAGACTTTGAGAATACAGAGCAAGAAAGGCATCTGATTCTGGAGATACGGGTAGCCTGGAAGGAAGATGGGAAGGGTTCTCTAGATGAGGGAGGATTAAGTACAAATACAAATAACTAAAGCATTTTCCTGGATAAAAGTGTCTCAGACTGGCAGAGACTGGCTGAAGAGGAGCAGGAGGAGGTCTGTGAAGACCAAGTTAAATGAGGCTTTTTTTAAAGATACCAGGGATTTATTCTAATCACAGAGGAGCACATAATAAGTTAGGAATTTATCTGACATTAAAAATTGTACCATAATGTTATTCTAAGGGCCTGCAAAGCTGTTTTTTTTTTTAATTCAGCATGAAAAGATATCAGTACAAAGTAGACATTCAGCCTTTGGTGGAACAGCAAAGTGTAAATCCATTGGAGCTAAGAGTGCTAGCTAACTGTACAGAAACTACTCATTTATCCACTGTCATTTATTAGGTTATAATGAGTAGCAGAATTGGAAGACATCTGAATGTGATTTTCATATCACAAAGTTAAATACAATATAAAGTGAAACATATGAAGGAAACTTTTAGTGGCAGTCATTTATACCAGGCATGGGTAGTTACTTCATTTATCAGTACATGCCCAACTATTCTTGAGTATGACATAACATTGTCTTAGGACAAAATCCAGATATGAGCAGAAACTGAGCAACTAGTATATCCAAGGACAAACAACAAGAACTAAGGGATGTTGTAGGTCATTTCAGGGCTATGGGATTCAACCTTCCTCCTTTCTCCATCAACTGCAAAATCACTTTGTAACAAAAGGGAAGAACTTCTTAGAAAATTACATTTATTATTTTGCCACTAGGAATTTCTCTATATTTAGGGATGGGAACAGAAAACAGTAGAAGAAGAAAAAAGTAAAGTTGATGGGTGAAGATACGTATGACAGAACCTTGCCCAAGTGGGTTACCACTTTTGCAAGATTGCCGGCCATTCCGCGGACTAATCAAGGAAACAGAAGCATGAGTGGCTGGTTGTGAGGATGCGAGAGGAACTGAGGGACACAGACCAAGGAAATGCCTCTGTCTGGTCTCCTTGCTGGTTCTGAGGATCATACAATCATATAAATACTTCTTACTGACCAGAGAAGAAGACACTCAGAGTGGATCTATATGATGGCTTGAAATATAATTTCTCAGGATTTAACCAAGGGTCAGAAAGGTTATGTGAATCAACCATCTTAACTCATTTCATGTTGAATACAGAGCATAAATCAATCAAAGTTATATAAACTGCCTTCATGTCTGACATCATTTTAGAACTGTAAAGAGAGCTAAAATTTTAAAAACAGAAGTTACATGTTTCCTTGCTGTCAGAGAACCCTCTTTTTCCATTTCTTGCCAAATACATTTACTGTGCTTTTCCTAAGCCTTTTCAATGGTCCCCTTGCTACTAAGAGGCATCATTTTTCATGTGACCAAATCTGTCATTTTTCATTTTCATCCAGAATCATTCTTGACATGGGCACCTTGTCCCATTTCTGCAAGGCAGTGAGGCCAAGGCCAGCCTGCCATTGTGGGGTCACGTGTCTCTGGATTGCTGGCAGATTGGGTTAAACCCATAGCGAGAGGTACTTAAGTTAGCCCTAATTAGGGCCTGCAGGACATGTGTTTTTTTCCAGATGAGACAACTTGGTGAAAAAAAAAAAAAACAGCAGGAATTGATTAGAAAACAAGTAAATCAGGTATTGTTAGGATGGGGGGTGGGGAAAAAGCAGTGAAACATTTGAAAAATAGATTACTTTTGTTTGCAAGCTGGAATAAAGAGGCAATTACTCTAAAGAATTTGTGAACCTTATCTGCATAGTTTCTAGCAGCTACTTGTCACTTTTCTCATTTTGTTTATAGTTAAAAAAAAAGTTGATATGTAATTACTGTTTTTTATTCAAAATGTGGCAAAGCATAGCTGTGTTTTATTTATGAATCTGGAGTTCTTATAAAATAATTATAGGTATTGTTCATTGAGTACTGACTATACAACAGTTTTTCTTTTATTTTCTATTTACCATATTGGGGACTGAACTCGGGCATCCTTACTGAGCTGCATCCCCACCAAAACCTCTTTGGTTAAAAGTTTTATTGTAAGATATGATCTTATTAATTGCTAAATTGCCCAGGCTGCCATAGAACGTGCAACTTTGTTGTTTTCTGTCTGCTGGGTTTACAAGTGTCCAAACAGTATTTTAGAATGAAGATTTTATATTACTGTATTTTATCATGCAATTCTCACAGATAAATTGCAAGAGATCAAATTTGTTTTTACTCCATAGTTCGTAAAACAGATTTGAAGAAGTCTAGTGCATTGCACATGGGCCTCAACTAATCCATGACAGAACCCATGGTTTTTAGTGTACTCAGGACTGTAGAAGTGTCGAAGGAAGAAGGTTCTGGGTGCTAGACTTGATACCCGTAACTTTCAAAGAGAATCTTTGAGACTTTTTAATATTAATTTTTATTTTCCTGCAAGAATTTGTGATAGACACTGACAGGTATAATTAGAAAATATCTCATTTAACAGGTTTTAGATCTAACTAGCTGAACAAATGGAGCCAACAAAAGAACAAAACTGTGAAATATACTTATGTAATAATATCAGTGCCCAAGCCTCTAACAAAACCAGAAGAGTTTAGAATGGGAGAATTTTGAGTTTGGTTGTCAGAGTTGCAATGTTAGGAGCCATATTAACAAGCTCTATAGTTCCAACTCTCCATTTGCTTTGTTCAGGAACATCCTCAAGTTCCTTGCTACAATATGTGAGCAATGGTAGGTAGTTCCATGGCTTTGCTCATCAGTAAATCAAATAATGGACACACAACACGTGACAGTGTTGGTAGATGTGATACAAGGTCTGTTTATAGATTGAGGAACAATCTTATGGAGTCACCAACTATTTAACTTTTCAAGGCCCTGTGAATCATTTGCATTAACACAATGGGAATTGACTCTGTGAAACTTTTCCTCCCAGTTATGTTCATCATAGCACTGGTTAACACGTGAAATTGGTGTTTTTCTTCAGGTAATATATTGTCTAAAATACTTGAATATTCATCAAAGTAATTTTTTCTTTGATAATTATATACTAGAGGCCTTTCATTCAAAAAGAATTCCTTTCCTCAAGAGTGACTAAAAAAGAAAATTATGCAATATAGAAATCTTCACTTATTTATGTTATTTTTTATTTTACATAATGTTTTATTTTTTAAAAAAGGGAACTTTAGCTGATTATCCAAGATTCCACAGTTTAGAATAAAGCCATCTCTTGTTATTCTGACAGTCAGAGCATACATCACTGGTCCCTTTCAAACAAAAATTAAGGTCTGTAATTCTGGGACATCTAAGATCTCAAATTCTAATTGCATTTCCATTACTATTCTCTCCAGTTTATCAATTATTGTTAAGCAGTAAACAATACCCCCATGATAAAGCATACATCACATCCAGAAGGCCAATACTTGAGTTGCCACTTAGGTCTTTAATTAGTCTTTTGAAGGTTCTTTCACCATCTATCAGACCACACCTTTCAAAGTGATAGTGAAAAATGTGACTTCCTTGGGAATGAGCTTATTGTCACATTTTGGTCATTAAAAAGTGAGCTCAATAACCAAGACAACTGTGTATAGAATATCATGGTGATGAATAGTCACCAGATGGTGATTTTAACAAAAGTTCAGCAGGCAGAAAAGGAAAGTCTATTTCTGGCCTGTCTTCCAATAAAAATAAAGTACTTCCTTTTGTTTTGTGGCAGAATTTTACCTAATCACCATGCTCTTGCCCCTAGGTGACTAAGCTCATCAGAGAATGACATGTGTCTTGGCTACTTTTCTCTCATTGTTGAGACAAACTACCTGATGCCCAAAGTTAGGGAAGGAAAGGTTTATTTCTTACAGTTATTGGAGGTTTTAGTCCATATTCAGTTGGCTCCAAGGCAGGGTGGCACGGCTGGGCCACCACTCATGGCCACCACAAACAACAAGGCAGGAGCCTGCAAGACAGAGAAACACACCTTCTTCCCACCATTACACTGTATATTGGCTCCGCTCCTGGGTGAGTGAAGCACTCACATCACCAATCCCAGGGGTAGACAAGAAACCAAACACCAATACTAGACTCAACCACGTCCAGGATTACATGAGGGTTGAGGCTGGGCCACAGGAACACAATCCATAACAACATATGTGAATGAGTACTCAGTATTGGTTCCTGCCATAGGCTATTTGAGAGATAGACATAGCTATAACTTATATTATCATTCATGAATGATACGCATTTTATAAAGATGACAAAAATCCTTTGTTTTTACTGTTATGACTACTTTTTGTCATGAATTTACTAAAGAAAGTACAGGAGAGGCTGGATAAAAGGATGATTAATTTTTCAAGTCTTTTGTTCACATGATTGCTAAGATCCTCCCGCTGATACTACTCTTTGAGCATTCATATAAGGACACATATCTTCATTCTTTGTATTTATTCAGAAAAATTTGCAATAAATACCTAATTATGTCCCTTCTATTCCTTGAGCAGCCAGCCGAACCATTTGCCACTGCCTGTGATTCAATATGTGTGTGTACATGTACACATTTTCATTAAGTTAAAAATCAAGATACTCCTTGAATTTCTACTCACTGAGAATTTTTGTTGACCACTGTCTTTCATAACTTTCCCTAAATTGTCTTATAGTAAGAATGCAGGATACCATGACTGTATGCTTTTCAGTGATGGCATAATACTTTACAGAGCCATCTGGAAACCTGGTCAGTGTCTTGCTATTCCTCAACCAACTGGCTGGACATAACTCCCCATGAGGCCATCGATAAAGTTCAGGAGTCACGAGTTCATATAGCAAGAATACCAGCCATGAGCATCTATGTAATTCATTCATATAAATTACAGGTTCCCTCAGAATATGTTTAAGTAAGCCCAATATTCTGCATTGATTTACATTTGATGATGGAATGGTGTGCTTATCCAGCTTATGGATTGGTAGATCAAATGGCACTAGGATGTGCTGAAGAACTAGTTTATATGCTCACTTGGAGGCATACTGTCAAGTATCCAGGGTATGTGAAGTTGCAATTCCAACAGATATTGTAACTCAAACTTTTGAAAAGTTATCTGTAGAAGATTGTATACCTTTCCTCCAAATTAAAGACATGTGTTATGACAGTGGCTTGCCAAATGCTTCATTTTGTATTCCTGTCTTCCAAGAATACGACAAGCAAGTTAGATCTGCCCAAGTAGTAATGCAACTTGTACAGCAACCAGAACTACTTTCAGAACTTTTTATTCTTCTGATCCCCAATTAAAACTAGTATGTTTTTGTGTTACTCAGTAAATCAATCAAAGCAGAATGACATAATAAACTGTATTTTGCCTCCTAAATCCAAAAAGATTAATTGGGCATCATCCCTCTTTTACAGTAGTAGGAGAGTGGAAATGTATTTTCTTTCCTTTCTCTCACTATACTTCACTATACTTCAAACCATTAAGGCTATCTCTCACTATACTTCAAACCATTAAGCCAACTACATTTTTAGCTAGTTAGCAGATATTAGAATTTTGATTTTCCCTCTCATTCTCTGGTTTATATACTGTATGTGTCTGTAGTAGTAACTCCATTCTGCCTGCCAAGTCAGTCAGAGTGACATCATCAAAATAATGGGAACCTGAGATGTCCTGTGAAATTAGATGATTGAGTTCTCTAAATAATAGATTATGAAGAAGGAATGGCGAGTTTGTATACCCTTAATGTTGAACAATTAAAGATAAATCTTGGCCCATCCAGCTAAAAATAAACTGCTTCAGATGGGCTTTATTAACAACTATAGAAGGGAAGAAACATTGGGGGGGTGCTTATAAAAATTAGTATTTGCAAGTAAGTTGGCAAGAATGCACTGATCCTCTCCTACAATGAAATCACACTTAGGGAAAAGCTGAAGTTGGGATATTCACAAGATAAATCCACAAGATAAGCAAATGTCATCTTCCAAGACTCTTTAGTTCTACATAAGCCAGAAAAATGTGTGAAAAGAAATAGGGTAGGAATATCAGGCCGATGTCTTTTGAGGCACTGATGGTGACTCACTAGTCCCTTTAATCTATTTAAAATTGTAATATTGCTTTTTGACTTACTGTTTTCATAGATAGAGGCAGTCCTCCTTCTTCCTCAAGATACTTCATTCCACAGATCAGATAACCAAGGTAGAATTTACCCATTTGCCAGTATATCTACCCCCAATTTGACATTCCAGATATAGAAGAATTTGAAGCTCTAATATCATTTTTTCCAAGTTCTTCAAAGCATTTTGAAGCAATCAACCCAGTTATGCTGCATTTTTTTTTTTTGAGACAGGGTCCTGTTATGCAGTTCAGGCTGGCCATGAACTCACTATGTGCCCCAGGCTGGCCTCAATCCTTACCCTCCCTGCTCCTGGGATTACAGACACGTGCCAGCACAACTATTTTACTTATTTCTACTAAAATGTTTTATTCAATAAATGTTTGCTCAAATATACCACAAAGACCATTCTTACAGATGAAATTAATTTATTACTAGGATTTAACAGGTAATTTTCAAATAATAATTTTGCCCCCACTAATATTCATTTAACATATATGAAACAGTAGGTACTACTGAAAATGGAAATGTTAAGGTTAGTATAGGACCACTAAGTTTCACCTACTTCAAAGAATAATGTTAATGCTGAAAGCATTCTACAGAAGCAACTACAAAAGAAATTAATCAAAGAAAAAAAAATGCACCTGACCCAGGAGTCCAAGAAGTCAATGGAGAAAATTTTATAGAAAATTGAGATTCAGTGGGACCTACTGTTGCTTCAAAACACCCATATGAACTTCCTATCATGTGTGTGAGGTATAAAGGTGTCCTGCGTATGCATGGATCTTGTGAAGGTAAAAAATAGTTACTTTCTAGTTCAGTCCTGCCTTCAAACTCTTACAGAAAATAGAGACCCCCAAATAGGTTACAACCAAATTAGAGCCAAGCTAAGCCAAAGTCATGCACAGAAATCTGGGAAATGTAGTTCCAGCTTACCTAAATTGGCACAATACAAAATTTCCTTGTTGTTAATGCCAAACTGTATTTCATTTTCACTGCTAAACAGTACTACCCTGTATTCTAGTGATTCCACATCAGTGACAGAACCTGAAGACTATATTGTTTTATATAAACATCCCTAATTGTCATGGTGTATGTCAATGGCCCTCAAGGCTCATGATGTAAAGATGTAAGGGTGAAGTCAAAGGTGCAGTGGAGACCCCAAAAGTTTGGAAAAGCCAAGAACATGGATCGTCCAAGGAAAGCTGCAAAGACCGAGCCGAATGGGCCTAAGAGAGAAGCTGTGGGAGTTGAAATCCCCGGAAATGCCTTGGGGGTGGAATCACACAAGCGTTTAGGAGCTTGCAAACAGATGGCTTCAGATGCTAAGCATGGAACTCTAGGACTTAATGTTCCTCCTGCTGGATGTTGGACTCGCTTTGTTTCCAATCTTTTGTATTCACGTTTGTAACTTTTGGAATGGTAATGTTTATCTCATGCCTTTGCATTGTGGAAATGTTTAACCTTGTTTCCTTTGTACAGGGGATTACAGTTTAGAGTTTTTCATAGATCTTGGAGGAGATTTGGGACTTGAACTTTTCAGCAATGCTGGACCTGTTAGGACCTTGGCAAATCTTGGAAACCGACTAAATGACTTTTGTATAACGGATGTGCATGAGTCTTTGGGGGCCAGAGGTGGAATGTCATGGTTTATGTCAGTGGCCCTGAAGCCTCATGAAATTATGGACTCTACCAAATCTATCATTTTTAATTGCTTCATTGTCTAGGGCTGGGATTGGTGATGTGAGTACTATACTCACCTAGGGGTGGAGCCAGCATAAAATGTAATGGCAGGAAGAAAGTGCGTCTCTCTCTCTCTTGCCTGTTTGCACCTTGCTGTTTGTAGCCAGCCATAAAGGGCAGCCTGCCATGCCATCCTGCTGCTTGGAGTTAGACTGAAACCTCCAAGAACTGTAAGAAAGAAACTTTTCCTTCTCTAGCTTTGACTCTAACTCAGGTATTTTGTCTCAACAATGAGTAAAAAGAAACTAAGACACTGATGATCCTCATGCCAGAAGCAGGGACGGTAACTTTCTTGAGACAAATAGAGACACCCATTCACATGTTTTTAATACTTAGCATTTGGGCTAGATGTACATTCTAAACAATAAAAGAAAATAAATAAATATAATAAAAACAAATGTTAACTATTTTCAATATTTAGAATCTTTTTTCTTTCTGTCAGTTATGTCCTTAACAATTTCTCTATACAAAGCACTTTACTGTGTTAGGCAATGACTAGTCTTATTAAAAAGCCAAGCTAAATTAAGTGAGTTTATATAACAAAGTGTCTTGATGTGTAAAGCCCACAATTAGCAGTAGAAGTTTCAGTGATTTGCTGTTCAGCATCATAATTCCATGTGCACATTTATCAAGAGTGAAGAATTTTTACTGTACTTAGAGACATAGAACGGCCTCACTGGGTAGACCTGGGTATGCGAGAGCTCCTCTTCCTTACTGTCTGCTGACCTAAATTTTGAATTCTCCTTTGATTATTGATATTCAAATGAGGTCCTTTTATGTATTGAACTCCATTTGTTTTTGTGATGACAGTACATAACAATTATAAGAAAACACTT
The DNA here is from genome assembly GCA_004027455.1 of Hydrochoerus hydrochaeris. Classification (NCBI taxonomy): domain Eukaryota; kingdom Metazoa; phylum Chordata; class Mammalia; order Rodentia; family Hydrochaeridae; genus Hydrochoerus; species Hydrochoerus hydrochaeris. The sequence goes on along the minus strand of PVLA01000534.1, from coordinate 302,790 downwards.
GCAGCAATTATGGTGTCTCCTTGGAATGAAAAAGAAAGTATTTACCAATTCATTATTGCAGTGATTTCTTAATAATTATCCTTGATTATTCAATGACTTGTTATTTCAAACACCTGATTGAAAGGGTAAACGATGACACAAAGATATTTTCGTAGTCAACCTTGTTCTTTTAATTTGTCTTATATTTCATGGAATAGCATGAATATATATCTATATATATATATATAGAGAGAGAGAGAGAGATATTCAAGTCAGAGAAAAATATAAATTTCATCTCTTCCAGTTATCGCTGTATGTTATTTGTTTAGTTACCTTCATATAAACTTAATTAGTTTGAGGTAATTATGTGGCATGTGTAAGATTATTTAAAGATTAAGTGAATTAGGACACAAATTGTCTATTAATTTTGTGGAACATAGAGTACTGTTATCCTTCCCTATTTTAAAATTGTTACACTTATGTAATGCTAGCATTCTGGAAATTTCATATTTCTCTTAAAGTAGAAGTCACAAATTCAGGCATTTATTTCTTAAACACAGAGAAATATGGGAGCAATTAATAATAGATAGGTATAGGTGTATTACTGAAAACTAATGCCTCCAAAGCTTTCAGATATACTAAGCATCATTTCCACATTTGCATAAAACTTCATTTTTACTGGTGCTAATAAAGATACGAAGGCTAATAGGGAACCAACATATATACAATTTGGCAATCAAACAAAAGTTTTTTTTTTTTTATGTCAGTTAATGGGTATGCATGGAAGTTGGGCTGGAAGGCACAATGAAATGTACATTCAGTGAAAACCAACTCTATGTCTGATTCTGTAATTAATTTGGGTGCTTCGAAGATATATAAGATAATGTCCCCTTACTTAGGGTTCTAGAGCTAGTTCTCTAATTTATAAATCCATAGATGCAAAACTGCAAAAAGCTGTAAGAACCAGCTGTGCATATTGTAAGGCTGGTGCCGCTGATCATCTATATGCTAACTGAATATGGTGGTTACAGTGCTACGAAATTAAAGTATGATGAGCATCTGTTATTTCCACTCAATGTTATAATATTTTCAGAACTAAAGATTTATCCAAAATGTTTATAATTAAAATTGAGAAGAGAAACATACTCTAAGAAAGGCTCAGGTGAGGAATCATAAGGGAAAGCAGGGGTATTTCATGTTTAGGGTGTGGGGATTGTTTTTCTATCTAGGAGACTGAGGAATGATTTAAAGGAAGAATGATATTTGAACCAAGTGTGAAAAGTTTGGAGAATTTTTGGCAGGTGGGGAAAAACAGATGACATGCAGGTGAATAGAATGAGCAGGACACATGTTAGATTGGAGAAGAGGCTGAATTTCCTAGTGCATTTATTAAGTTGAAGTATATGACATTGCCATTTGGGCAGTAATAAAGAATCTAATTTGGGCAATTGATATAATACAACCTAATATAAAAATAGGGAGTTTCTTTGGTTCATTAACAAGGTATAAAACAAGAAGTGTGGTGACATTATAATTTTTAAGATCTCCTTTGACGCTTCTGTGTGTAATGAGAAAAGATAGCTGAGTAGGGAAAACATAGGAATCGGCATTGGAAAAACAGATTTGAAGTCTAATCTTATCATTTAGCTTGGAAGAATCATTTAAACCTCATAACTTCAATTCATTTAATTAGAAAAAGGGAACAGAATATTAATTTCAGAGTTTGTGAAGATTAAAATAATCACACATGGATTTCTAACAGTACATAGGTCTTCAGGAAATACAGCATTGTAACAGAAGTGCTGATACTAATTGGAGAAGTTTTTGACAGAAAAGTCAAATGGACCCCCAGGAAAACATCTATAACATCTTTCTTTGCCCATTCCTTTTCTTCTCATCCCCCAGCCCTAACAGTAAGCATTCTATCCACAGCTGTTAAAGGATTTCCAGTGCCAGGGAGCCTGGCTGCTCACATATGTTTGAGATGCTTCCTTTCTATTTAGCCTTCTTGCTAGAAAATTAACAAGTGCAACTTTCTCCTTTAAGTTGCCAAGCATTTTCCCCTGGGAACTGATTGGTATGGAATGTACATGGGCAATGTTTGATTATTTCTTCGGCAAAGTTCTTATTTATGCAGTTATTAGAAACACACATATTAATTCATTTCTGTTACAATTGTAGAAATAAACTTATGAACAGGAACCACTTGTGATTTTCTTTTTTTTTTTTTCCAGTTGTATAATTATGTACATGGGATTAGCGTTTGAGGGAAGAGACAGATGCCTGTACTCTCATTGCAAAATAAACTAGGAAGTTTAACTTCCTTTTACTTTTCATTTAGTAATGTATGCACATTGTGTTTGTGACTTCAGGAGGGTTGAGTTTTGAATTTTCTCATTCTAGTCCCTTCCATTGAAAAGGCCTACAATATAATATAGTCATCTACTAAGCAATGATAATGATGCTGGCATTACTAGGAACAACTTTGACTAAGAACCTGTTGACATCACTTTGCATGTGTTAATTCATTTATTCTTCACTGCAGCATGATCAGAGAGTCACAATTAGGAAAGCACTGTCATGCTACTAACTTAGGCCAAAGTCTCTGCAAATAAAAACAAACAAAAACTGGTGAGCACTACTGAGGTCAGACAGCAAAATGGCAAGCACTGTTTTAGGAGTGTTTTTGTCACAGAGGGGAAAAGTTCTAAGACAGTCTACTGACTGAGGTTGCACAGTGAAGGAAGAAGAGTATTTCCAACTGTTTGTAGGTCATGAAACTAGCTCCACTGATAAGATGTGTGGCCTGAAAATTCCAATTTCTCACTAATAGGGGAAGCATCACACTGTTTTGTGGTTACTGGACGTATGTGAAGTAGCATAGCAAGAGGCTGCCCCACTCCAGGATTAGGGAAAATGAAAAAGGAAAGAAAAATGATACCCCAAATAAAAGCTTAGGTAATTCATATATAGTCTACAAAGCAGCTATGTCATAGTTTAAAGTTTTGAGTGTTTAGTTACAAAAAGGTGGGTTCTGTGATTAGCTATCAAGGAAGACATACAGAGGCAGAATCATTTTCCTGTTGTACCTAAAGACTGCTTCATTAAATAACTTAATCTAACTCTAAGAAGGAAATAGATGAAATCAGAATGCCTTACAAAAGGAAGCCTCCTTTATGGAGGAGAAAATGAAGCCGTCACTGAAACTTTTATTATCTCAATTGACTGCCCTAACTTACCTTTAAAATCTTAAAAATAGTCAGGGAATTGTCTTAGCCACTTTCCTTCATGTTGAACCATATTATACAACACCCACAAGTCAAAGGGTTAGGAATTTGTTTTGATTCATGGCTTTTAGTGGAATCAGTCCATAGTAGGTGGCTGCAAGGCAAAAACTATGTGATAAAAGGGCCAGGCAGAGGACTGCTGCTCATGCCATAGTGCCAGGAGACCGAGACTGAAAGGAGGAGGCTTGTGGGGAGACTCATCCTTCCAGTTCACACCCCTGTGACTTTTGAATTAGGCCCCACTTCTTAACAGGATATTCAGCCATTGAACTCATTGATGAGCTCATCCATGAATGATAAAGATCCCCTGGGATCCAACCACTATCCAAAAGCCTGTCCTCTGAAGGCACAGAGTTTTGTGGGACATTCACGTTGGGATCCAATTATACATTTGGTTTCTCTTTAAAGCTAAGGTCGAAAGTGATGAGATAAACTGACTTTTCCAGAACTGACTCTTGCTCTTAAATTTTAATATTAAGTGACTTTCTGACACTAGACATTCAAAAAGATAATAGCCTTTTCAAATATATATTGCTCTTTATTTGCTTTAATGTAAAAATTATAAAAGATCTCTATGACATATTTTCACTTACATGATTTACCTTGCTGTAGAAATCCATAAAGATCAGCTAGGTTGGGGCTGGAGATTTAGCTCAGCAGCATAGGTGCCTGCCTTGCAAGCACACAGTTGTGAGTTCAATCCCTGGTACTGATAAAAAAAAAAAAAAATCAGCTAGGTTAGGAAGCAGTAATTTAGAAAGTCTTAGTTACATCAGATGTAAATGATTTTAAGTAAATACACTTATACTTTTACTGTTCTTTTTAGAGAAGTAATAAATCTGGGACGTAAAATTAATTATTAATTGTTTCCATACTTTGTCTTGCAACCATTTGAGTTCTTGTAGTAGTTATACAGTCTAAATACAAAAGAAAATCCACATTCATATACATGTTCTAGGAACTCTTTAGTGTGTCATGAGTAGCTCTAGAAAAAAATATTTATAAAGCAAAGTTTTTGTTAATCTCAGTTGTCTCTAAAGTCATTTTTCCTTACCAAAGAATATTAAACAATGGTTGTCTCATTCTTCCCAAATTTGCTTTTAGCAAGAGTTTGAAGCTTATTTACATGGAGTTTAAAAACAACTCCCCAAATCAGTGTTCATTCAGACCTTTTCTTTATCACAAATGTCTTCAACATGAAGACTTGTTACAGTTTAATGGATAATGTTCTGTACTTCTTAAAACATAAAAATGATGATGCTTCTTACAGCTGATGACATTTTCCTTGTAGAGATAAAAATAGCACACTATTACAGGTGAATAAAACCTAGAAAATTGCATTAAACTGTTAGGAAGATGTTGTAACCCAAATTAAAAAAAAACTTTAAAAAATAAAATTTTCTTAAAAATAGGAAAAATCCTTTTAATCAATATTTATCATTTTGTTGTTGACCTCTTCAGGAATCACTTTTTGAGTACTTCTAGGTCAATGTCAGATAAAATGTAAAAAGGTATGCTAAGTTCCTATTTTAGACTAGCCAAATTCTTCCTGCTTTGAAGAGTGTTAGACACAAAATTACAATAGGTCGTGATAAACTAGATTCAAAAGCCAAAAAGACAAGGAAGATAAATTTAGCCTTTGAAGTTATTTATTGGTCTCATGCTTCTGAAACCCTTCAATGTAGGCTAAAGTTTGGTAATACTGGGTCCATATTACTTTTTGATAACATATGCCAGGGAAAAGACTTAGCAATACATCTGAGTCAATTTATGGTGAATCAAAATTGCTAATATTTTTAGGGAAAAGTGACATTCTGGAAGGTAAGAAACTAGCTAATTGTGGTATCTCTTTTTAAGCTACTCCTAGTCCTTCCTATTATTTTAATAACCAGTATAACTTAAGATTCACTTTGAATTTTTGCACAAATGAGAACCCTGTATAGGAAGAAGGTAAAATAAGTAGAATCATAGTCAAGTGCAGCACTTAGAGGATACTGTAGCATTTTAAGTTCATTAATTAAGGAATGCTCACTCTTGAATTATAATACTAGTCAGTTTGGCAAGATGGTTCATTAAAGTCCAAATTTTATTATATATTACATGCTTTATGCTTTTCACACAAACTTATTATATTGCTCAGAGAAGGTGATCTCTGAAAGCACATTAGACTAATGTTCCTGAAACTCTGGATAATGTAAGTTTTATTGGATTGCTGTAACCAAAAAAGGTCACCTAATGATTTGTTCTGATGATTTACTAAAGAAAAAACATAATTAATGACATTGCTAAATGTTTGACCTTGAAATTCCTTGTCTGCTTTTGAGATTTATGACTATTATATTTCCATAAAAACACAACAGAGAATCAGACCCTTTTAATAGTGCTTTTATCACATTCTACTTAGAGTAGGTACAGTAATAGATAATAATTATTAAATGTTTACTTTGCCAAGTTCCATGGTAAGCACTTTAATTAATTATATTTTATCCTCACAAAATTACAGGATAGTAACAACATCCTGATTTTAAAATGCAGTTGGGACTTAGAGTGATCAGCTAAGTTAACCGAAGTCATTCCGCTATTTTGAGGCAAAAATTCGGATTGGATTTAGGCACCCGGATACGGAACTCTCACCTCACAAGGTAAATTCATTTTGATTCCTCCAGTAAAGTAATCATTTATTGATGAAACTACTGCTGACTGGATTTGTATTCTTCAATCTTTCTGACAACCTAAATCGGGATATCAACAGGACATTTTGAAGCAGTGACATTGTGAGAAGACTCATATCATTAAGATTTAAATGTCCACTCTGCCATTTCAAATCCCAGTTATAGTACTTGTTGCCGAATGACTCTGATTCAGTTGTTTAAAGCCTCATATTATCCTTTTATAAATATTTATACTAATCTGAGTCTTATCAGAAAACTTCTTTTAATCACCTAAACTGCTTTTGGAAAAATCTTTCAAAGTTATTGAGAAATTGGAAAGAGATTCAATTTGTCAGCAGTTTCCCTATGCGTTGTTATGAAATGATAGTGAGAATTTCTGTTTTGAAACTTCACAACTTCCCATTCACTTGACTTTCTCCATGTATACATCTATACATACACAAAGAACATACCCGATAGGAATATATATATATATATATATATATATATATATATATATAAAATTTCCTAAGCATATTAAAATTTCTCTTTATTCAAAATATATCAAAAACTACAACTTTTTGATTGACAAAGGTAGTGTATGCAATATCTTATCAGTCACATTCACAAAGAATTTTGTTGTCAAGCAAAAATGGAACAATTTGCATCATCACTTCCTTACTTCATCAGTAACACCTTCCTTTTCATCAGTAGCACCTGCAGCATGCTTCCTTCCTGCCTGAGATTTTGTTCTCTCAGAAAACAGAACATGAGATGGAGATTTACTTACAGCAAAAGCTGTGAGCTTTATTGGTGGGGTGGGAGTGAGTGAAAAGACAGGGTTATTGAAGAAATATTATCTTATAAGAATAAAGTAAGTAAGATGGGGTAAAGAAAGAAATTTCTACAGATGTTACAAGTATAAATGTCAGAATAGAATTGTTTTGTCCTTAAGAGATTGGACTGAAGTGTTACATGTGGACTATGTAACACTTCATCAGCAACAGTAAGATTCAGGCTCTCCCATCCCATCTCCACAAACATGAAGAGGGAGCATGACCTTTATTGAGTACTGTACTTCTTTTCAGCCAAGAATGATTCCCAAGAAAGAGTATGAGTTTCATCCTCACCAGCAACCTTGTGTAGCCAGTGCAGAATGGTAGCTCTTTTGGTCATTAGGAAAGCTCTGGACAGACCACTACAATAGCTTTCTAGCAAAGCTCATGCAAATAGGTATCCCACATTTGCTGATGTTCACTAACCCTTTCCAGTTGGGCTGTCACTTTGTCTCTTGCTAAACTCTCTTTTGCTCCCTATCAATTAATTTCTTTTTTATTATTTAGATTGGGCCTTCCCTGGGCCACGTAACTCATTCCCATGTGCAATATTAATTTGTATCATTTTATAAAAAACACCATCCAAATTATGTTTTATGTTCTTACTCTTTTATGCTGTAATTTTCTACTTTGCTATTTTACAATTTAGGCATACCAAAGTCTGTCATTAAAGACTTTCCCCATGACATTATCTAAGATGACAAACATGTCAACATTCTATGGTAGAGATTGATAGGAACACAAAACAAAAGGTGATAATATAAATTACTTAATTTTACCTTTAAATATATCCTTGGATGTATATAATCAGAAAACAAATTGCATGATTAAATAGTTATGCAAACAATCTTTTATTTTATTTGGCCTGAATCTTATAGCCTTGTGTATATTTATACTGGGAAGAAAATTATTCCCAATCCTGGGAAGAAATCATTCCTAAAGTAAGTAGGCTAAATTGCAAAGGAAATTTATTGGCCAAAACGTTCAACTGTTAAAGAGCTTTCCCCCTAACTCACATGTTAACTTTACAAGTCATCTTTCATTTTACTGGATTAGTTTTCTCACTTACTCTTAGGCTTAATTATTAACTTACATTCGTGTTCAAGTTATCTGAACCTATAAATTGTTTATTCTTTTAATTTGTACATAAGGTTCAGACAAGAAAAAAAATGTCACACTCCTTTTAAGTTTTAGATCTTTTTCAAGGGCATGTTGTAAAGACAATTTATATTAACTGTTGCTATCTGTTAAAGGAAAGAATGGAAAGTGTTCCTAATTCTATAATTGGAAGAGTCTCGTAGGTATAATCCCATTGCTAAGCTATTTATAACAAGTAAACATTATCATGAGAACAACCATAAGAAACAAAATTAGTTTTTTTTAAAGCTATGTTCTAAAAGGTAATCCATTTATCTATATTATGAAAATAACTCAGTTTTTAAGAGCCATATATTTATATGTATCTTATTTTAAGCATCCTAACTGTCGAAAAAGGAAATCCATTGTGATTGATACTATTGATACACTACTACATCATTTATTCATTCCCATTATAGATTTAGGCTTGCATAAGAGAAAAAATATATTGACTCACTTCATCAGTGAGATATTCATAAAATTTGTGCTGTATATTCGTAAAGTACTATCCAATAAAGATATGGAGGTAAAAAGATACAACTCTCTTTTTCAAAAAAACTCAAAGTCCAAAAAAGGGAGAAATAGCAGTTAAATATAGTATATATCGTTTAGTGAAATGAGTCAACTATAAGGAAAAAGGATTGAGGGACAAATTCATCAGAAATATGAGGAAGGACTTCTGTGTTTGATGATGTTTCCTGTATATTGAAATATGAGGAAGAATTTTAAAAAAAAATTTTGTTTTGTCTTTTTGAGACAGGGTCTCGCTATGCAGTTCAGGCAGGCCTTGAGCTCACTTTGTAGCCCAGGCTGGTCTCGAACTCACAATGATCCTGATCCTCCTGCCTCAGCCTCCCGAGTGAATGCTGGGATTACAGGTGTGAGCCACCATGCCCATTTTAAGAATTTTAAAAATTAAAAAAGATAAAGTAAATTGATAAAGTAGACAAAGGTCATTCAAAGGAAAAGGATTAGCGCAGTTTGCTGTCTCATCAGCTTTTCGAGGTAAGTATTAGTATCTTCCTGAAACTACCATATTGCTTTGAATGTGGAGGTTAATAAACACTTGAATGTGTGAATGCTAAGAAAACAGAAAATACATTAAGAATCATAGGAAGTTGGTTTCGGTGACTTGTTTTTATCCATAGAATCTGTTTTATATTCCTCAGAAAGCTCTGTCCCGTCTGTTAGCACAGCATTTGTTTTTGTCACATGGTTTATCAATGCTGCTAATGAGCTGCTAATTAGCGGCCAATTCTTTTGCAATTGAGAAGGAAAAGGCAGAGAGGACTCTTCAAGGGCACATGCCTCAGTGATCCTGCCTGTTTGTTTTGTATGTCCATGATCCTGTAGTACAGAAACATTATACACAAAGTTATCGCAGGCTCAGGGAGTATGACTGACGAGATTATGACTTCATGAAGAATCACTACTACAGTTGCACAGTAGAAATATTCTTTCTCTGTTTAAAGACAAGGTTTAGGAAAAGAAAGTCCTAAGATAGTAGAGCATCACTTCATATGAGAAAAATACATATATCGACACATAAACATTAGGATTCCCAATCATTGGTTGGACACTAGTTTTACTATTTAGTTTTGCTATTTAGTAATTGTGTGATTGAGATCTTGATGTATTTGCTTTATGCTTCTGATTTATTTGTAAAATAATATGAAAGATTTCCTATTATATTGAGGCACTTTGTATTTCTCTAAATCAAGTACTGAATCCCATGCTAATCCTAATAACAGAAACATGATATAGGTCATTCTTACGGTGATTCCCTCAAAGATTCTCTTCCTGCATATCCTCAGAGTTTATCCAGAGTTTATGGATATTTTATGCTTAAAATAACTGTATGGTCCTAAATTATACAAAAATTCCTAAATTATAGATATTTATATGTAAAACAATGTTATGATTCTAAACTATAAAAAAATTCTTCCTAAATGTGTCCCTTTTTCACAAAGTATATTTTATACAATGTAGGACTTTAAATGCATACTTCTTGTGGTTTAATAGTTATTATTCAATATAAGTACATTTTAAATATTTCAGCAAGGGTCTAATTTCATCAGATCCTCTCCTTTTCCTAGTTTGCTTGGTAGATTTAACTTGCTTACAGATAGATGATTATTTAGGGCACCCTAGCTATGATAATAAGTTTTACAAAATGTTCTATAATTTCTATACTTCACCACCTCCTTTCATTTAAACTGGAGCATTTGACTATTTGGACTAATGAACTATGAACTGAAGAGTCAGGGGGTCCCTTTTTGTCTGAGATAGCGAAGCACCAAACTGCAGCTTCTCAGTTTTTCCCTTGCCCTACCTGGGTAGTGCAAGAGCCTGACAGCTCCAGAAGGTGAAATTACAGGGTCGTAAAAACTCGGTCAGTCTGGTGCCCTTAGCAACTCCATGGAGATCTTCCAGTCTAATCTCCCAATTCCTGCTGATCTTCAGTGAACATACGCTGTGAGTGAGCAAGTTGTTTTTACTAAACTACTGGAATTCAGGTTTTATTACTGCATCAAAACCTAGTCTGTTTGAATTAATATCTTCCTAAAATATATCTTCTTCTTAGAAAATAGGTGTTCTTCTGCCCTTTTTTGTTTTGTTTTAGACAGGGTTTTTGTATGTAGCTAAGACTGCCTTGAACTTACTATGTTGCCCAGGCTAGTCACAAACTCATGGTGATTCTCCTGCCTCAGCCTAATAAGTACTAGATTTCAGGCATGTACCATCATGCCTGGCTCCTCTACCATTTTTGACAAATATATTGGAGCTAACAATTACTTATCAAGTATTTATCAAACTCTAAATATACTGAAAAAGAAATACATGAAACAATGAACCATGTGAAAAATAAGGCTTTATGTTATCATAAGAAAAGAGTATGAAAATGATTTACTTTTTTTGCTTGCATTTTTATCTAGAGACGTTTAGAATTTCCCAAAGTATTTCCTGCATTCAGCTCATTATAATACTGTAACAATTTTGGATATTTCTTGAAATATTTGGGAATCCAAATTCCCATACTAAAACTAAATAATTAAAATCCCTGGGGAAGATAGTAGAAAATGCACTTCTTAGAAACCATCTCAAGCTGACCGTACAATCCGCAAAGCTTAGAAGTCATTTTATTGTGGTTTGGAGGGGGGAGGGTTGGAGTTTGAGAAATGAATTGCTAACATGAAAGCACTTTATGCAAACAGCTTATGAAGACAGTCCTAATTATGGAATAAAAAATTACATACTCACCAATCAGTAAATTCTTGATATCCTCTGAGTGAAAAATATTTGAATACATTAAAAGCATGTTAATTACTGTTTAAAATCTTAAAATACAGCTCACATATATTCCATCATTTCAGAATATTTCTTTGTGATTAAGTAACACTGTGGCTATTTTTTCTATGGATCAGGAAACCTAGGTTCTGATACAATGTTTTGTTTAGTGTTAACACAAATGAGGCTTTTAAAACAAACAGATGTTTTAATAAGTTAAAGAGAGGCATGCTGAGAGGTGGTGTAAAAGACAAGGGCTGCCAGGGACAATTTTTCACCTGTCCAAATACTTTATTCTTTATCTTGAACATGTGTTGATTAATCTCACATATTTATACATTTTGGCACTGTCTTGATTCAGGCTAAAATCTCCCCAGGAAAAGCTGGACTGTTGGCTAGCATTTCGCAACACAATATGGGGAATGGCAAAGATTAAGAACTTTAGAAACACCTCAAATGCCCCCAGAGTTCCATTCTCAGTGCTATCCCTCAACAGCTATACGGCCTTGGTATGGTTGCTTAATTTCTGTATTTATTTCATTAGGTGAAACAGTAATAATATTCAAACCCATGTCATTACATTCCATGAAGATTAATTGGGTGATAATTGTAAAGTACTCAGAGGAGCACAGACATGAAGTAAATATCCCGTTCTTTTATGGTTGGAGACACTAGCAGGGGTTAGGGATTTATTTTGTTTCTAAGAAGGAAACAAGCGAACTTAGTTATCATGTTTGGTACATTGTAGCTGCACCCTCATGCCTTGTTCCTAGCAGGTGACTACTCCGGAATTTGCTGAACTGTGAGGGATATACAGCGATCTTCACTACAGGAGAGGTCAGGCACACCTGTGATCCTAGAACTCTGGGAAGCTGAGCCCGGAGGATTGAAAGTTCAAGCCTAGCCCAAGCAACTTTGCAGGTTAGCCAGACCCTGTGTCAAAATGTTTATAAAATGGAGTGGGGATGGGGCGCTGAAGATGTAGCTCAATATGAAGACCCTAGCTTCAATACAGAACAACAACAACAACAACAAAATAGAAAATCACCAGAAGGCAGTGATTAAAATACAGTTTTCCAGGATCTACCCCCTGAATTTCTGATTGTATGACTTTGGATGATGCTCATTCTGCTGGTTTGGGACCATACTTTGCAATGAAATGGAAAATCAGATCAGATTCTAAAGGCCTTGAAGACAAGTTAAGAAATCTGCCCTCATTCATGAGGAACTGGCAAAGCAATTAAATCAGTGCTAATACTGCATCAATGTTTTCTTAAGTAGCGTATATAGCATTGGTTTTCTCATTCAGTCTTAATGATATTTCCAAAGCTTTCTTGTTTTAACATCTAAGGAAACCATTATGCTTGTTCATTATCTTTCCACAATCCTATGACACTTTCAGTGTGTTTTGATGTTTCCCTACCCTTAGAACAAAAAATAATTTCTAGTAAGAAAAAAAAAAGTCACCTGAGTAGTTAAAATGCAGAGTTTGAGATGTTTCTATTGAATTTGATTCAATATGTTTGGCAAAGAGCCCAGAACTCTGCCTTATCTAGCACTGAAACATTAATTTGATACAGGTGATTTGTAGAGTACACATGGGAAATGGTTTTTGCCCAAATTCTACCTGGTATTGAAGCAAAACTATTGAATTTTTTTATATTTTAAATGTAATTTTTATTTTCAGGTGACCTTTCAGCCCAATTCATTGCATTTCATTAGAATCTCCTTGGTTTACTTCTTCTTTTCAATTTCAGCTTTTCGTATAAGGCATTTATAGAAAAGTGACTTGAAAGCAATTTAACCACAAGCTCAGCCAAATTAATTTAGCGAGAGTTTAGTAAACAGCTTTTGCTTTCTGTACTTAAGTGATCAATTTCAACACCTGCTTTTCCTTCCAGATGGAGTTAATTAACATTAAAATTATTGCCTATAGCAGAGATTTTTTTTGATAAGTCACAGCCCTCCTGCTGCATCCAGATTCCTACACTTCTGAAAATTGAAATGATAACCTCTGAGAAATTTATTACTGAACTATTTTAAGATATGCACATAGGTCTATTGTGGAATAAATAGAGTTAGCATGCCGAAAGCTGGTGTTATATGACAATCATTTTTAATTAGACAGACACACTTGCATACCACCTGGTTTCTTTTACATGAGAATACCCAAAATATAAATGAAAGGCAAAATAAAAGAGAAATAGGGAGTAGAGTCACAGAGTTTGTTCAAATGGAAAGGGTAGCAAGAAATAGAGGGTGGAGAGAGAATGAATAAAATATTAAGTTGTACTATGTATATGTCACAACTCCCCACAAGGATTGTATCATTATGTAATACAAACATATACCGACAAACTTACTTGTGAAGCAGTCTTTTACCAAGAACATTTCTTTGAACATATACCAACAAAAATAAAAATGGAATAAAAGTTCTTATGCAATGCTTATAACTATCTGAAGAGGTGTGTTAGTCTGCTACAAATTTAATATATAAAAAATTGAAGATTAGAAAAATTTTGTAATTGTTTTGAATATTTTGCAATTGGTGTTAGAGACAAAATTTAAATCTCTATTTAGTCAAATTTCAAATTGCTCACACTACTGTGAGCTCAATTTATTTCTTTGTCTTAAAACAAAAAAGGAATAAAGTGATACAAAATTTCAAAACAAAATTATAGGAGATTAAAAGTGGTTAATATATTGCATATTTTTATCTCTAATGTATTTGCTCTGATTATAAGATATAGGCATGAAAAATTGATCAGATAATGAAAGTACAAACTATTCTTTTTGATGAGCCAACAGAGATTAATAAATACAGAAAAATAGTGGAAGAAATTTCTTGAAATATGGAGGCAAAATGTTTGGTTTGGAATAGGTTATATTAATGTAATAAGTTAAGTGGCAGCAAGGTAATTTCAAACTAAAGAATGTTTTACCTTTTTCTTTAGACATATTTCATATGGGAAAAAAATTGGCTAAAAAAAGCTCATTTTTCTCTTGCTTTTTGTCAAGATATCATCCTGACTCACCGAAAAGATTGCCATACCATTTGAAACTTTTTAGCACTTACCAGACACTAAGGCATCCTGTAATTTAAAGAGAAAGGAATTAAATGTGTCTAAGTTTGGCTTTGGGTAAGATTGAATATTTGATGTTGAAAATTTTGACTTGTGCGGTAGCCCACAATCTGCATTCTTAATGCAAAGCTGTAAAACAAATGGAGGAGATTTATTTGGCAGATAGGATGTTTTTCTGAGTAAGGGGTTGTTTGTTTTGTCTTAACTAAAATCCTAAGGAAATAGGGTAGGATATATTTAATGTCTGCATACTGGAGCTATAGTTATCCAATAAAACACCCCCAAACTTAGTAGTAAAAATACAAAGTGTTTATTCTTAACATGTCTGCAGATTGGTTGACATGTTAGCCAGCTAGTCAGCTCTGCTTTAGTTCTTTTTACTTTGGGTTTAGGGTCAGCTCCTAAATGACACACTTCTTCCGTAGCTGACTAGGCAAACTTATGTGAGGGATGAAGTACAAAAGGAAAAGCAGAAATACCCAAGGCCGATTAACAGTTACAGTTATTCTTGGAATTGTTACTTCTACACTGTTACTTCTACATTACGCAATGAGCAAAGTAAGGTGTCAGAGCTCAGAGTAAAGTCAAGGAGTCACAGAACAGAGAAAGGCATTCTTCAGCTTTGGAAGGAACAACTTCAAAGCATATGTGGCTATAGGAAGGAAGAATCAGAATCATTAATTTAATCTTCACCTGTCATATGTTTAGCCATGGTTAATATGCTTAATATGAGTTCATCCTCGGTTTTTCCTTCATTCACCTATTTCTCTGTACTTCTCTGGCACTGCAAATGAAGGCACTGAGCATTAACTGCTCTAAGCTATTCAGTAAGGAAAAGAACCAACATTCACAGGAATGCTCAGAAGACATCCTACCTGAGTTCTTCACTGTGCCACTGTTTTCAGAAGACAATGGCTAGCATATACTAGGACCATAAATCAAACTCGGATTTGACAGTTTCCCCCCGCCCTTCGTCTAGGCAATATCTCCTAATACTCTTCTCTTCATTAAACCTGATCCAGTCATTTTTACAGACTTGCTATCCCTCAAAAACTCTGAAAGACCTCAGTTCTGAAGCTATCGCCACGGAGCTAGGCTCTGCAGATCATTCTAAAATGACTCCTCATCTCTTCAGATTTTTTGCTCAAGTGTTACTTTGCCTATCTGGATCTCTCAACTTTAAAATGTCAAACTGCCACCTCAACTCCTTAACGTCTACTCTGCACCTCCCAATCCTTTTGTCCTACATATTTTTTAACTTTTCAGCCTAATGCTTGTAACCTTGAAATGTATTATGTAATTATCTGTTATGATTGTTTATCATCTATTGTTAGAATGTAAACTCAAGCCAGAGTTGTTTGCACTGTTCACTGCTGTATTCTAAATAAGAAGTGTGTCCCTGAGACATAATAATCTCTCAAAAAGTATTTGTCGAACCAGTGACTGGATTTTTACTACAGCAGTGTTTCAATGGTGGAAAATCATAAAGCTTGGTAAAAGCCACTGTGATTGTGTGATGAATCTAGGATCTGTAAATCACTACCTTCGTGACTTTGAGGAGATTAACACCATAGAGGCACAATTTGATCCAAAATGATGAACAGACATCATGTCTCATGACACAACCTGCACTTTTGACGGTTTCATAGTGGCACTTCCAAAGTCTGGCCCTGGCCCCTGTAGTGCAGCCGAGAATTAGGAACACATCAGAAGAGTGACAATGTATAGTTTGTTTGTTTGTTTTGTTTTTTGCTTATGTGAGACAGGCTCCTGCTATGGAGCCCAGACTGGCCTTGTACTCATGGTAATACTCCTGCCTCAGCCTCCTGAGTGCTGGAATTACAGACATGCACCACCATGCCCAGTGTATAATTTCTATCACATGGACTCTAATTACATCTTCTAGATCTGTTTATTGCTATTTATAAAAAATGAAAGTGTTGTCATAGTCAAGATTTGTAAGGAAACAATTTAATACAAGATACATAATTTATAGAAACATTTTATAATAGTCACCCAAGGAGTCAAATACAACAAGTGCAGGAAATCTGTCCATACACTAAGACCTAAGGCATCCAACTGAGGAGCTAGATTCCACAGCAATGATCGGCATGGGTCAAGTTGAAGATTTAGAGCTTATGACAAAGCTCCCCATGAGCCCATGACAGTGACTTATGCACATAGGTTTCAGGGATCTGCACTGGGAAGGCTCAGCAGTCAGCAGTGGAAGCCAGAAAATCTGCTAGCAGGGTGAGGGATCTGTCCCAGCTGAGAGTTTTGCACTGGAGTCAGGAAGTGGTGCTCAAAGTAAGAACCAGGGCTCCCCCGAAAAGTACCATGGCCATCCTCAGCACCAAGAGGGTTTCAGGCTCCCCAGACAAGTTCGTATCAGTAAGCGAGCATGACAAGCTGCTCCAGGAGACTGAACAGTGCATTATCTTCCCCTCTGGAATGAGGAAACGATGCTGAAAGCGAAGACCAGAGCTCCCCCAAAGTGAACCTCAGCATTCTCAGGGACAGCAAGGTCCTGAGCTCCTCTGAAGACAACAACAGCCAAGTTCATATCGGGAAAGAAGCTTGACAAGCTCCTCCGGGAGAACCCACAGCAACAGGAGAACCAACTGACAGCACCACACTTTCCTCTTCGGTTCTCTTTTTCATGTTTGCAACTGTCCTCAGGTGGGTCCCCCACACCCAGCACCACGCTGATTCAGTTCAGCTGGGTAATTGACCACCAGCTGTCAAGCCACCAAAAGTGTCATTCAAAGGGAGACTTTCTCTCTCTACTCTCCACTTGCAGCAGTTATTTTTTTCTTCATTGCAAACATGTGACACAATTACTTCTCTAATTGCTAGCAGTCAATGAGGGTAGGGGAGAAAAGGAACTAAATTAACTCTTAGCCAGGTAGCAAGTGGCAAAACTGGTGTAGAAAAACTGGTGTTTAGCACACATTTTTTGATTGGAACTAAAGGCAGGCAAGAAATCTATTTTTTAATATTTGTTAAATATGCTTCCTTAAAACCTTCTTGTTTTGAGTACGGTTATTCTTTGTATAAAGTATAAAGTACTTTAATAGGGCAAAGCAGCCATTTAAATGTAGCTCTAATAATATGATTTCTATATACTTGATACAATGAAAGGCTCAATTTTAGTATTTCACTTTGATATTTAATTGTCTTTTTATTCTCTCAGTGTCACTTTTCTTTGGAAAGGTGTGCTAAGGTAGAAACTGTCTGGTAGGTGTAACCTCCTTCCTCGATGTTTAAAGTAGATATCCTATTATTCTGACGCATTGGTTCTCACAGGTAGGGACCAAAAGCTATGACTTATGGGAACTGAATATGTTATTTGTTCTCTTCCTGCACAAAGAAACCTAGAGAAATATTTTGTTATATGGAATATTAAACAGTTCATTCCATGAAACAAAAGAGGTTAATTGAATTAAATTATTTAGATAACATCTGATATTTATGACAGTCATAAAACATATTTCAAAGAAAAATAGGGTGGGTATGAATAAAAGGAAAGAAATATAGGGAAACCAATTTGAGAGGAACTATGGGCTATTAATTTCTGTAGACAATCTGATTGCTTAGATTTTATTCCCTTTCAATTTCTAAGTAATATTGAAAAATTGGAAAATGTCTGAAATTCTTTTCATATATGGCTAAGACATGAAATAAGTGATTTTTCCTTGTTCTAAAATTTGAAGAAAATTAAATATTCAATGTTTTTTATACATCAAAGTAAAAACAATCTTGTCACAAAAGAGATTTACAATAGAGTGGCATGCACATTTATTTAAAAAGTGCCCACCCATGAACTGTGTTTTCTGATTAACCTTTTTCTTAAACAATTGACAGTTATAGTAGAATCTGTTAGCTTTCTCAGACTGCTAATTTTAATATATGTGGTTTTTGACAGTAAGATATAACTTAATTTTTTTTTGTTATGGAGCATTCAAATTGAAATCATTGTTATTGTATAGGCTCAGGTTTCAGCCTAAATCTAGCAAAATATTTTTTTGCTAAAAAATAGTATTTTTAGACACTCCTGTGGATCTATATAACTTACATGAGAATCAATACAACTAAAGGTTTGTGTTCTTAGGAATGACATTGAGTAGATTGTTAAAAAGATATTTTTGATGTTTGAACTTCTTCAATAAATAGTGATGTTCTTCTTAAACAATGTAAGCTATCTTGGAAGTGTCATTAGAAATACAGTTAAATAAATTTTAAATTGTAATTCAGAGAATATAATTTTAATTGATGACTACATGTAATTTTGTTTAGACAAAGATCTCAGAAATATGCTTTTAATGATATCCTTTAAACATACAATAAGAAGTAGCAATACAATAGCTTAGGAGTAGAAATGGCATAATATGGTATACTATCTTACCTGCTTGTAAAGATTTAGACTAGATGAAATTTGTTCCCATAACATTTCTTTTTTTAAATATTAATTTTGAGAATGAGATAGTACCATCTGATATCATCATGAGAAAATATGAAAACTCTGAAGAATTATAAACAGCGTTCTAATTATCAGTTGAGAATAGGTAGAAATAAATGGGTCATGGGCCTTTAAAATGACACATGAAAACTTTGATAGGTGGGGACAAATAAAAGGGGAAGGAAAGAAATAAAATCAATAGGTAGAAAACACAGAAGTGGAAAAGTTGGAGCTGGGCATGGTGACACCTGTAGTCCTAGTACTTGAGAGGCTGAGGCAGGAAGTTTGCTGTGAGTTTGAGGCCAGTCTGGGCTACATAAGCAAGTTTAGGTCCAGTTTGTCTACACAGCAAGACTCTGTCTCAAAACAAACAAACAAACAAACAAAAAAGAGTTTGAGGCCAAATCACTGGGTACAACTAGGAATATCTTTACGTAATTAATCTATCTATGAAGTGGAAAATTAGGATATCTGATTATGCATTTGTTTAGATTTATTTAGTATTCATTTTAAAAATAAAATAGGTAAAATATATTAAAGCACCTTTTTGAAAATAGTTGGTTATATTAACTTTAAGTAGGCACAATTTGATGACAGTCGTGCTAGACAAAGCTCAAGTATAGGAAACTGCAGAAGAATGGTACACAGAGCTTCTTAAATTTTCATCTATGAAGGATTCATCATTAAGTAATCATGTTGATGAAGTAGAGCAAACATTTCATGATTCTTAAGTAGCAACCTTGGTTCTTGATCCCTTCTTATTTCACATTCCTGTTTATATATTTCATTTAACATGGCTTTATGGAATGCTGATGAGACATACAAATCTAAAGGTTAAATCAGGATAAATATAAGCATGTCTGGCATTGAGATTTATACCTGGAACATGAGACACAGGTTCACAAACATGACTCAAATAATTTATGATATTGGGTAGAGGGTTACATTTATCTTTATGTGTAAGCAACTATTTCCCAAAATGTTACAACAAATCTCAACAATTATTAAATCAAAGTCTTGCTAAAAACATTCCCACATGTGATGTCAGAATTTTTAACTGGTTTTGATTGATATTTATATACCCTCATAAATAAGGAAATCAGGTGTCTAAAGTAATTTGTTAAAATTTTCCAGCCATCAACGTCTTGCTGAAATGTATTTTCTTCACAATTTTGCTTGTTGGTAAAAATAAGAATTAAATAAAATAATCAGCATTATTTCAAGTCTATATTTTCATTAGAAATTATAACAAGTTGTTATCTTGAAATTGATTTCAATCACAAATAAACAAAATTTATTTGTAGCTGACTTCTTACAACCATGTAATTATACATCCTGGTAAAATTTCTGATGGCTCAGGCTGGCTTGCTGCTTTTCTGAAAATTAAAAGTAATTAAAATATAATGTGCTTTAAAAAATTATCAACTTAATAAGTCTACAGATTACAGTTTTGAGAATAAGCATCAGTAAATGCAGAGTGGTATTATATTATTGCTATTAAATTATCACATGTACAATGCACTTGGTTTTTATAAAGGAGCAGTGTTGCATATATTTAGGGGCAAGGGCATTGGATCAAGAATTACTATTCTATCTCAAGAAAGATATAAGACCTTGCATATCTCTATATAACATTTCTATCATCTTGAAGTATCAAATGAGTGGATCATTGCAATGTGCTTAGAGATAATCTGATTACACAGTAAGCAATATGTACATGGTATAAATTCTTACTGTTGTTTAAATTAGAAACGTGGTCTGTGCTCACAGTTTGTATTCTGGCAGGAGAGATAAATATGAGCAAAATTAACTCTAATGTAAAAGGTAAATTTCAGAATCTTGAAATTAAAAAAAAGTAAAAACTGATGCTTAATGAGTAAGAGTTGAAGAGTATTTCATGAACAAAGTTGCTCTTTAACTGAGTGCTAGGTAATGTCACAGGGCTGTGAAGTTTTTCATGAACATTTCAGCCTGAGAAACTAGCAGTGTCTCTGTTCTGATGTAAGCACCATAGCTAAGCTGAAAGAGGTGTGAGGAATCAACAAACATCGTTAAGTCTTCAATGGCTTTTAAAAATGATTATGTTAAATAATTGTCCTGTTAAATCATTCTATGCCATGTCCTACTAACATTTACTCTTTAAATTGGCATTCAAGGAAATTCACTGCTGTGGGCAATGAGCCTCAGACTCAATGTGTTGTGCAGAAATAAAGGACTCTGACACCAAGAAATCTCAGCAAAGCAAGTTTCCTTCTGCAGAAGGGTGCACTACTTCCCCAAGGCAGGTAGAAAGCAATGCGCACAGCACCACAGAAACAGACGCCTTTTACATCCTAAAGTGAGAGAAGCCCCTGATGTTCTCCCCGTTGACTGACTCAGAGGGTAATCCATCCTGAAGACTAGTTTAGGTGATGTGAGGGGAGGGGTGAGGGTTGCTGGGGAGAGTTGCTAATGGGGGCTTAGGGGTTCTGGGGACTGAATGTCCTGGGCTGTGCTCCTGACTAAGCAGACTTTTTAAAATTTTTTTGTAGCTATAATAACTGCAACCCTGGTGCTAGGGATGCTGAGGGAGGGCAGCCTAGGGTGCACTAGAGTTTAAAATGTTTATATCCGTTGATAGCAAAGACAGGGCAGCAGTTTCTCACACTGTCAATGACCAACCTACCTCTCCAGCCTTGTCTTACGATATTTTCCACCTACCAAGCTTACTTTGCTTTTATGTTCCATCTTATTTTCCTCTCTTTCTTTCCAAACATCTCTGTGATTTTGTATATTTCTTTCTTTCTTTCTCAAAGGTTCTTAGACCCAGTCCTACACTTGAAAAATTCCAGTCTCTTTAAGAAGGTTTTGGTTAGTTTTATTTGCTTTGTAAAACTTTCTTCTACTTTATCATCTCAAATTTCGCAGATAGACGTTATCTCTGTGTACACACCCTGCAGAACCAAAGAGGTAGATTAAATCCCCAATTTCTTTAATCAGGGATAGAGAATCTTATTAGAGTTTAGCCACTCAGAACTGTGACAGATGCAGCTGCTCTCTCTGTGCCCCCTCAACTCTGAGGGCTGAATGCTAGCCTGTCACTGCCGTGGTACATGTCATATATAGTGGAGACTTGACTTGAGAAGCTTAATTTCTTACTGGCCTATGAGCTTTCGTCATTGATATTTTTTTACTATTATCTATGAGAAATTATACTTACAATCTGTCTACTTCTATTTAAGGGAAACAATGATTTCCTCCTTGTGAAATGATCTCTACAAGGAGGAAATGACTTTTTCAATCAGGAAAAGCAAGAATGTATTTCTGAGTAATACTTGCATTGAATGTTCTGCTCATGCCAAAATGTTATTGTTAAAGTGACCCATATCTCTTTCCCCGCCCCCGGGAAACAAAGAGGAATGGTCCTTCTACTATGAGTTGTCACTGTCTTTCTGCTGTGAGTTAGGCTCCAGTCTAGAAACTGGGGACAAGTACATAAGACAAAGATTTGTCTTTCAGAAGTGATGTTGCAGTAGACAACACAGATCAATTGCCATTTCATTTGAATAATTTGTGTCACTATAGCTGCAAGTACTGAGTGCTATAGAAGCATGTAAAACAGGCAGCTAATTCATTGTTTGGGAAAGAGAGCTGTCTTAGAGACAGTGACATAGTATTGACTTCAGTTCAGTAGGCAAAGAGGTGAAAAGGACACTGAATAGATGAGATACTGTGCAAAACTGCATTTAACTGAGTGTCACACAGCACGAGTTCAGTTGATGCTTTTGCTAAGTTATTCACTGTGGTCAGATAACACTGCTGGGTGTCATGTATAAAGCAAATGTCTCAATTCTACATAACTGTGTGTGTGTGTGTGTGTTAGAAAGATGATGCATAGAGAGATAAGGGAGAGGAAAAAAGAAACAAAGTCATTGAAGGCTCCCCAGGCTCTAAATCTTAAGGCTAATTTGGCTACACAGTCATATGTCTGGTTTTCACGCTTTCACAATCTACGCATTTCTAAAAAAATTTTCCTTTAAGGAATGACACCTTTACTGGTGACATTTGAACGACTATCGTACAGACTTAGCACACTGATTTATGTGAAATGCTTTTTTAGGCACTCCATAAATGCTCATTGACTGACTGACTTTCCAGAGACTTCTGATAAAAATGATGTATATAGTAAAATCATTTTGCCAATAGGGAGCTGACTGGGTGCCAAGATATGTATACAATGTAAATTATGAGGACATGAATGTCTTTTGACTGCCAAGAAGAAGCACACAGATGCACTTTGCCATGCAATAGACTCACTTTTCTGCAGCTGATTGCTGAGAAGAAAGCTTCAGGCAAGACCAAGCTATTCTTGAGAATGACAATGGAGCAAATCCATAGTAAGGTTTCTATATTTTTATCGTATCATGGAGTATGCCATGAAGTATGATCTACACATTTCAGATGTAAAAGTTAAGAGAGTATTTTAGGATCATAGTGGAAAACAATGTATATTTTGGAATCAGACAGTCCTTGCTAGATGTGAAACTCGGTTTTCAGAGTGACCATCTTTGTGGCTTTGGGTATGTCTTTCAGTTTCTATCAGAACTGGATTGTATAGTAGATCTGATGATACCTCCTGTCCAAGACGTCCACGTTCTAATGCTTAGAATCTCTAAGTATGTTGTGTTTGCTTGCTACAGGGACATTGCATATGCATATGTGATTAAGTTAATGGGCTTGAAATGGAAACCTTAACTTGATTATCTCTGGATGGGACCAGTGTAGTTTTAATGATCCTTGTAAATGAAAGTTAGGAGGGTCACAATTAGAGAAATGACGGCAGAGGTTAAAGAAATTCAGATCTGTGGGCCCAAAGAATGTAAGCAGTCTCCAGAAGATGACGTATCCAAGGCAATGGATATAATTTTATTATTGAAAAATAATCATAATAAAATCCCTCCATTAAAGAATTATTGTGAGGATTAAATTTGATATTGAATATGAAAAATTATCAGACTTATCAGCTTTAGAAAATCGAATACGACGTATACCTCTAGGAGGTGAATCCTTTCTCTATGAACACAAATTAACTTTTCAGTCCATATTTAACAATGAATTTTATATACTTGGTATTAAATACAGTTTATTTCATAATGTAGACAATAATTTGACCTGTATGGAAGGAAGATATAACTGGCAGTATGTATATGTCCAGGTAAGAAGGAGAAGAAGGCATCATTCAGTGAAAGCCTGGTGAGTGTCAATATATAATTCAATTTCTCACACATTATTTTCACCAACTTAAAAGAGGTGGCATTTCTCACAATTTTATGTAGTGACCCCCCACAGATATTAGGCAACTCGCCTGAAATTGTACACATAATATACAATGGAACTGTTGAAGTGAAAGGAAGCCAACTCTTAGAACTGAAAACCCAGAGACTTGCAGCAGTACTTGTCTGGGCTCTGTTCCTTCTTTATACGAAGCTTGTATCTTGTCAGTCTGGCATCACCAGTACAAAGAATACATCTCTTTCGGAAACATTCTGTCCAAAATCCTGATCTGATGCTCATTGGCCTACTCAGAGTCATGGACTAATCTGATAAGGAGAAGTTAAAATAGTTGATTAAATATATGTGAATCCACAACTTAGCTAGAGAATCAAGAATTATAGGACTATTGTTGATATTTACAAATGGCTAGAGATTTCTTTATGCTACAAATAAAAATTTTGATTTTAGAGATGATACATCAGAAGGAAAAACAGAACAACTTTAGAGAGAATTTGCAATAATAATAAGATTGTCTCTTAGATTCATCGAATAGAAATGAATCATCCAGACCATGGAAAGAAATCTAACTTTCTCTCCTATTTTGTAGCTGGAACAAGATAAAAGAGGATACATGGCTTGTTCAAGTTCATATATGTGATTCATATATATAATATTAATTTTATTTTTTATTTAGTTAGTTATTTGGCTTGTAAATCTGCTTTCATTCCTTTGTTATGACAACTCCCAATGTAGGTTTACTCTGTTTCTCTGGGGGTAGCTAGTTTTCACTATAAAATGATTAAATCGTATTAAACAACATTTAGTTCCTCAAGATCTTTTTAACCATTTGTTCATCTTTTTCTGTGAGTTAAACCACTTTTTCACAGTCAAAGGCATACAATCATTTTTGGTTTAAATTTTCCTCTCCTAGAATTCATGGAATCATGTGAAGATTTATTTTTTATAAGATTCCACATGATTCCTAAGTGTTTCACTGAATCTCAGTCTAAACAATGATTCATATGCATTTTTTCAAAAATTTTTCCCTTAATATCTCCTGTGAGCCCAGGACTATGCCACATTCTGGAGACACTATGAAAACTAAGACAGTTCGAGATTCTGAGACTGAATGAATCAGCCAGGCAGGTAAAGAGTAAATAACACTAACCACTGGTGAGTGCTATAAAAGAAGCAGGAAGAGGTACAAGGGGAGCAAGAGGAAGAGCAGCAGAGTAGTTTTGCAGCAGGAAAGGCTATGAAAGTGGTGGAGGAATGTGTAGGACTAACTGATGTTTAAACTAATCTCTAACCGTAAGAGACACACACACACACACACACACACACACACACAGAAGGATATATAAGGATACGATAGTAGAAATATCTAGATGAAGCCATAGTATGAACAACATTCAAAAAGCTACATGACAAATAGCTAAAAACCAATATGCCTGGAGCATAGAATGGTATCTGGGAAGATCTGGCTAAAGAAAGTTGAGAATGGAAAGAGATAAGACTGGAGAGTTTAGGAGGAGCCATGGGGAAAGGATCTGGGAAGTCAAGTGAGGGAGTCCCAGAATTACAGGAAATGTGCACAGTCATTGCCGGGAAGTATGCAAAAGAACAGAATCATACATCAGGTCTAAGAATATCTGTGATGCAGGGAGTGAAGTGGAGAAGGGTGAGCTTAAAGCAAGAAGACTAAACATGAAGCTATTTACCTTAATTACAATAAAAATTTTTGAAATGTTAATAATACTAATAAATATTAATATTTGCTTGCAAAATTTGCAAGCAAGAATTGAAAATGAGATATTTGCATGTCTATAGTTTTCATACATTATCATTTTTTATGTTTAAATAACATGGATAGTTATTATTTATGTACCAAATATTTACATGCAAATTATTCACCAGAATATGTGCTAGAATCTGTTGATGCTTTTTAAAATTCATCCCTAGATTATTAAAACAAGAAGAAAATATGGTATCTACTTTTACAGCCACTGTCTAAATTCTATAGAAACATATCTGGTAAAATAACTTATTACACATAGAAGGAATAGGGAAGCCTCCATGTACTTAGCTTTTAACATGATTCTTGAAATGTTGTATCTGCCCAGGCGTAATGGCACATGCCTGTAACTCCAGCACTCGGGAGGCAAGGGCAGAAGGATTGCTTTGAGTCTGAGGCTAGCCTGGGCTACATTTTGAGTTCAAAGCCAGCCTGAACTAATAGCAAGACCCTGTCTCAAAAACAAAACAAAATAAAACAAAACAAAACAAGAATGTTATATTTGGAAGATAAAGAACTTATAAAACATGAAGTCATGAAATATTTTTTTGTGTCTAATGAGCCAAAAGAGAACAAGTATAATAATAACATTGATGACAAAACAAAAATGAGAGGCAGTATAAAAGAGACCCCCATCTCCTGGCACTAATCTCAACAAACTGAAGAGTTACCATGTTTAAACATGATTAGCGCAGTAGTGATATGGTCAGATGTATTTACTTGAGTAAAACAGCATTGGAGTGAAGAAAATAAATGAATGAGCAGGAGCTTTGGGCTATTGGTCAAAAAATTCAAGTCAAAGTTTTCTTATTTTTTAAACCAGAAGACCATGTTGAATACACATTTTCTTTTCTCTCACTTGAAGATAGTTGTCTCTGTGGAAGGTATAAAAAGCTTTGGGTGCACATACGTCTTTGGGAAACCTCACACAGTCAGTCTTGAGTTTTGGAATGATTCGCAGCCCGTGACTTAAATCCTGATAGCCTCAAAGCATTGATTTGCATAGAACAGTAGCAATGAGGCTGCACACTGAGAATGACTCAGAGAATGCAGAGTAAGCTGAATTTAGTGTTCCATTAGATATAGAAAGAATGTTAGAGAAACAGCAGAGCAGGGAGAATGGAGAAATAATAATCTACATAAGAACTTGTTGTGCCTTGGCTTACGGTGGAGTTTTGTCGTGTTTTGTGTTTTTGGTTTTGGTTTTGGTTTTTGGTGTGGAGTTTTGAAGGCTAATGAGAAGGATGGAGTTAGTTGGGTAAGAGTGATAGAATCATGCATTTGATTTGAGCTGTGAAGGATGCCAATGTTTGGAGATCAAACAACTGACTTGGTACCTAGTGGTACTATGTATTGTGTTGAGGTCTTCCAGGATGTAGAAAAATTACTTCTGAAAAAATAAGCTGATACTGATTATCACAGTTATCATGCATTTGCTGTTTTCCTTGTTGTTGTTAGTTTCCTTATTTGTTTTCCCACTCCAATGCAAGTCTTATTAGAACAAGACAACACTGCCCTACCTCTAAGGATTTACATATGCCGTGACTGTTAGTTGATAATAAGTAAATATTTCTCAAAAGAATAAACTTACTAAAGCTTCTGCTTTTACCTGGTGTTGAGACAAAATCCTCAACACTAAAAAGTTAAATAGGAAAAAGTTTATGTGGCTCACATCTGGTAGAAGTTTCAGTCTATATTCAGCCAACTCTAAGGGAAAGCAATTTTGCAGAGGAAAATAATTCACAGAGGCCAGAAAGTAGCAAAAGCAACAAGGCAGAGTCCTTTACAGCATCTTTCTGTCTCTTTTATATTCTATCTAGGCTACTGGGATTAGGGTGGTGCCAAAGCAATCAGTGGACTGATTTAGTAATCACCCTTAACCCCAGTGTCACAGACACCAAATCTACTCATCTCTGGAAAAGACCCACCAAGGTTTGCATGAGACTTTGGTGAGGGGACATGTAGACACAACCTGACTTTGACTTTTTGTGTGTGTGTGTGTGTGTGTGTGTGTGTGTGTGTGTGGTACCAGGAATCAAACTCACAACCTCGCGTTTGCCAGGTAGGTGCTTATGCCACTGAGCTAAATGCCCAGTCCCTGACTTTGATTTTTAACTTCAGTACTCACCAGCTATTTGATTTTAGTTTACTTAAATTCTCAGTCTCAGTTGCTTCATCTATAAATTTGAAAAGGGCAACTCAGTGTACTCACTTAAAAATTCTATTCTTAAAAATTCTAAGAGTGAAATAAATTCCTGTGTGGAAAGCAATTAGAACACATGGTTAGCCGCTTAGTGTTCAGAGGATGTTACCTGTTAAACTTAATGTTTAAAAGAAACCCACAGATAAAATACATTTGAAAATGTTGCACTACCTGTGTGGAAAAGTGTTTTCTTTGTTACATAATAATTAAAAAGCACTTTGCCCCAGAGGCATTATGTGTATGTTAATTATCCTTGTAAGATACTTCACTGCTGAACAGGCTTTATAGGACAAAGAAACAGATAAATAGTAGCACAACGGCAGCATGCTAAAGTGTTTCTCAGCTTCCTGAGTGTGTGACTATGCTTTTACCCATGGAAAGATGGTGGCTTAAGAAAGAGAAGTTAGAACTCACAGATGTAAACAATCACTGAATTATTAGTGTGATTTAAAAAGATTGTAGATTAAATTTATGTTATTTTCGACATCGATTCTTGTTGGATCTTTCTCTTTTGTTTCATACACAATCTGATCATTTCCAAGACCTTCAGTCTTGTAAGGAGTGTTCTAGGTGGCCTCAATTTCTCTAAATGGAATATGTTTCTTTAGCTAATTATCCCATGATGTGTACTGCATATCATTCATCTCCATGAACACTGGAGAGGCTTTAAAGAAGTGTTTGCCCCTCCAAGAAATCATACGACACACCTGCTATCCTTAGAAAGGAAACTCTTGAGATAAATGTTTGATGTGCTTTCATCTTCCTCACGGTTCTCACTTCACTAAATATGCATTGCTGAAGAAATCTCTGAAGCAGAAAGTGAGTCATCTTTTACCGCCACCAGTGACAGGAGGATGATTATTCTTCTTCGTCCTGTTGGTCATTTATTATGGATGGTAGATGCATCAGTCTTGCCCCATAACCAGATTTTATGCTATTTATGCAAAGGGCTTTGAAGTTGGTATTTGTGTGACTGCAGAGCATTCCTCTGACCAATATAAAATTTTGTGGTTCTGTATAACTCTCATTTCCCATGCCAATATTCAAACAATTCTGTTAACCTATCCTGAGTTGCCAGAATATTGAACATAGAAAACAATATTTCACAATAAAAAAACTAAAAAACAACAATGATATTTAATATCTGTCAAGTAGTATTCCTGACATGTGTAATATAATCTCTATTTTAAAATCTAAATAACTAGGGCCCCTACCTGGTTGAAAAATTGTCCCTGAAATCATAAAGACAATGTGTTTCCTGATTTCAAACCCAGACACATATCCATGCCACTCAGGCTTTTTCTGTTGCACTTAGCATCCTCTCAAATGACTTTAAATGGTGCATATGGGACACCATTGTCCTTCACGGAAGCTGTAGGGTTTGTGAAGATTGTTGTGGGACTGCCTGTTGGAATTCTCCGTAAAAATCACAGTGTAGCCAAAGGAAAAATGAAGGCAGGTCTTTTGCAAATTGAAGCTGTCACCTTATCTTTTTCATACCATATATTTCATTTCAGATGCTTAATAAATATTAATTATTGTAATACCTCAGAATTTATTGAGATTAATATATATAGCAAATACTTAGATTCTTTAAGAGGAAACTGTATTAATTCAATGAAATTTTACCTTAGTCTATTGTGACATAAACTCAAGAAAATAAGAGGCATAGATGACAATCTCCAATTATTTTGGGGATGAGAGAGACAGAGTCATGTCTCTGTGGATTGATGGTCCAATCAATAAGGAGAACCAACATTTACTAAATGCTTTTTATATGTCAGAGTCTGTCTAAGCATGTTACATGTGCTTATGTTTAGGGTTTTTGACAGCCCTATGAGCTAGGGACTAGTGTAATCTTCATTTTTTCAGATAAAAACTGAGATTCTTGAGGTTTTAAATAAATGATAAAGCTGACACAAACATCCAAGCATTATAAACTGTGAGTCTAACATCTAAATTACATTATATATATATATATATATATATATATATATATATATATATATATTTTTTTTTTTTTTTTTTTTGTCTTTTTGAGACAGGGTCTCACTATGCAGTTCAGGCTGGCCTTGAGCTCACTTTGTAGCCCAGGCTGGTCTTGAACTCACAATGATCCTCCTGCCTCAGCCTCCTGAGTGCTGGGATTACAGGCATGAGCCACCACGCCCGGCTATGCTATATTTTCTTGAGTGTAAGTTTGAAGTCGGAGAAATCACTCATTTCTTCTTTATTTTTTTCAATCGTAAGAGTTGAGCTCTTAGCATGCCCAAAGCCATGTGCAAAGGCCTTAGTGTGATTTATATGCCTGAATAATTTTCTTACTTGTGAAATGCTATAAGGAAATGGCATGCATACAACTAATATCTGTGAAGCAGAGTGAAATGCTTGCTGTAATGAGATCAAGTAAAAAGCCATGGGGACATCAGTGTAGATGTGAATTAATTCTGACGGGAGGAATATAAGAAAATTGTACGGGCAAGGTATTTTATATTTTGAAGCCCTAATAAGAGGAACACAGAGTGGCTATTGAACCGAGAGAACTTTAAAAATAAGTATGAATAGCCGTAATAATGGCATAAAAAATAAAAATGAATAGCCATAATGTTTTGAGAGTTTTAAGCGGACAATGAGGTCAGTTTAAGTTTTTGTAAAGAGTACTTTTTTGTGCTGGGGATTGAACCCAGGGCCTTCTACTATTGAGATATATACCCAGCCAATTTTTATTCATTTATGTATTTTATTTTGAACCAAGCTCCTTCTAAACCCCCAAATTGCTCAGGCTTGGATCTAACATGCAATGAAAAATTAGCTTTTAAAATTCTATGTAAAAAACAAGTAGGGGTTTCCTATATGTGAGGAGGTGTAGGAAAAATTTTTCAAGAAGAGAAGACAGCGTGTACGAAAGTTGTGCTACTTGAAAGAGCATAGCTTACTTGGAGTTCAAAGAGAATCTCTGTGTAGGGGTGAGGCTGAAGGTATATGATTTATAGAATATGCATGTTTAAACAGTTTTCTTTCTTTTGACTGTAACGAAAAGCCAGTGGAGGGTTTTAAGCAGGGAGATAGCCTAAGAATATTTTGTTTAGAAAAGATGTGTCTAGCTATAATAGTCCGTTAGCTAGCATTTCAACATTATTACAAATGTCTGATATAATCAACTTATAAAGAGAAAAATATAATTTTGGCTCAGTTTTCCTGGAGAGTTTGGTTCAGGGTTGGTTGTCCCTATTGCTTGTGGGTGTGTGACAGTGCAGAGCATGATGGCATGAGTATTGGCCTTTTCCTACAAGGTAAAAGAGAGGAAGAGGAAAGAGCCTGTCCTTCTCACTATCTCTCTCAATGGTGCACTCACAATGATCTGTCAGCCTTGTGCTTATTCCACGTCTTAAAATTTCCAACACCTCCTGAAAGTGCCACGCTTTACACCAAGTCTTGAATATGTTGACCTTTGAGGGAAACAACATCTGAACTATAGCAAATAATGGCTAGAGGAAGGATATAAATTAATGAGTGGAAATTAGCCATTTTAGTTGTCCTGTTGAGGTACGGTAGTAACTGACTCTAACTCTTCATGTACAAAGAGATGGAGACAGATTTAAAATATGTCCAGAAAATGAAATGAATAGGAATTGGTATTTGAATGGATTTAAGGGTGCAGAAAAAAAATAAAATAAAATCCTACATTATTAATTTTTATGATTGGACAGAATGGTAGTCATTTATTGAGAAAGGGAATAGTAAAAATGTATTACCTCATTATTGTATTAATGATCAAATAATTTATTGAAAATATGCAATATAGGCATTCAGTGACAAGTAAAGCATATATAATTGCTAAATACCCAGAAATATATTTGTATGCTGAGGGTTACAAAAGATTAAAAATGTTACTGAACGTTTAAAATAGTTAATGGGCCATTAGGAAATCAAAAATCACTGTTGAGATCACCTATATATGTCTTCACTGATAAAATCAGGATGATCAAATCTATTTATAGGTAGAATTTTATAATATGGCATATATACATCATAAAATGTTTATTGAATAAATCAGTAATATTTACGGAAGTTTATAGTATCCCTAGTTTTTAATGATTAAGACATATTCGCTAAATTTACTAGCAATGTATCGAATCATCTGGTTCACTATGATATGTAAACTCATATTGAAAATAAGAAGAAAAGATGCAGATTTCACTTTAGTCTTAGAATGAGAGACATTGTTAATTTAGTTTTGCTTTGTACCTATTTTTTCCCCACTTCTCACATGCCCACTTGATATTGGAATCTAAGAAAGTGTTAACTCATTCTTAATGGTGTCCAAATAAGACCAGGTATCCACTAAAGAGTCTAAAAAGATACTTACAATGAAGATATGTTTACTGTGACTACTTCAGTAATTTAGGCCACCAGATGTCACTACAGATTAAGCAATGGTGAAAGGCTTCCCGGGTGTAAATTCTACAGAGACTGACAAGATAAGAAAATACAAGAAGGTAGCAGTTTATATCAGTATTATAATTAAGCAATTGCTTTGTCTTCTTTCTACCTCTTTCCAAAACATCTGAAAGAATGAAAAATACAGAATGCTTAAACTGAATCCACTGTCTGATTTTGCTTTACTTTCCCCTATTCCTCGTTTTAAATATGAAAAAAAAAATAGATGTTACAGACCAGTAGAGCATAGTTTTTGTTTCAGCAATTTGTTTGATTGTGAGTAATATTTTTCAAGCTCCATTTTTCTTTGACTCCATAAAAGAAGACTGTCTCAGCTCACTTATATTAATGAGGCTTTACACAGCCACCTTACTTGTAAGAGGTAACGCAGGCTGGATATGTTTCCATTAAATGGCCACGTATAACGGGTAGTTAATCATGAAGAAAATTCATTAGCTGAATGTCACCAGAAACCTGTGTCCTGTGGCAAATGAACAGGAGACAACCAGTTTGAGTTTTAATTTCTGCAATGAGTTCTTGTTGTAAAAAACTCCTTTGCTCCCTATGAAATTGAGCAGAGATTTAATGGTTTGACAAATGGCTGTGGAACCTGGTGAGAGGCTTTGATTACAAGAGAGTTTGTTGTTTCTGCAGAAGTTTCTACAAGCTCTTTATTCAAAAAGTTACATTCTTGCATTCTCTGAATTTTATTGTTTGAATTATGAACAACTAAAAGAACTTGAGATAGGTATGAGCAAAGTCATATCTTATTATATTTGTATCAACCTGAATGGAAATTCTTTGGGGGAATTAGCTCCAGCACAAACTTATTTAAAAGACACTAGATACTTCACACATAATTCATTGTTTAGTACAGAGTGACTGTGTCCCTTCTCTACATCAGTTACTTTTCCCAGTGCTAAAGTCTCAGCAGCAAATAAGATCAAAACTGCTTGACCTATCAGGGTTTGCCTTCTCTCTGTCACAAAGAGGAGAGGGTAGAGAAGTGGAGAGAGAAAATAAGCTATATAATAACAAGTAAGTCCATCCACATCTATAAATAACGTGTCAGTAAAATAAGGAGCTAGGACAGTTTATTGGTACTTGGGAAGTGAGAGACATCTATAGTACTCTCTGAGGAGGTGACATTTTGAGTTGAGATAAAACAATAGGAAAAATTCAGGCTCTTTATCCTGAAGCATCTGGTAGAAAAACAAACAGCTTAAAATATATGATCTTCACTTCTTAGTCTAAGAAAGAGGTTGATTCCCTATTTAATGTTCACCTTGAAAATGCTCAATTAGTAATGTTCATCCAATTGCTTATGTTGACACCAATCAGTTTTTGTCTAAATTAATGGTGACAAAATAAGGAAATGATTGTCAATGACAGCCACCTCGTTGGAAAGAAGATGGAAGGAGTTTTTATAAAAATTAAGTAACTCAAAGGCAGAGGAAACCATATTTGTCTACTTCAAATTAAATGTGGATTCTACTAAATTTTGGTAAGACAGGTGTACACATACCTCCCTAATAATATTGGGAACTTTGTGCAAATCTTTCTGAAAAAAAATCTGAAAATTATTGTAAGAGCCAAAACAACCTCCAAATCTTCCATTACTCATCCTGATGATACATATTATTAATAATAATGTGAAGAAAAATATGTATGAATAAAGATCCTCATTAAAGCTATTTTAGCAGTAAAAAATAATGTGAGCACTCAACAGTATTTGAGGTATTACAAACATCAGCATGATAAAATAACAAATACTCATAGTAATAATTAGGATTTTGAAACTAATTTATAGTAAGTAATTAAATTAAAATAAATAATGATTTGGAAGTATGTTTTTATTAATTTACATTTCGTATATACATTAATTTAAGCAAAAATGGAAACAAAGTTGGCCAATTTGTTTGATATATTTATTAAATATCCTTGAAAGACCTCCATAATTTTGTCAAATTTCAGGTGCTAGAACAAGTAAATCGTGGTCTTTTCATAAATTTCAGGAGGTCAGTGTATACATATGGAAATTGAGTTAGTTTGGTGCTATGAAAACTCAAGAAAGAGGGAGAAGAAAGAAGCAGGGTAAGAGAGTCAATATTTCTGCAGCATCTTTTATGTTAGTCCCTTCACAAAAAGTTTGGCTATATATTTTTTCAGGCCTTTAAAGATTTATAATCTACCTCTATCATCATGACATACCTGTGCATGCACTGAAGGTCTTCAAAAATAGCTTGTTTATATTCTATTCTAATGAATAGTAAATCCATAAAGTAAATACATGGCTTAGGGTTTCCAAAGACATACACTGCTTTCCCTATGGGAAGATTGATTCAAAATGATAGAGGATAACAGGAATGAGGAACATTTCCTTGTGATACATTGATAGGAGAAGAAATGGCTTTTACATTGGGCCATAAGCATGGGGTAAAAGTCCAGTAGGACTGTTGTGCAATTAGGGGAAACTGAGCACAAAGGCACTGAGGTTTGCAATAGCATAACTGTGTCCTATTTGGGCATTTTGAATGTCTGGAAATGGGTGGTTGCATAAGGGAAGCCTTATAATCTAGGACTCAAAAATTTGGCTTGTCAAAACGAGGGAAATAATGTCTGTAGGTCATGGAAAGGAACTTAACCTAAAGTTTGAATGAGGGAAAGCTAAAGAGGCCTTAGTTCAGCAATAGGGGCATGCTCATTTTCATGTCTAATTGTATTTTATGCACAGGTTAGAGCTAGATCCCCCACATGAAAGTGTCTCTACAAATACCTCAAGCATATTTAATGCTGTTAATTATCGTAATTATTGCTGACAGAATCACAGACACTGATGTTGGAGGAATCTGGAAACAGTTCTCTGGCCTGTCTCCAAATGCAGTGCTCTTCTCACCTCTGGGCTGAATGGTATTTGCATATCAATAATTCTGTGTTTTTGCTGTTGTTTTGTTTTTCTGGGGTTTTTGGGCTTTCTATTATAAGAGACATTAATATGAAAAGAGGATCTTTGTTTCAAATTTCATTAGCTACCTTGATAAAATAAAACGATTTGATATTTATAATTTTAAATTGGAACACATGAGCTTTTCACATTTCTGAAGGACTAGTCCCATTTGACCCAGCTATTGCCCTTCTGGGTATTTTCTCAGAAGAATTAAAAGCATAATACCACAGGAATACATATGCACCCATGCATATAGCAGCATAATATATCAGAAACTAATAGCTAAATATCAGAAACAACAGGTGTTCATTAACAAAAGAATGGCTAAAAAAGATTTCTTTTGTATAATGGAGTACCACTCTGCCATAAAGAAGGGTAAACTGGAGAGCTTATAGGTAAATGGATGCAGCTCAAGACTATATTTGTAAATGAAATTAATGAGACCCACATGTAAAAATTGTATTGTCTCACTAGTGTGAGAAACTGAACACGTAAATAGGAACTGAAATGTACAATAGATATTGTAAATTAGGAACAAACTGTTCAATAAAAAGACAAATAGCGATAGGAAAAAATGGAAAGAAGGAAAGAAAAAGAAAGAAAGAAAGAAAGAAAGAAAGAAAGAAAGAAAGAAAGAAAGAAAGAAAGAAAGACACACACACAAAAGATAGTTAAGCTAATTATACAGCTAGCTTCAGTTTATTCCTTGAAAAGAATGTTTTGTGCTAATATTGTTTAGACAAGCTATCATGCCAGTATCCTGTACTGTGAATAACTACTATGAAGACAGCATCACACAATGTATCTACTTTTTAAACTGTCTTACTAACCGGGTTTGAAGCTTGTTTTCATTGTTTGTTTATCCTTTTTGCTCTTTAAAACAAAAAAGTTCTCTAGCATTCTAAAGTGATTTTTAAATATTGTATGTAATCATCACTATTTTGATCCTGCCCTTGCCATCAATTAGCAGTCATTTCATTCATAAATCAATGTTTATAAATATATGTGCACACACATGAATATTATATTTAACATATGTGTTATACCTTACAAGTGTAACTTTATGTGAATTATTAGACTTAAGTGTATTATACAGTAAAATGGATTTTTAAAAAAGAAAATCTAGCCTGTCTTAAAGACATTTTCAGGATTTTAAATTTACACAATTATATATCAACAGTATCTAAAATAACAAATCTTAATTCTAGATCAGTGATTAAAATTAAGACATAGCCCAGAATATATGTATCATTCTCCAGCAGTAGTTCCATCCACAGATGTTTTTCTATCTATTGAGAAAAATATTTTGAATTCTGTATCTGCATTAGTTATACCCTAATGTTTCTATAATTCTTTATGGCATGCAGCAGCAGCATTCACTGTATTTTTGATCTTGCCTTATAAAGACACTCATGAAAGAGAATTTCCAGAACTGCTTGAGGGATTGGCAAGAATAATGGAATAAGTGTGTTTGAAGCAAAAGAGAGTATTTAGGGAGATTGATGACAATGTGACTTTCAATATAATAAATTTTTTATACTGTTAAACTATTGTATGGCTTGTAATTCCTAGGCTCAAATTTATGATTGACTCAATCTTAGCTACAGGTCCAAGTCTACACTGTTAGAGTACAGAGAAATGTGTGTCTGGCCCTTTTGGCTCTGTAGAAGGAGGTAGGGTTTCCTCTCCCTGAGATTCATATGGAGGGGAAACCTTCAATCTGAGAACATCTAATTAATGATGGACAAAAGTCAACTACAGATTATAATAGTTGTGACATCTTGGCTTAATATTAGTGTTATTAATGATACATTGTAAATGGATTAATATACATTATTTCGTAAGTGTTGTGTTGGTACAATTTGAAGTCACTAAGTATTCTCAAGTCCCATTTGAAAGTTATTTGCTAATCTCTAGCTCACTTACTTCCCATATTAGGTTTTAATACTCTCAGATTATGAATATATACATGATGATGCCAGAGGCCCCAGATACCTAATCCTAAAAGAAGACTCCTTCTTTCTTTGGCAGTGGAGTTATTAAAAATGCCCAGTCCTAGTTAACCACTACATCTTTGCATACATGAGTTATCTCCTACAATTCCAATTTATTGCTACCCTGTCCTGGGGTACCAGTTGCTTTTAGAGCCTGTAGGGTAGCCTCTTCTCCTTTGGAGCTATCGATAATGCAGTGTTCTGCCTCTCATCTTCCTATGTCTTCATGTAGTTTCACACTCTCCATAGAACTATAAGCATAACTGGTATAACAATTATGAAAAAATTGGTTGGTTCCATATCTAGAATATATTATCTCAATTTTTTTAGATGAATAGTCAGTCTTTGGGCTTATTTTAAAGATTCTTTTTGCATTGGGCAAGTTTTACTTTCTGTAATGTTCATTACTCTAAGAACTTGGCTAGAAAAGGATAATAATACAATATCAAAGCACATATCAATCATTGTTTTACTTTTAACAACATTGGATAATAGTAGCTGTTCTGACATTCAAATTGGGTATATTTAGATTCATGTATTAATATTTTAAACAATGAAAAACATGAATATAACTTAGAAATGCTACATGAATAACTCTCAAAGTCAGATGTTTTTCAGAAATCTCCATGGATGATAAAGACAGGGCTGAAAACCACTAGAACATAGTAAAGATGAAATTCTTTTGCGCTATAAACCATCATTTTCACACTAGAATCGCCTGCTTCTGCTCTCAACCCTTTGTAGCAGGACTGTAGGACTCAACTATTCTCCATGCAAAGAAACCTTTTCTTTTTCTTCCTAAATGTTTGAGCCCTTAAAAATATTGGGGATGATTTATTTTGTCTTTTCTTTTAGGAACTGGCCCCACCAACAGTGCAGAAGTTTCCCTTTGCTCACAGCCTTACCAACATTTATTATTATTTGATTTCTTGAAGATTAATGATTTTTTCTAACATAACATGGAAACTGAACGTTGTTCTAATTTTCAGGATACTAATGACCAGTGATGTTAAGCATTCTTTGATACATTTTTGGGGGCATTTGTTCTTTTTCTGTGAAATGTCTATAATGGTTGATACGTTGTGTCAACTTGAGAAGTTTAGAGGTTTAACTAAAAGACTCAGCACAGGGGTGAGCCCTCAATTTGTAAACATCCTCCTCCTGTGCAAGAGGAGGGCAGGAAGATGTGAATGCTACACCTGCCCTAGGGGATGGTAGCTTGCTTACCATACAAAGGAGAAAAAGAGGCTTGCTCTTCGCCCTTTTGCTCTTGTTGCTTTTTCTGTCTTCTGCCGCCTTGAATGCGGTGAGAGCCAACTGCTTATGGATTCAAACACCCACAAACTGTGAGCTAAATAAATCTTACCTACCTTAGTTTTGGGTATGAGGTATTTTGTCTCAGCAAAGAGAGAAAAGTCACTAAAAAACTGTCTATTCATTTCAGTTGTCTATTGTTTTCCTTAGATCTTTTATTTTGGGAGGTATATTTTTTAGTTCACTGGCAAAGTTTTTTTCCCATTCTGTAGGTTGCCTTTTGACTCTGTTGGTTGTTTGGGTGAACGGAAATTTTAAAATTTGATATGATACCGTTTTTTGATTCTCAGTAATATTTCATATGCTACTGGGGTTTTATTCAGAAAGTCCTTGCATATGCCTTTTAGGAGTTTTATGTATTTTGGTACTTATAAAGAGTGGAGTTCTAGTCTGCCATAAATAATCATGCACCATAAACACATAATAATAGAAATATTAAAAATTAAAAACTGGTCTAGTGCTCCATTCCTATGGTTCTCCCTTAAAATGGCAAATTAGGAAATATGCTATATAAGTGTTTTTAGGCAATATCTTTTACATTCACCTCATTGTCCAAATTTTTTGTGTTACTCCTTTATAACTCTTGTCTGGGATACTCTGATTTTATTAAAATCATCAAACTAATGCTAATTTGTCAAATTATCCATTTATAAGTCATAAACTTGTTTTTATTCATTAATTTTAAAGATCTGAAGTATACATTTTACTTCAGAAATAAGTATTGTGCTGAGAGACAAGAGACAAATAACTAGTTATGTCTAAGAACAGCAATCTAGTTCTAAAAGCAATTTAGTCTTTGACTTCCGGCTGAGATAAAGTACCAGACAGCAAATTTATTTTTCAATGAGACCCAAAATCCTCCTTTTGAAATCATGAGTCACACAAGGATTTCTGTTCTCAATACTTTGGTTTACTGATGTGCTACAAGTTTCAATCAGTGCATTATGGTGGAAAAATATGATTGTATAAAAAGTTAATTGAATCTACAAACTAAAACTTTTAGAGAAGTTAAATTTTTATTTGCAAAACAAAATATATCAACCCAAGCCTCATACCATGTATAATTCATGTATTATTAAAAGCATAGAACTACATGTGGAATATGAAACTATTTTATTAGTGAAATAAAACAAAAGAAATCTTTCATGACCTTGGAATCTGCAAAGTTTTCTTGTATACAATGAGAAAAGTAACATTCACATAAGAAAAAATTGATAAATTATACTGCATGAAATTTGAAAAATTATGTTTTTCAAAAGACACTGTTAAGAAAAGACTGGGTATAGGGCTAGTAGAAAAGCATTGCAAATCATATATCTGATAAATTAGTGATATTGGACTATCTAAAGAAACCTAAGTCACAGTAATAAAACAGTACACCATAGAGAACATGTAAAAGGTAAATAAACTCAAGAAACAGTGTTTAATGTTATTAGTCATTAACAAAATATAATATGTGTAATATTATTATTACAATGGCTAAAATTCTAATAACTCTCAAATTAAAATAGGGATATTATAAACATATACAATGTCTTTGGATGATAGTATTTTAAAAAGTTACACACCTATCATATAATAATTATCTAATATAGTAATTCTGCTTTTTCATATTTTTCTAAGAGAAATGAAAACATATTATAAACAGTGATATATAAGTGTTCATAATTTCCCATTATGCAAGCCAAAACCCAAGTTTCAACAAGTTAATGTGGGAATGAGATGTTCCTCAGTCATACAATAGATTTATTTCCTGGGTGAATCTGAAAATAATTATACTGAGTGTCATAAGTCAGATCAAAGTTATCAAATTCCATTAACATAGAATTTTAGGAAATGAAATGTAAGTTCATGACAAAAGTTTTGACTAGGGATGAAGGGATGCTGAGTTATTACAAATAGACATGAAAAAACTTTGTAATTTTCATTGTATGAATTGTAGTTTTGTTTTCATGGATGTAGACATGTAAAACCGATGAAATTATACACGTAAAATTGTAAAGTTTATTATGTCAATTGTACCTCACTAAAACTTAATTTAAAAAAAAAATTACAAAGAAACTTCTCTAATCATGAGTAAGTCAGTTAATGTGGATAGAGGTAAAAGAAAAATTTATGTTAAAGGTTCATTAAGAGGATAGAGCGGAGACAACATGGCTGAATAGAGGAGGAGCTTCATTCAGAGCTCCTCAGAGAAATTCAACTAAAACACAGGCAACTGAAAGAAAGGGGAGGGATTTACACCCTGAAATTAAAATCAATTTGACATATGAAAATAATGGATCAAGCAAAACATAGATTAAGGACTAAAAATGGCCAACCAGCCCATATAGCTGCCAGTGAGTTTTTGGAAGGACTGACCACCATACCTGGAATCTTAAAAGAAAAAGAAGAGAGAGAGAGAGGGAGAGAAAAAAAGGAGATACTAAAATAATGTGGCTAAATCAAGCCATACAGGATAGGCTTGGGATATAAGATTCCCTGCTTCTTCTGCCTTACTCCAAACAGAAGACTCTATAATCCAGCAGTAAATTCTGCTGACATGAGCTACTCCCTCCCTGATGATTGGCCAGTTTTCTTTTTTTCTTTTGTCTTTTTTTTTCTTTTCTTTCCATTCCTTTTGTGCACTAAAGCGCTAACTGGAACCGCCAGGAACAAGATTAAAGACTATAGGGGTGCACCGTAAATGGCACAGCTAACCCCTTCCCCAGACCTGTGGTTAGAGAGGTGTGAGGAATTAAACAGTCTTGTACCTCAGGACTGTGGAGTCCTGGGGTATCCCCTGGCAGGCACCCCATAGCACACCCCCTTCTCACCCAAGGAAGTTACAGACCTACAAAGGCAAATGATGGTGGCAGAGGAACTTGTAAAGCAAAAAAAAAAAAAAGGGAAATTAAGACCCCATCTCAGGAAAGGAGTAAGAATTGGGACCAAGCAGCCTTGGACTGCAGTAGAAGGATCAGAAGACCACAGTTTATGACAGCATCCCACCCCATCCTAAAACAAGTGACCTGAGCGTGCAGAGACTGGCCAGTGGAAGAGGCACACAGCAGACTGAGCAGGGACCCAGGAGCGGCCAAAGGCACATGGAACTAGGAATGGCCCCCTCATCTCTGCTAAAAACAGCATGACAGCTGGGAGAGTGAGGACACCAACAGAAACAGGGTAAGGAAGGGAATCCACTGAGGGACACACAGAATGTGCTGGCTGAAGACTCTGGCTCCAGGTCCCCACATCTGGAGGCCACATCAAATACAGAAAAAAAACTCTGTGGCAGGTTTGGCTGTGTTATGCTGTAGTTTTCCTTTTCTTTTTAAATCTTTTACCTATTTTTTTGTTGGAATCTATTCATCTTTTTTCCACTTTACTCAATTTAACTCTCTAGACTTAATCGCATTTTTATACGAGTGAATAGTGTCTCTAATTTTTCTGGTCAACTTCAATAATCCATTACTTACTCCTTCATTTGTTCACTTCTGTCCTCTTCTCTAGTTTTCCAAAGCTTGTGTGATCATCCATCATCCTCTAGGCTGGTTTCTACTTTATTTCTTTTAAGTTATCTCTGTTCAACCCACTATCCTTCTTAAATTTTCCACCACAAGATAAAACCACTCTATCAAGGGAAAACACTTTAGATACAAGCTCCCAATATATGATTGCTTCTCTTGTAAAACTATGGATTTTGTTTCTATGGTTAATGGTACACAATTAATAGTTACCACAGTCAGTTTCTAAACTGTGCTTGATATTATTGTTAGTGCTAATTATACAACTTTAGCAGGGATGTCACATGTGTTTTAATCAATTGTTCTCATTTCTATTGCAATGCTGGGAAGTTCCAGGGTAATAACCGCACCACACCCCAGGACCAAAGGTCTGGGGACTGAACCAAACAGATATCAAATTCTCACCCTAAATTAACTGGAAAGGTAGGATCTTGGGACAGACACAAACCAAGAACTTTCTACACAAAGAAGATAACCCTTAAGAACAAACCTTGCCTACAAAGTCCTTGATACTAGTGATAAAACCGTCTGCTACAAAACTTAAATGGATTACCACAAAAAATAAAAGAAAAAAAATTTAAATAGAAAATGGTAAGATGCAGAAGCAAAATGCAACATCAGACCTCCAGTTCAGCCAGAACTGGTCCAGGTGATAACAAGATAAAGGCAAATGGAAGATACACACCTGACATTTCTGAAATAACAACCTAAGTAAAAAAAAAAAAAACCACTAGGCTTTAGAGGAAATTAGACCAGGAATAATCATTCAACTAAAAAGAAATGTCAACGTTCAAAAACTGGAGTACAGATAGATAAAAATATACATAATGATAAGAAGATGGAAATCATGAAGGATCAATAAAGAAAATAATAGAATGCATGAAATGGATTCAAACAGATACCCAGAAAATTAAAAATTCCCTTGAAAGCAGGCCAAATCACTTTAATGAAACTGAACACAGACTTTCAAACCTTGAAGACAGTATCATGGCTAGTGATCATGAAAGGAAAGATCTCTTGAAAATAAAAAAAGATAAGGAAATAACAATTCACCAGCTGCAAGATGAGACAAAGGAAAATAATATGAGAATAACTGGTGTCAGTGAAAAAGCAAAAGTCAACACAAATGACATTAAAAAATATTTGCTGAAATAATATCAAAGAATTTCCTAAACATTTGCTGAAATAATATCAAAGAATTTCCTAAACATAGGAAAAGAATCTGACACTCAGATAACTAAGGCATACAGAACACTAGTTAGCAGAGAAACAGACTGGCCTCCCACTCCTTCCCCTGTTTCTCTTGGTGGTCTCACTCTCCCAGTTGTTACATTGTTTTCAGACAGATGTGGGAGGCTTTTCCTAGTCCCATGCCTTCGGACATATAATAATCAACACCCCAGCAATTCAGCCCAAGTGCAGAATATTAAAAGCTGCGATAGAAAAGAAACAAATCACCTGTAAAGGAAAGTCCATCAAATTCACAGCAGACTTCTCAATACAGTCAAATCAAGAAGATCTTGAAGTGAAGTATTTGAAGTTCTGAAAAAACAGCTTCCAACCCACATTAATTTAGCCTGAAAAAGTATCTCTCAAAATTAATGGAGAAATAAGAAATTTTCATGACAGAGAACGTGAAGAAATTCATAACCACCAAATCAACACTTCACATGGTACTGAAAGATATTCTAGGCTTAGAAAAAAATGATTACAACTTTAAGAACAATAACAGGAAGAAACCACCAAGCAGGGTAAAAAAGAAATTAAACAGGGGAAAAGTAGGGAATCAATAGCAGGAAAATAACAACAAAGATAAACCAATACATAAAAGTTATAGCCATCAACGTAAATGGTCTAAATTCATTAATTAAGAGAAACAGACTGGAAGAATGATCAAGAAATGAAATCCAACAATATGCTACTTAAAAGAAACACATTTAACTTAAAAAAAATTCATAGATGAAAAGTCAGAGGTTGGAAATCAATGCTGTATGCAACAAGAATCCAGAAAAAATCAAGGGTAGCTATTCTGTTTTCATGAATTTCCAACCAAAAATGATCAAAAGAGATAAAGAAGGTCACTACATAGTTTTTAAGGATAAACTTCAAGAGGAGAAGACAACAATCATAAATATGTATGCACCAACTGAATATGACAAATATTAATACACATGAAAAATCAAATAAGCTGTAATGTAATTGTAATGGGGGTCTGCAATATCTCACTGTCATAAATACATAAGCCAGAAAAAAGTCAGAAAAGAAATATCAGAACTAAATCAAACCTGTGAACAAATGGACATAATAAATGTTTTCAGAGTGGTCCACCTAACAACATCAGAATATACATTCTTCTCATCTATACAAGGACATTATCTAAAATAGACCATGTGCTAGTGCATAGAACATGGTTAAGTAAATGCAAAAGAATTGAAATTATCCCTGACTATAGTGTAATAAAATTAGAAGGTAATGGCAAAAGAAACCACAAAAACTCCATAAACATGTGGAAATT
The DNA here is from genome assembly GCA_004027455.1 of Hydrochoerus hydrochaeris. Taxonomy (NCBI): domain Eukaryota; kingdom Metazoa; phylum Chordata; class Mammalia; order Rodentia; family Hydrochaeridae; genus Hydrochoerus; species Hydrochoerus hydrochaeris. The sequence goes on along the minus strand of PVLA01000534.1, from coordinate 258,103 downwards.
AATCAATGTGTCACAGATAAAATTAAAGATGTAATTAAGCAAAATCTATAAATAAATGAAAATGCAGCTACAACATACCAGAACCTGTGGGACACAGTGAAAGCAGTCTAAAGAGGGAAATTTGTAGGGGTAAATTCTTACATCAGGAAAATGGAATAAGCACAAATAAACAACTTAACACTTCATCTCAGCCTCTTGAGAAAGAACAAGTTAAGCCCAAAACACATAGAATGGAAAATTATAAATATCAGAGAAGAAATTAATGCAATTGAGACTAAGAAAACAATATAAAGGATTAATGAATAGATGAATTAGTTATTTGAAAGAATAAATAAAATTGATAAAACCTTAGCCAGTCTTGTCAAAAAAGAAAAGAATCAAATTCATGCAATGAAGAAGGAAAAGGGTGAATTCATTACAGATCCAGTGTAAATTCAGAAGAACATCAATAATTACTTTGAAAATCATTACTCTTATAGGATGGAAAGCACAGAAGAAATGGACAGATTCCTAGATATGTATGAATTACTGAAATAAGAAGATATAAAATTCTGAATAACACAGAGTCAGTTAATAAAATTGAAAATGTAATTAAATTCCAAAAGAAAATCCCAGGTACTGATGGATTGACTGCTGAATTATAAAAGAAATTTAGAGAAAATTTAATACCAATACTCCTCTATCTCTTTAATGAAATTGAAAGGTAAGCAATACTCCCTAATTAATTCCTGGAGGCAAGTATTACCTTCATACCAAAACCAGGGAAGCATCCAAAAAAAAAAAAAAAAAAAAAAAAAAAAAAAAAAAAAAAAAAAAAAAAAAAAAAAAAAAAAAAAAAAAAAAAAAAAAAAAAAAAAAAAAAAAAAAAAAAAAAAAAGCAAAAAACAGACAAAGAAGAAGAAAGGACTACAGATCACTCTCCCTAATGAACATAGATGCAAAAATCCTAAGATACAAACCAACAGAATGAAGCAAATCGTCAAGAAGATTATACACTATGAATAAGTGGGATTTCATACCAGTGATACAGGGATAATTCAATATGCAAATCAATAAATGTAATACACTATACCAAAGATCCAGAGATAAAAATCACATGATCTTCTCAATATATGCAGGAAAAGTTCTTGAAAATTCCAAACACTTATTCATGATAAACATTTACAGAAAATCAGAAAATCAGAACAGATGGTGTTTATCTAAAATCAGATAAAAGCCATCTATGAAAATCAACAGCCAACATTATACTAAATGGAAAAAAACTGAAAGCTTTCACTTTAAAATCAGGAACAAGACAAGGATGTCCACTATTACCACTCCTATTCAATATAGTTCTGCAAACATTAGCCAGAGCAATTAGACAAGAGAGAGAAATAAAAGGAATACAGATAGGAAAGGAAGAAGTTAAATTATCATTATTTGTAGATGACATGATATTCTACATAGAAGATCCCCCAAAACTCCTTTGAGGACTCCTAGATATAATAACAAAATTCAGTAATTTAGCTAGATACAAAGTCAGCAGTCAAAAATCAATAGCATTCCAGCACACAAACAACAAATCACTGAGAGAGGAATAAGGGAAACTGCATCATTCAAAGTAGCATCCAAAAAAATGAAATAGGACTCAATTTAACAAGGAAGTAAGAGACTTATATATTGAAAGTAACAGTATTCTCAAAAAAGAAATTAACAAGTATTTCAGAAAATGGAAAACACTCCTTGTTCATGTACAGGAAGAATCAACATAGTGAAAATGGCCATTCTTCCATTGTTATACAGATTTAATGCAATTCCAATCAAAATAACATTAGCATCTCTCTCAGAGCTAGAGAAAACATTCCTAAAATTTATCTGCAACCAGAAGAGACCTAGAATAGCAGAGGCAATTCTGGGCGACAAAGACAAGGCAGGAGGCATCACAGGCCCTGACTTGAAATTATACTACAAAGATACTATGATAAAATCAGCATGGTACTGAAATAAAAAGAGCTGAAGATTAATGGAATAGATTAAAAGATACAGCCACAAATACAAACACACTTAGCCACCCTATCTTTGACAAAGGAGTCAAGCGTGTTCACTGGAAGAGGTGCTGGAAAAACTGGCTTTTCACATGATTAAAACTGAAACTAGAAACTAAAACTAAGACTAGACCCATGCCTATGACCACTCAGTAAACTAAAGTCAAAATGAGTCAAGATCTAAATATTAAAACAGAAACACTACATCTTCTGGAAGACAAAGTAGGTAGAAATCTTGAAGACATGGGGGTAGGTAGAGATTTCATGAATGAAAATCAAACTGCATGGGAAATACGTCCCAGAATCAATAACTGGGATCTTGTCTCATTAAAATGTTTTTGCATGTTAAAAGAAATCTGCAGCATAGTGAAAAGAAAATCCACAAAATGGGAAAATGTTTAGTCAACTGTCCCTCTGGCAAATTATTTCTATCTAGAACATATAAGGGGAAAAAAATCAGGCCCCAAAATTCAAAGACTCAATTCAAAAATGGGTATCCAAGATGAATATACACTAACCAGATGAAGAAGCAAAAATGCCAAATAAATGTATAAAAAAGTGTTCAGGGTCAGTGGCCATTACAGAAATGCAAATTAAAACAACCCTGAGACCCCATCTCACCCTAGAAAGAATGGCCCATATCAAGAAATTAACCAACAGCAAATGCTGGAGGGACTGTGAGGAAAAAGGAACTCTTCTGCACTGTTGGTGGGAGTGTAGACCGGTGCAACCACTGTAGATATCAAAGTGGAGGGTCCTCAAAAAGCTGGATTAGAGGATCCATTTGATCCAGGTATCTCACTTCTGGGCATTTTCCCAGAAGAACTGAAAACACTATACCACAGTGACATATGTTCATCCATGTTTATAGCAGCACAATTTGAAAAAGCCAGATCTTGGAAGTGACCTAAATGCCCATCAACTGAGTAATGGATAAACAAGATATGCCATTTTTATACAGTGGAGTGCTACACAGGTATAAAGAAGGATAGCATCAATGGTTTTATAGGTAACTGGACAGGACTTTAGACCATACTCATAAGTGAGATAAATCAAAATCACATGTGTAAGTAACATATTGTCTGTCTAGTGTAAGAAACTGAAAGAGCAAATACGATCCAAAAGATCTACAAAAAAAATATTGTGTAATAGGGGTGGGGATTTAGCTCAGTGGCATAAGCACCTGCCTGACAATGCAAGGTCATGAGTTCAATCCCTGGTACAGCAAAAAAAAAAAATTGTGTAAGGATAAGTACCTGATCAACAGGGAAAAGTAATTGAAATAGGGGAAAGGAGGAAAGAAAGAAAAGAAAAGAAAAAAGCTATGCACACACACGATAGCCAAGATGACTTTACTGCTAATTCTATTAGTTCTTAGGTAAGAACAGTTAATACTCATATGATTAGATCAATTTTGCATGTCTGTATCTGGTAATCTAAGCAACTTATTTGAAGATTGCAACATGCAGTGTAACAACTATTGTTAAATTTCTATCATATTGTTTTGAAAGCCTATATTGTTATTGTTTTGGGTTTTTGCTTGGTGGCAATGTCTTTTTGTCTGTTTTTTTTTTTTTTTTTTTTTTTTTTTTTTTTTTTTTTTTTTTTTTTTTTTTTTTTTTTTTTTTTTTTTTTTTGCTGTATTTTTTTTTTTCTCTTAAAAAAAAAGAGACCTTACTCATCAGTGAAAAAACTGACTCAGATGTGTAAACGTCGTATCGCCTCCCTGGTGTCAGGAACTGAAAAAGCGACTAAGTTCTAAAATATGCAATAGATATTGTGGAATGAGAAGAAATTGTTCAAAAGAAAAAGGATGTAGGATGGGTGAAATGGGCAAGGACAGTAGAGAAAAAGGAAAAAATGCAACTTGGTTATACTATTAGTGTCTCTTAGCTCATTCAAAAGGAAGGTTTGTACAAATATCGATTGTAGTAATTTTTATGCCTGTAACTTGTACCTTCAGCAACTATTTTAAAGATAACAGCATCTAATATATTAACTATTGTTATTACCTATTATTTTGTTATGAAATTTTGTTTTACCTTTTTTCAACAAAATGAGAAAAAGAAGATAAGTTGTAAAATAAAAATCAAGAAGAGAAGGTTTTCTGAACTCAGTCTTAAACACTTACCTGAGACAATTTATAAAGAAAATGCTTATTTTTTACTCACAGATTGGGATTCCAGATATGACTGGTTGTACCTGTTGCACAGGCCCAGTGGTAGCACATCATAGTGGGAGAATGCTGGCCAGCAAAATTTTTCACCCATGTACAGGGAGCAAATGAGAGAAAGTAAGAAACTGTGGCCTCACATTACCATCCACGGACATTAACCCAGTGATCTAAAAACCTCCCCTGAGGTCCTAACAGTTCTATGACTTCCCACAGCACTAAGCTAGGTTTCAAGCCTTTAAATCATTAGTCTACAAGGGAAACTCTTCCCAAACTGTAGCACTCTTTGCTTGCATAATTGGGAGATTATACGTTAGGCAATGCTCTTACACTTGTTTCTACAAAAGCCATCCATCAGCTGTTTTATGTATTACATGTCTGTGAAATACTTGCTCAGAAATGTTCTTCAACTGAAATGAAAAAAACAGACTGTTTTCATATAATGTGGAATAATCTGTATTTCCATCATAACAGAAAATCAAAAAGTTTCTGTGTAGTAAAAACAATTTTGCTTGTTAGAGTTGTTTTGCTTCTTTTCTTCCTGATAGCAGAATGGTGTTTAATTCTGTATGTTTCATCCAATTCTATGAATTTTCAATCCATCTCAGTGAAATATTCCTTGATTCCTATAGCTTCAAAGATTTCTCTCTTTTGTAAAGACCCACAGTGCTGTATTGAAAATCATCGTGATGCCAGTTATGTGTCAGAGGGGACAACTGCACATTCATGAACGTTATTCACTTGATTCTCATAATATTTCTGTGAGGTAGGCAGCTCTACCTCTATTACACAGATGCAAAAGTGGGAGGCTCAGCAAGCACATGTGAATTTCCTAAACACATAGCTGGTGGAAGGCAAAACTAGGAAAATGATCCCAGCATTTTGACTCTGAGCAATATTTTAATTCAATTATTACTCTGGTGACTGCCCAAAAATTATTCCTATTTATTCTAACCAGACATTTTTGAGTGCCATTTTCAGTGTTGTTGTACCTTTCCAACAAAATCACAAATTTCATTAGGCAAAGCAATGCCTTTTTAAAAATTATTTTATATCAGAGTTGTACTAAAATGAATTTCAGGTGAGGATTATTGAATATTCAACAGGCAGAACCTGTTCCTGCATTACTTGTATCATCTGCATTCAGTTGATTTCAGTTTTTGGAATAGAAATATATCCTCTCAGTAAAATAATGGTTTACACTGCTGCTGAGAATAGCACTCCAGTTTGACACAAGTGAGGAAGCTAAGTATACTTAAGGAACCAACCCTCTTGTACTCTTTATACATTTTGCTCCAACTGGGATGTGTGAATTAGAATCTCCATTTCACAGGTCACAGTACTGCTTCCAGTATCCGTATGTGTCCCATAGCAAGCCATTTAAGAACCACGAAAACCTCCACTTGACTTTTGAAGGAGAAGGTCAAGGCACATAATTTCTTTCTTGCTACTTGATTATATTTTGCTTCTAATAAAGCTATATTTAAAGGTAGAACTATCTCTGAAATTTTAATTATCTGAATTATCAGTAATTAATTTATTTTTAAACTTGTTTAGTTTGGATCATTTTTCCCTTGTGGCTATTTTTAATTACATTGTTACTGATATGATAAAAGTGCCTCTTAAATTTGTGCAGCTTTGTAAATGTACCTAGTGACGTAGCTTTAACCTAAGGGTAAATGAATCATGTGCGATGATCCCTCTCACCTCCTGATGGACAGTCCATCACCTGCCCTCAGTACAGGGCTCTTTATGGAGGGCCACACATGTGCCACAAACTTTTCTGTGCACAATATACATATATATATTTAATTTCTTTTCATTTAACTCAAACAGTTACCTCAAACAGTTGCTGTGAAGCAGGCAGCTCTACCTGTATTACACAAATGCAGTGGGGTTATTACTAGTAGTGTAATTGTTCATTTTAGAAAGGAGGGAACTGGAACTTTGAAAGGTAATTTCTTTATTGTGATTATAAGCTGGAAGTTGTATATCTGTCCAATTTTAATAATTGTTCTTTTTACACTAACAAATTACTCTGCTTTGTAAACAGTTATTGAAAACACATTTCTGTTAACTTCTAAAATGTTTTAAAATTAAGTAGGGAGTATTGACATGCAGGGATCCTTTTTTTTCATTATTGTAGAGAAGCTAGAATAGATGTCAGATTTTATTTATTACCTTTCTCTATAATTCTTGTGGGCAAAATTTTATTGGCATCTTCACATTTCACCCTGAACATAAAAAAGATATTTGATTAAAATAATGTGACACAGTACACCATGAAATAGGCATGCAATAGCCTTTTCATTTCGTAAGATTTTCAGGATATATGTGATTTATGGTTATATTTTTTCACAATTAAAATTCATAAAAATAGCATTCTCCATGTTTGACATTTAAAGCTTTAGTTGGTAGCATGATACACTTAGTATTTTTTGTGAATACAACATAAATAATCCATAAAATCAAGATGTGCAAAAAGTTATTTATATAAGAAATAAAAATACCTTTTATCTTTGAATCTATTGACTGTATGAAAAGAAACAAGTGTAGAAAATTGATGTTTGTACATAATAAACTAGTGAATTCATAATTTCATTTAAACTTGTGTGAACAACAGTAACGTCCAAAAACTAATTGAGAAATATGGTCTATTAAAACTTTGTATTAATTTTGAATGGTGGCAATTTGGATTCCCAGTTACTGTTTTTCCATATATTTTTAAAACAGTTATAGAAATGGTAAAATAAACTTTACCTTAAAATTCTATACAAATTTTGCATGTTATGTGTCAAATCTAAATACTAATTCAAGTTGGAGATATATCTCAGAGGCACAGAACCTGCCTGGCAAGTGTGAGCTTATGAGTTTGATTCCCATTAGAAAACAAAACAAAACATTGTTTCAAAATATTATACTGAAATGTACAGAAATAGTTATTGGTTGCCCAAAACTCCATTTGTTTATTCGTGCAATTATTCTTTTGTTAATTTACTTAATGAATATTATAAACTTAAAATATATCTGGCATTGCAAAAGCAAATGAAAACACAGTAGTGGAAAGACAGACAAAGTTCTTGCCCTCAATAAGCAAGCATTTTCATCAGGAAGAGGGTTGATGCATATGCACACATACACAAGTGTATTCACAGGCATGCCCAAAACACTCATACCAGGAATATAAATAGCATATGTGTGTGGCAAATACTAAAAAATGTAAGAAGAGATGATGTAGTAGATAAAAATTGAGTTGACCAGAGCTTTCAAAAGAATATCTATTTAAATGTTTAAAAAACAAGAAATCTGTAGATATAAAAATAACCAGTGAGTTGATTTTCATTAAATAAATAGCAAAATCTCTATAATAAATGAATTGATAAGTTGTATGGTTTTAAAAAATTAAGCAATATTAGGTGCATCTTTAATATTGTAAGTAAATTCCTATGATAGTCAGTGCATACTGACCAAAACAAAATAATATAATATGTGACTAGCATTTTATGCTTGTGCATACTAAATATGTGTAACTGTCAACACAAAAAAGAAAATTTTATGATAATATTAAGCTACAGCATTATAAATCGTTTTTTATGTTGCTTGCATTTTTATACCATAATGCTAATTTGATTTTGTTTGTTGTTGTGCTTTATGACACTTGGTCTTCAGTGTGGTTCAGGCAGGCCTGGAGCTCACTGTGCAGCCAGCCTGGGCTCGAACTCACAGCAATCTTTCTGGCTTAGCCTCTCGAGTGCTGGCATCACAGACATAGTGTGGTAGGAATGCTACCAGCACACACGGCTGATTTTGCTTTTTAAAATTAAAAAAAAAAACTAATTGTTTATGCCTCAATATTAAAATGTCTATGTTGTTTTCAAAATGTAAGAGTGCAATTATAGGAACCTAATTGAAATAAACACTATTTTGCATTGCAGTAGGCTCATTATTAAAAGGAAGCATAAAAATGATTTCGAGGTAGAGTTCTGCCAGAAATTGTCTTCCTATATTTAACATCTAAAAGGTATATTTTTATCCATTGCTCCTATGATCCTCTGTTTCTCTGCCATAGGATATTTGTATATCCTGATCCAGAGCATCAGAGCAGTTCACCATACCCCTCAATAATTCAGGACATAGCCAGTTACAAGAGTAGTTAGCAGAGAAGAGTGTAGAGTCAGACAAGGAAAGTTGCATGTTCCACTTCTCCAACTTTTAGTCCATTCAACAGAGGAAGGGATAACACTAGAAGCTGTAGCAACTTTTGACATCTTTTGTGTCCCTGTTTTGCATCTGTCATAAGACGATAGCCATGATGTGACTGGTTGGGCACTCATTTACTGTAAAATCACATTGAATAAGTTCCTTCACTGTATGATGTCTTGATTGCTTTTTTCTCCTTGCTGAAAAATATACCCCACACCCAAAATTAAAGGAGGAAAGTTTTATTTAGCTCAAAGTTGGTGAAATTTTCAGTCCATAACCAGCTGGCTACATACGAGGTGTCACAGGGGCAACAGCAAGACAGCAGAAGAGAGCAAAAGCAACAAGAGCAAAGCACAGAGGGGGCAAACCTCTTTTCCTCCCTAACACTGTATGCAGGCTGCCTGCCCACAGCCTCTCTGTGCCCTCCTCAGAAGTCTCAGTGGGTCCATTTACCAAGTGAGGACCTTGACCCGCCTGCTGTATCACTTAGTTAAGCTTGTAAATTTCTCAATTCTCAGGGTGACACAATGTATCAACCATTACAATGTACACCTTGTCAGTGTGGCAACAGACATTTCTTTAAACCCGGCTGCAGATACAAAGACAAGTTATGATTATCATTTTACAACCTGAATGCTTAAAAACAAATATTAAGTATATCAGAATTATATTACATTAGAACCATAACATTTTGCCCCTAGACCCCTAAAGACTTATGCACATCCCTTTATGCAAAATGTGTTTAGTCCAACTGCAAGAGTTGCCCATGTCCTAACAGTTTCAGCACTGCCGAAAGGTCCAAGACCCAAGTTTCCTTAAAATGTAAGGCAAACTCTTAACTGCAAGCCCTTGCACAATTAAAAAATTAGTTTAAAAGTTCCAATATTCAGTGGCACAAGTAAACATTTTCATTTCAAAAGTTACAAATGGGAATACAAAGAAATGGGACTAAAGCAAGTAGAAAATTCAACAGGGCAAACATTAAATCCTGTAATTCCACATACAACATCCAGGGCAATCTGTGGTACACTGTGAGCTCCCAGGGTTTGCATGGCTCTACCCCGATGGCATTTCTGGTGGTTATATCTTCATGGCTTGTCTTGCATCTATTTTGTTCCCTCTTTGCAATTTTCCTTAAATGAACCACATTCTTGGCTTTTCCAAATTTCTAGGGTCTCCACTGCATCTTTGGCTTTACCCTCACAGCTTCACACACTGCCCTCTTGGGCAAACATTGCGGGCCTCTCAGGTCTTCTGCAATCAAGGTCAAAGTCTTCTTAACCTAACAAGTATTGCATTCTGCATGCACCTGACACCAGCACTGCATGGATGATGCCAAGGTCTGCTGCCAACTGGTGCAGTAGTGAGCCTTCCGTCTCTCTTAGTTGTAGGGGTTGAATGTAGGGGATGAATGTCTGAATCACTGGGCACTATGATTCCAATTCTGAGGATCAAATTTTCTATGGAGCCACTATTCTGGAACATGATGCAGCTGCAGCCATTCTGGAATATGGTGCTCAGTGACATTCTCCTCAAAGCAAAGTCTTTAACTTTTGTGGTTTTGAGGCTGCAAAGGGTGAGGACTTGGTGCTTGTTGTGATGCCCTCAGGTCATCTTTTCTATTGTCCTATTCCTTCTCAACTGGGGTCTTCTCAGCTTTGTCTTTATAGCCCATAGCTATACTGGAGTTTCCTTTATGCTGGGTTGTTTGCTATTGATTCACAACATAAATCTGACTAAAAGCCATTAACAATCATGATGCCATAAACTCAATATTCAACTACCTTGAAATTTCTTCTGCTAGATTAGTCTGCTGCCCTTAATCTCAGTCTCAGGAAAAATCTCTGAACACAAGCAGAATGCAGAAAAACTTTCTTTCAAGCCGTAAAACACATTATCTGAACTCCAGTGAAGTCCTTCTTCCTAATAAAAAACCTCCCAATCCTACTCTTTCCTGGCAGGCTTTCTATTAGCCTTTCAGTCTTCTGAAATCTGACCATAATCTCCCATATAGAATACCTTAAGGTGTGCAATCTCTACTCTTTCAGGTGATAACTCTGACCTTTTCCAAACTCTTCCCACAAACCATTCCCAAAAGCTCTTCAACCACATGGTCAGGTATAGTCACAGCAATGATCACACTCCCGTTACCAAATTCTCTCTTGGTTACTTTTATCTTATTGCTGAGCCAAAATGCTCAACACTCAAAATTAAAGCAGGAAAGGTTTATTTAGCTCACAGTCTGGAGATTTCAGTCCATAATCAGCTGGCTCCTAGGCAGGGTGGCATGGCACAGGGACAGCAGTTCAAGGCAACAGAATACAGCAAAAGCAACAAGAGCAAATGTGGGTGGGGGGAGAAAGCCTATTTTCCTCCTTTCTATGATATGCAGGCAAATTGCCTACACCATCTCTGTGCCCTACTCTTGCACAGGTTCAGGATGCTTACAAAGTGAAGACCCTGGCCCCCTGCTGAATAAATTCGTTAAGCTTCTAAATTTCACAATTCTCAAGTTGACACACTGCATCAACCATTACATATGAAGACTGACCTAGAAATGCCTACCTTGAAATGAAAAGCAAAATCTCTATTACCAGGGCATGTAAATTAAAATTTTAGAGTTTTTATGAAGTGGTCTCTCAAGAAGAAGAACCCACAAGTGATACTGGGAAAATCATAAGAAGTTTTATTTGGAGGATGAGGTATTTGTTAATACCAACATTCTGAGTAGTTTTGTGTAAGACAGGAAAAGTAAGCCGTTCAGTATTGCTAAGGAGTCAGGTAAAAGGAAAGAAAAAAGACCAATGTGAATCTTATTTTGTGTATTCAATCTGTGAATCTATCCTCTTTTATCAGTTCTTCTCTGGGCACAGATAATCTACTTTCCCATGAGTCTACTTTAGACCCTTTGAAGACTCCCTTAAAAAGACATAATATTTATATAGAAATATTACTGTTAAAAGTATTTGTGCCAGGCATCATGGCACATGCCTGTAATTTCCTCCCACTTGGGAGACAGAGGCAGGAGAATAGTTGTGAGTTCAAGACCAGCATGGGCTACAAAGTGAGCTCTAGGCCAGCCGGAACTGCATAGCAAGCAAGACACTGTGTTAAAAAGACCAAAACAAATAAATAAAATAAAAATAAAAAGATTTGTACTTTGTTGAAGTACATTTCAAACAATTCTAGTTTTGATGAGATAAAACAGTGCAACTATACAATATGCAGGAACATTTACTTATAACACCCGAGTAATTTCAGTTAGCAACACTTCCTTGGATGAAATGATTAAAGGATAATATTTTTTAAATATAATAGAAAACAAACTCTAGTTTGTTAATGAAATTCCATTCTAACCATAGTATCCTTTAGTTTTAGGTAAGTAATCTTACTGAAATACATAGTATGTATATAGTTTTACACCTTGGCATTCACATAATGCTTCAAAGAATTCTATGAAATGCATATCATAAATTATTCCCATTTAAAGATTAACAATCTAAGGTTAAGAAAAGATAAAACATATGTCCAAGTTAATAGAGTTAATAATTGTTTAATGTGGAATTTCATATTGTTCCTGGTTTCGTTCAAGAATTCGAAGTCCTCTAAATTACAGGGTCACACAATTTAATGTTGAAATGCTATTCCAGAGTTATAAGTAGACAGGCTTGGAAACAGATGACAGTGGTGATAAGATTTACTGAAGGTGCCCTGAAAGGCTAATAAAGGAGAAAATATTTTAATTAGGTCTTAAATGACTGATGCATTCTGGAGCAGTTCATGCAGTATTTCTGCACAAATGAATTTTAGAGTGGAAAACACTTTGCTATGCATCTTGGGACATCTCAAAGCTGTTTTACTATGGATCCATGTGCATATGCATTGTTTTCCTTGAGGAATCACAGCATTGCACAATCTCAAGACACTGTCCCCATGGCATTGCTTCAGTGATTGCTTGCTGCTAGAATGTCCTAGGGGAGATGTCTCCTAAAGTTATGCTGTAGGGAAATATGTTTCCTTAGATCTCTCTTCTGGCCCAGCAGGGATATTCTTTTCACTCTGCTACCCTCTGGTTATCTCATGAGTCCTACTCTTCCAGTAAAAGTTCTCTTTTGGGTCTTTTTCCTGCATTGCATATTATTTCACTGAGTATCACAGGAGAAAAATAAAAGAAATTTACATTGTTTTAGTAGTAGGACCTGTACAAATTATACGTATTCCATCTATTAAATATTTTTTTGTTACCATCATCAGTACTAATGGATTTAGTTTAATTATCTTGATATACATTTCACAAGTAAGTTTAAAAGTCACAATCAATAGATGTTACTAACTTTTTTCATGAAACATGCCCAACATTTTTCATAATTTATTTGGACATCATTATTTTAGTTTTTGTGTGAGTATGGTATTTAAATAGATGATTTACAATTCTTTAGACAATGTAGTCACCCACAATGGCTCTCTTTTCTTTTCCATATATTGATATTTATCTATCTGTCTCTCTATTTTTCTCTTTTAAAGTATTTTCTAGAGATAAAATGCTACAAAAATTCTGGCATTGTCCATAGGTTTACCTTAATGACTGACTCTAGTTATGGAAAATTGCAATCTATTTTTGGAGGAATCTGATCCCTCTTTTGGTCTATTTCAACCTTCTCACTTGCTTTTGGGTTGCTCTTCCCTCGACTGCTGCATGTCAGTGATTGATTTCAACGAGTTGGTCCACTAGAATTCTGACTTTCACAGTATCAAGTGAAAAAAAAATAACTTTCTACATGTAATTTAGTCCACCCAAAATAATAAGAAGTAAGTATACCTTGGAGTCAAAAAGATTAAGGAGTTCAACCACAAGCTATATTTTGATAGTTTTCTAATCTGTCTGAAATTTAATTTTATTACCTGCAAAATGGAGAAAGACCATACTTGCAGAGTTGCTGTAAAGACTGTGTGTAGGAACAGAACTGAAAATATTACTCCATTGCATGTACTGGTAAGAAATATGTTCTTCTTTCCAAAATCTAACCCAGGATGTTGACTTTTACTACAACATGAGATCTTTCTTAATTCTCTTTAGTAATAGACCAAGTTCAATAAGCCCTTTAAGATTTACTTTAGATCTTTTCTATTTATGCCATTCACTTACATGACAATTAATACTTTTCTATATATGTAACTTCTTTCCAACTAAACCAGACTGGAATCTCCTTAACAATGAGCATTCTATTTTTATTAGCACCACCAACCCCAGTTAGGTTTCACTGGTGCAAAGCCCAATCCATAATGTTACTAATGTTTCATGGGATGTTTTCCATGTATCAGCCAAACGTTCTCTGCTTTCCTGCATAACCCATTGAGTTTTTTTAAGTAGTCTGTGAAACAAACACTGCATATCTCAGTTTAACAGAGAAGAAATAGAGAATCTGAGAAATTAAGGGACTTTCCCAAGGTTTTGTTCTCTATCATCCTGTTGTACAGGAAGGAAGGCATGAAGTACATATCTGTTAATTGAGTGTGAAAAGAGAATGATGCTTAAGCAAACCAGTGTTTAAACTGTATCATTTATTAAGTAGCTGAACAATAGAGATACACTTTTAAAATATGGTTCTGAATGTCTGTTAATAGGCTACTTAGTTTAACCCTCTCTTATCCATAGTTTTTCATGCCTTAAAAATGAGCATCAATCAGAATACAGTTTATGAGTTGTATGAATTATGAGATGAATTATAGTGCACAGCACAATGGTGGGCCCTTAGTACATCACAAACAAAACTTTCTCATCATAATTAACGATTGCGCTAAACAATCATGTCTGTCTAGTCCCCACTCAGTTATAACCCTCTCAGATGTTCCTCCACAGGGTATTCTGATTCTGGTTTGCAGCCTGACTCACATTATGGCTTGCTCATCTATAACAGCTGTTCCACAGGCACAGAATATAACAAACATGCAGGTCCTTCCCACATGTGCCTTTCTTGAAAGTGGCGTTATTTACCTTCAAATCTCTGACTGCACCCTCCTCCCAAACTACCTCTTTGAGCAAGTATAAATACCATTTGCAGTAAGACAAGAATCTTACAGCCCTGAACAGAAAACTAGGCAACAGCTTGCTTCTGCTGTTGATTTATTCTGACTTCCTAATTTTAAAATGTGAGTTATCAGGGAAATTGAGATAAGCCACTATGAACTTTATTTGATCCTTTAAAGACCATTGTGTTTGGAGAAGAAATCCACCTCAGAGATTCAGACCTCTCTGGCAGACAAAGAGAAAATGAAAGTGATTCATAAATGCTAAAACATTCATTTGGGAGAAAGGTATCAAGGGATTCAGCAAAGGTCATTTTGGGAACCATCTCTGTTTGTCTTCATGAACATTTCAAAGGAGGACGTAAATGGGGTATTAATCACATACCCTGTGGAAACTAAATTGGAATAGGCAACAAACGGGAGATGAAGTGGGGAGCAGAAATCATGAGCTATGTGATCTGAGAGAAGAAAAGACTAAGCTCAACTTAACTGAAAGCTTGGGAATCCTGAGCCTTATTACATATAAACACAAGAAACAAAGCATAATTTTCTCCACTGATTTCTGCTCCTTAGTTACTTTATCATTATTTCCTTTCAGTTATTTTCTTCAAGGTATTGTCCTGGTTAAGTCAAAGACTCTTGATAATTAATCATTTTCGTTGGCATCTTTGTTTTAAGATTATACTCAGATTCCAGCTTCCCTGTACTGTTTCCAGGAATAAGAAGAGAGTAGTAATAGGCAGCCAAAGATATTCCAGTCGAATAAAACTTTTCCTTTGTAGTCTTCTCCTTTGAAGTTAAAAGTCTTTTCTACTATATTAATCCAGTTCAAGTATATCTATCAAATTAAATTTCATAAAAAATAAATAAAAGAGCATTTCTCAAAGACCTTACTGTCTAGTGTGGGTGATTAAAATGAGTTGGTATCTCTCAGAGTATGAATCATTAAAATAATATACCTATTCATGCCAATTATGAATTGATGGGGAAAGAAAGTGCAAAGGAAGGAGTGATTCAGAGTTTTTCAAATGCTCATGAGCTTACCCCTCTGTATTGTATAAAGTCTTTCTTGAAATTACTCACATCCACAATGACATCTTTTTATAAAGGATTTTTCATGTTCTTAAGTTAGTTTAATCTTCCTGATACAATATTCCTCTTCCTCACAGATAATAAGCTCCTTAGAATTGTCTAAAATACTTCCTCACATAAATATCAAGTACTAACAAGTCCCCTGGTGGTTAGGGTTTTCAAAGTGGAACACATACATGATGAGATTTGCTGTTTCTCATTCTTCTGACAGGTATAAAAATCGTATCCATCTCCATTTGTATGTCAGGAAATTGCTCTTGGAGACCATGGTTTCTTAAGTAGCCACGAGGGAAACATGGCTCTTCTAGGGTATCTACAGCAACACCAACCAATCTGCTGGGCTGCACCCTCCATGCAAGCATGAGGCTCACTCCTGAAGTAAAAACATAAGAAGGGTTAAAATGAGATTCAGAATGACTGGGCTTTTTTCAGTCTTTGACATGTCCATGACATGTTTTCCTGCTCCCATCACTCTAAGGCCTATGGAAGTGTTTCTTAATCACACATACTTACTTTGTAGTCTGTAGATTTTTCTTTCCATTGAGTTCTTCATTTGCAAATATCATAAAAACTGTCTGTAGCACAGGCTTAGAAGTACTGGTTGTTTGGTCCCATGTCCAGAGTTTGTTTCACTGGATTATGGGAGACTTTTAAATTTACATTGCCATCAAGATCCTATGTGACACAAAAGCTATCTGAGGACCACAAATTGAGTTCCACTAGAACTTTCAAGGAACTCTATACAGCTGTTCAAGCTGTCATACATAGGGAAATAGCAACCTTGAGAGAGACACAATTCACTGTGCAAACACACTAATCAAAGTGTGGTTGAAGGGCAGCCACAGTGTCATCTGAGACCTTTATAGAAGTATGAAGTCTCAGTCTTAACCCAAACCTGATTCCAAATCTTCATTTTAACAAAACCTATAGTAGGTTTTCAACTGGTCTAATTTCAATCTTTCATTTTTTAGACAACTCCTTATATAGTTCACGCTGTCCTTGAACTTACTGTGTAGCTCAGGCTAACCTCAGACTCTTGAAATCCTCCTGCCTCGGCCTCCCTGGCTTAGCTATTACTATCTTCCCTGGCACTAGCCTCTACTCAACCATGCAGCTGGCAGTTCAGGGAGGTGAGAGCAGAGGAGCATGCTGGGAAAGAAAATTAGTGCACAACTGCATGTGATGCAATAATAAGTCAGTGGTTTAACAGAGCTTCTCCTCAACCTCACAGTCCTGTTGGGTGTCTGATTGGTAGTTCTTCTGTACAATAGAACCTCAAAACCACCTACTGACTCTTTTCAAAGAGACAAAGCATTGAGCACTTGGTAGATTTCAGAGAATAAACCTAAAGATAGTAAAAAGATCTGTGCTATTCCACTGTCCATCCACAGAACTGCATTTAAATATAGTCTATGAACTCAGAGTAAAAAGCAACAGGACTGGTTGACTGATAATCACTTCATCTTTCATCTATATGAATGTGAGCACAAACCATATGAATACTTACAGTGTTACATGCAAATCGACCTAGATATTCACTTGATTTTCCCAAAAAGTTTCTCCTCTCCTATGCATTACTGTACTCAGTCAGCTAGCAAGAAAGCAGTTTAAAATTCATTTTCTCATTGGTTTTCATTATCTCTCTAAAATATTATTATTCTCTACTCCAAATATGTATTTGAATGCCATTCTTTTTTAATAATATATTAATAATTTATTTGCTGGTACTTTCACTTTTAGATAGTCAATAAATTTAAATGACATTTGACTGACTGGTTTTAAACATGCTTACCTACAAAAAGCTATATTTTTTAAAGAATTTAATTAAATTTGTTGATACAAGTTAAGTATATACAACGACAATATTCATTATAGGGAATTTGTGGCTCTACATAATACATCGTTATGTCTCTTTTTTTCCCCATTACCCCATCCTTTCTCAATCCCTCTTCACTTCCATATTCATAAAGCTTTCTTTCCATTTTTTCCCTCTTTTCTTATTTTTTCTTTTCCCTACCTTTCTTTCCCCAAGCCTACTTCCCTTTTCCTTCCTATGTCATAATAATTATTGTACATTTTGGTTCTTATTTACACTTTCGGTTTCTAACATTGGAGAGGTAGTGTGATGTTTAGACAAGTGGTTCCAATTTATTTCACTTATGATGATGGTCTCAAGGTCCATCCATTTGGCTAAATATGTCTCAAGTTTATCTTTCTTTATTGCTGAGTAATGCTCCATTATGTGAAAAAAACCTACATTTTTTATCTGTTTATTCTTTTCAACTCATCCTTTCTCATCCAGATTGACAACTGTGAGAGAAAAATAAGATCTGTTCTTCCACTTCCCAGTTCTGCAGATTGAGAAATCAAAAATAGACTGTAAAGCAGTATTTTAATGACAGATATTTTAAGAAGAAACTATATTAATAAAAACCAAAAAATTTTATAATTATTTACTTTTGAAATCAATCATCATTTAATGAAAAGTTACTGAGTATGTACTAAGAAAGCAGGGTCTTAGACACCAGTGAATAGAAGCAGTGAACAGTGGCTTTAGTTTATAGATCTTGTCATGATAGATGGAAACTGAACAATGAATAAATACTAAAAATAATAATTAGCATATGATTAGTAAGCCAGAACTAAAATAAAATGATAATAAAGTAATTATGTTGTGATCTAAGCAATAAATTGAGATCTAAATTTACAAATACTTATAGATAAGTCAAGCTCAAAGGAAGAACTCTCAGAGGAGCTCCCTAGCCTGAGGCTCTTAAGAGGAACTCCCTTCTTTCCTTCTTTCTTTTAGCGATATCCCTGATTGTCTCCCTTTCCTTCCTCTTATACCAGAGACAAAACCTATAAATCCAGTTAACCTTATTCCTTTAGTTCCCTCAGCTGAAGAATCGAAGTTTTTACAAGCAGCAATGTGACAGAAGATTTTCAACGGTAAATATTGAACCTTTAATAATAATAAATTTAAAAAAATTACTATATTTATACCAAGGGTTATTCTTGGTAATAGGGATTCAAACATATATGACACATACTCACCTTGAGAGAGTGCACATTCTGTGAGTATTGACACAGATGCCACAGAGTCTGATGAGTGCACAGGGAGAAGTAGGTCCCCAGTACAGAGCTGCCACAGATTAAGAAGCGTTTTAAACTCTAAGGATGTTAGGGTAGTGCAAGGATTTAAATAAGCTGGGTTTTGTGAATGGCAAAGGGATAGAAATTAGGGCAAATTTGTTTTCTCCATATGGAAATAGAGTCTCTGTCTCCTACTTCATGATCAATTAGGTCTAAGCCTCCAGATTATTAATCTAGTGCTTTTCTCTGTGTGTGTGTGTGTGTGTGTGTGTGTGTGTGCTGGAGACTGAGCCCAGGCCTTCGCTCGTGAAAAGCACACCCTATGAGACCGCACTACCCTCCAAAGCGTGGAATACTTTTGTATACACACATAGTTTTTTATACCACGCACATCTTTCGTTTGCTGTCAGACTCTGGAGCTGTGGCTCACGTTCCTTGGAATGCCCAGACAGTGAAGGAAGCCTGACATTTCCTCCATCAAGTGAAGAACTGCATACTCTAAGCAGTGCCACATTTTACGAGCATCCTATCAGACACTATTGAAGGCTGTCTTCACATTGGGAGAAACTTACTAGGTAAAAATGGAATTACTTAAACAGTGATGTTCTCTTCAATAAAAACCACAATGGTTGTTTCCAGTCCATTTTGCACCTCAACACTCTTGTTTAAGGTTCCATTTTGTGAAATTTGGGATACTTATCCTAAGGGTAAAACGGGGTATAAAACAATCTACCTGTCTTCCCTTTACAGACTATTTTAGTCAGTAGTGTCTGGTCAAACTTTGCTTCTTTTAAAAAAAAGAAAAGCAACAGATACAAAACAAGTTCTACAGATTCTGTAAAAGTTTGTAAGGCATCTGCCTAAATGTCAGAAACATCAACATTTGGCAGTGCATTTCAGAACTCAGAAGACCTGAATTCCTCAACATAGTTTCCTAGAAACTCAGTAAAGTTCAACAATTCAGTGAAAACCCATCAAGACTGAAAACCTCATTATTTTGTAGCCAAAGAATGATCATCAGTCCAAAAGATTGAGAATATTCACTGCTATTTTCTGTGGCAGTCTTTATCATATTTAGATATGTTATGAAAACGGTTTAGCTTGAGAGTCTACTGATGTCCTACGAGCAATACTTTCGCATTCATTTGGCAGATGATAATTCAATCCATTAAGTAATTTTGTGCATACTAATTTATCTCTGAATTTAGTGCATTGTCAGAACCTCTGGTGCACTCAAAAAGAGATTAAGAGATGATTTCTAGTCTCAATATGCTAAGTAGTTATGAAAAAAGAGGTGGGTAAATGTAAAAATATGCCATTTAAAATGAAGAACATAAGAGCTTCCTATAGTAAAAAAAAATATTTTGCCATATATACAAAATTTTCCTTGGGCTAACTGATATTTAAGTGTATGTCTGATTTGTTCACATGTCTTAGTAATATAGCAAATGAAGCAAATTTTCCAGCAAAACAAAGACAATTCATGTGGAGATAGAAAATTGTGGCCAACGAGTCCATGAATTATTAGCATTTTCTGTTGTTTAACTACATCTCTGAATTAAAGAGAATCAACAGAAAATGAATTCTGGTATTTAAAATGACATATTCCATAATTTTCATTGTTTTTATATCCTTTTAAACTTGTTTAAACTAGTGTAGTGTACCCTTCCTTCCTTCCTTCCTCTTTCTTTCTTTCTTTCTTTCTTTCTTTCTTTCTTTCTTTCTTTCTTTTTTTCTTTTGTTTCTCTGACCTTCTGCCTGTGAAAGAATCTAATGGATTTTAATAAAACACTGGGTGATAACATTGCTGAATTTATGGGCTCAGCTGCAGAGAATGTCTTCCCTTGATACAGCATATTAACCTGTGTATATTCTGTCCATTTGTTATGAGAGATACTCAATGAGTCAATATTGCATCAATAATTCAAGGGATATTTCACCTGCATAATTGTATTTTATTGCTTTAATGCTTTTAGTTACTTTGTTCTAAGGTACATCACTTGCTATGCAAAAATGTAAAATGGCTCCTTTTTACTCAAAGCTTTGAAATTATTAGATATTTTGAACTTATTAGAAATATAACAGATACAGAGAAAAAGCATTACAGAATGGGTTTGCAGATCTAAAGCAAAGTTCCTATGTGCTTTTTTTCCTTTTTATGTAACTTAGATACCACTGTGTTTGAAATTCTTGAATTCCTTTTTAGCAGGATATATTTCATTTGAAGATTCTTCCACCAAAGTTATGATTCCATCAGTTGAAGGCCCATTTGAAATCTCTGCCATAAATACTTGTAGGTGGGAGAATTGTGATTTTGAAAACTCTTTGGCAACATTTGTTTCTTAGGCTTTTTAAAGTAGTTGGATGCCTCTGATTGTATGGTTTATTCCATTTTAGAGTTAAGGAATGTGAGTTACACAGAAATGCTTTTATTCTTGCCTCAGATTACAAGCCAACCAATAGGACAGGCAGAGTTAAAGGTCTGCTGGCTTCATGTCTTTGGATCCTTACATCTGTGCCTTGTCCAACTTAGTATTCTATGTTCAAACTGGCTCTTTTTAGAATATATTTTTGCTTTTGGCTCTCTACAATTCTTTGTTAAAGGAACTGTGAAAATCCCATGGGAATATCCTATTTTATAAAAAGAAAGCTGTTCTTGGCTTTCCTCTAACCTATTTAGTTCTTCACCAATTTATGATAACCTAGTCACCTTTTATTTTAATTGCTGGTAAAAGCATATCTCTGTTTCTGGCAGAATATTTGACACAAAAACTCTTCCCCGAATAGGAATATTCATTTCATAAGAGTAAATGTATGTCTTACATTTTTGGTTCTCAATGCTGATTTCTTCTCCATTAACTTTTTTTTCAATGTATGTCTTTTTCTTTGCTTCTTTATCTGGAAATTATTAAAAATAACAAAGTATTAATTCAACATGAGCACATTCCCAAGACCTAAAGTTTTGTAAGTCTGAAGGGTTGTATATCCTTAAAAGACTTGTTATCCTAATGTATTTTAGAAATACAATAAAAGTTAGTAAAACACTCAAAAATACTTCATTAGCATTTAAGACATGAGTATTATATTTTTATCTTATTTCAGGATTGTGGGATTGTCAATATGCAGTCTAAAAAGTAACATTGGGCACATAAGAGTAAGGGTTGAAAAGCTATAATGAGTTAACAAAAATAATGTAGTAGGCATAGTCCATAGTTCTCTTTAATTTTTCTGTATTATAAATCCTGTATTTATTGAGATGTCCATTATATGCCAGGTACAATATTAGAGACACAATAGTAAGACTAGACTATTTATTGCCTTGAGGCACTTAAAATCTAGGAGTGGATGATTGAGTAAGCATATCTAATCAGAGAGCTCATGCATGCAATATAGTTACTCTACTGCTTTTTTAATATTTTAAGAATGTTATAGTCAAAAAGAGTTTGTGCATATCATTAGGATTAGGATATAAACATACTATTGTCTGCATCTTAGGAGCTCTTTGTCTTATCTTTTTGACTTTTGCAATAACCATAGAGCATATAAAGTAGAACTCATACACTATTTAAACTTACAGTATTGTTTTAATATTTCTGCATTTATAATTGATATACTAATTTTCCCAAATACAAATTTGTTTCTTATTTATTGAAAACAAATGGTAAGGAAATTTATTTATGAGTGGAAAAAAATTACATTAGTTTGTATGTTTACAAAGAATTTATGATTCAGAATAGAGTATCTTTTTTTACTTGTAACATACATAGTAAGATTAGTATATAAAACATGTAAGGAACTATAAACTATTTCAGAGCAAAGTTTGTATCTTGATCATTTTAATCTTGACCTAACAGTGTTGTTGGTAGATGCTAATATATTTAATAAATAAATTTAGAGGAATGCATTTATGGTATTAAAATGAAGAAGAGATGGAATTGAAGTTGTTTCAAATGTTCTGCTTACTTTGGTCATAAAACATAAAAATGTTAATTTATTGGTAAAAATTGTATTATTGAGTTATCTCAATTAAAGTTGCCTCCTACTTGTGAAACCTCATATACAAAGACTCATGATATGCGAAATGCAAAGGTCTGACCTCCTTGCATTAATTCAAGAAAGCTTTGAAGGGCTATTCCATATCAAAATGTGCTGAGGTCTCAGTTGTGACTGTATCTCAAATCAAATTCTCCTGCCCAGACCTGCTTCTGCAACTCTCATTCAGGTATTATTCCCCTAGATAATCCCAACACACCTACTGCACACACGTATTCCTCTAATGGTCTGTTTCCTGTGATGGATGGTACTTGAAGTAGTCCCTGGAATCAGATTTTTAAGTGGGGTTTTGGAGTTAGTCATCCATCCTCCACTGACACAGAAGCAGTAGATGCAGGGCTCATGTATCTGTGAGGTCTGAGGGAGGACTAACTAAAAGACCTTTGTAGTTGACTGTCTCTTTAGGAAACTTACTGATGGATTTGAAAATATAATGAAAGACTAGAGACTTTAATCACCAATTAAAGACAACGTGAAAGCCAGAGGGCCTCTTTGACAACATATTAAGGGACTCTCATTTTCTGTACCTGGAGGGCAGAAAAAAAAATGAGAATGAGGTCAGGACTTAATTGTCTAGGGCACAGAACTACAAAAATGATTGAGTTCTCAAATTCAGCAAATCTGCTATCCCAAGGTCAGGACCTTAAATAAGAAGAAGTCACCTTATGAAACTTGGAATGAGAAGACCTAGTTTGCCATACTTGTAAATTTTGAGTTCCTGTATTCCACTGAAGCTCCTGGATCAGCAGATAGGTTCATCTTGTCTGTAAAGATTTACGCTCTTACATTGCTTGATGATGATATAGAGATCTGTACCTTTCGGACCGTAAGTATTCACTTCAGGACCTACTACTAAATCCATTCATGGGGACAAAACTAATGACTAATATCAAATCACAATGCCATCTGACTTGAGGGGTGCAGTGTGTGTAAAGTGAAAATCCTTTAGAAAGCTAAAAGGTCTAGTCAGGGTTTGCTATTACAAGCCAGGAGACTGAGTGCACAGAACATGTCATTCTCAGGGACAGGATACAATGGTAATCGAGCAAAAGAAAAGAGTTTCCATCAGTAATTTTTAATAAGGATTGAAGATGTAGTTCAGTGTTACCGCAGGGCTTGGGTTCAAACTCCAATATTTCAAAAAATGGTTATAATCTTAGGAGTACCTCCTGTGATACAAGATTTGACACCCTTACAAGGCCGCTCAGAGACAGGATTGGGAAGCTAGAAATGCTCTTAAGACATGTAGAGAAAAATAAGAGAAAAAGGAATGATATAACTGTTAGGAAGGTAGTACAGAAAATACAACCAAATGGCTCAGAGCCATAGACATGCTAGAGAGAAAAGAACACAGAAGACCAGAATACAGAAAAGAAGGCCCAGAGGACAGCCCTTTTATCAAGGGATGAAGAATGTTTTAGGTAAAGTAGAACCAGACATTCTAAAAAATGCATAGTTTGCTCTCCTATTTAATATAAGGCTTCTCTCTTTCCTCTCTCTCTCTCTCCCTCCCTTCCTCTGCCTCTCTCTCCCTCCCTCCCTCCCTTCCTCTCTCTCTCTCTCCCTTCCCTTCTCTCTCTCTCCCTTCCTCTCTCTCTCTCTCTCTCTCTCCCCCCCCTTCATCCCTCCCTTTCTGTCTCTCTGTCTCTCTCTGGTACTGGGAATTGAATCCAGGACCTTGTGCTCTCCCAGTGCTTGTGCTGCTGAGCTGAGTTACATCCCTAGTGAAGATAAGGCTAGAAGATAAGGCTAATGATGAGAAATTCCTTCGCTGAGCTTGGCTTCCTGACAGCAATGGGGACAAAAGATTCCTAAAGTATCAGAAGGCCTGCGATGGAACTTAGTAGCAGGAGAGGGTGATTCTCTCAGGTTACACAGATGGCTACATACTGGATAGAGAGAAGATTAAAATTTTTTTTTGAGAATTTCCAGAAAAACTCAAGCGTACTGGAGAAACTATCCTCAGAGGAGGTGATCTTTTTTTTTTTTTTTTTTTTTAAAGGACTCAAGCAGGACACGAGGTAGACTGTAATGGACGGCAGTAAACTGTCTGGTCCTGCATCTGGATCTTCCCTTTTAGACTGAGACACTCATTTCCTAATCCTTCTGAATGGCTGACGGAAGTTTAACAGTTTCTTTCTGCTTGAGTGAGATCTTTGGCAACAGTTTATGCCCTTGCACTGAGGACAGTGCATTCAGGGACTGCTCAGTAAGAGGTACAACACATAAAACCTGGCCTTCTGGCTTGGATTAAGTTCCAATCTGAAGGAGCATCACAGCTCATAAACTCTCTTAGGATCAACTGAACCCTCTACTGAAACATTGGCCCACTTTAATTTCTGTTTTTCTTTAGTGTTGCTTTCCTCCATCCCTGCACAGTTATTATTTTAGAGTTTTTTCAGTAATCCACATGAATGACCATTTTAAAGGCTCACTGTCTCTTTCTTGAATAAACTGACCTAAGACATCTTCTATAGTAAATTACTGGTATTAATTTATTAAATGTGAGGAAATAGTAACCCCCCAAAAAATATTTCCAGTCACCTCCCAAATCAGTGACTATGTCATCTTACAATGCAAAAAAAACCCTTTGGTAATGTGATTAAATCAGGACTATCATGATTCTCATGTTAATAAGATTATTCTGAGTTGGCTAGGTGGGACCAATATCATCCCAAAAGTCCTTGAAATAAGGAAGCAAGAAACAGTAGCAAAACATTGGCCAGAGGAAGCAATGTTGAGCATTTTATTTGAGGAATCAGGAAGGGACTACATTCCAAGGAATGGAGAGAGCCTCTCAAGGCTAGAGAGGATTAAAAAAAAAAAATTCTCCCTGAAATTCTCTAGAGGTAACAAAACCCAATTAAGCTTGATTTTGGATTTCTGATCTCTATAGGTACAAGGGAAACAATTCGTTTTGTTTTATGCCATTAAGTTTGTGGTAGTTAATTATTATAGTAACAGATATAGTGCAACTTGGTAAGAATATAGCCCCTGCCTTGAGCTTGTTCAGTGCTAGCATATTGGTTAATTATGCCCCAAATAATTGTGTGAGGTAAAATGATAGAAAATGCATACTATTATAAAGCTTATCCTCCTTTAATATATGTGGTACTGAAAAGCCAGAAATTAAATCAGAATATATAGCTACTATTTTTTATCATTAAACTATTACATATCAATTATATTTTAAAATTCATTTGTGGTTCTTGTGATAGCCTTTAGTTATCACTGTTTGGGAACAGAGATGCCAAAGTAGCCAAGAAAGTCGGATATGTTACAAGAGAGAACTAACCAACGGGTACACAGATTTTAGTTCTAAATCAAGATCATCTCTTATTTCGCCTGTGTAAAACATTTTTCTCATCTGTGTAAGGAAAAAAATTAAAAACTCACTGCATCTAATATTTTGAAAAATTATTTTATATCAGGAACTATAACAACATTAACCACTTTGTATGCACTTCTTTTCTTTTTGTACTGGGAATTGAACTCACGACCTCACTTCACGTTTGTCAGGCAGGCAGATGCTTACACCATTGATTTAAATCCCCAGCCTGCATGCATTTCTTAACATAAATTTTATTAGCAGATATAAATATAGCTTTCTAGGATTAGTTTAAGAATAAATAAATAAATACAAAATATTTGGCAAAGGGTTTGGCATCCAGGTTGTGTTCCCTGATAAGGAATTCTTACACTTATACACATTCCTACCTTAAGAAAAATGACCAATTTCATTCAGAGAAGGAGATGGAGAAGGAGAAAGAGAAGGAGATGGAGAGGGAGAAAGAAGAAGAGGAGGAGGGGGAGGAGAAGGAGGTGGATGAAAAGGAAGAGAAGGGGAAGGAGGAGAAGGAAAAGAAAAACAGCAGTCTCTTCATTTTAAGACCAAGAAATGAAAGATGCTTTGATAGCTGGTTCATGCATGAGAACTGTATCTTTTATTTTTCCAATTCCAGCTTAGTCATGTAGATATTTTCTTGAGCCAACTATGGATAATGATAAAGGTATTTATGATCAAAGAATATCATATGCCATTTATCAAGCATGTGCTATGTATATTCTGCTTTCTTCAAATAATATCAATTATGTACGGGAATATTAACTATGTAATTGATCTTAATTCTGTATGATAAGTGCACTGTTTAATATTCTATTTTACAGATACAGGTCACACAGCTTAGGGACATTTGGAGCTAAATTGTAGTCCTGTTGTCCAAATTTGAACTCATTTCATTGTATTAAATAATTCTCAAGTCTTTCATTTCAGTCGTCTATTGTGCTTGGCACTCTAAATGTCCTTTATTTTTATTTAAAAATGTAGACCAATAGGCTTAGACCAGAAGAAACAGAGAGAACTCTTGCTCTTAAAGCCACCTGATATTGACAAATTGGCTGAAAACATACACTGAAAAACAGATGGTCTCTTTAACAAATGGTGCTGAGAATGTTGGTTATCCATGTGGAGAAGAATGAAACTAGATCCATATCTCAACCTGTACTAAAATCTAATGAAATTGATTAAAGACCTGCAAATAAAACAGGAAAGACCCAGGAAAAACACCTGAAACTGTAGGCACAGGTAACACAAGATTTCCTGTGCTGTGCCTTCCAGTAGCACAGGAAATAATATCAAGCATCAACAAATGGAATCTATCAAATGAAAAATCTCCTGCACAGCCAAGGGAAAAAAAAATCAACAAAGAGACAACCTGAAAAATGGGAAAATCTTTTTCCAGCTGCTATTCTGATAGAGGACTATAATGTAGAATACATAACAAACAAACACTCCAAAAAAACAAATGACCCAGTCAGAAAACAAGCAAATGAACTGAATAGACACTTCTCAAAAGAAGTGGTATATGTAGCCAGTAAGTACATGAGAAAAGGTTCATCATCTTTAGCCACTCAAGTAATGAAAATCAAAACAACTCTGAGATTCCACCTTACCCAGTCAGAATGGCTACCATCCAGAACACAGAAAAAATCAAATGCTCTTGTACATTGTTGTTCATCCACTATGGAAATCAGCAAGGAACTTCCTCAAAAATTAAAAATAGCAATTTCATTTGACCCAGCTATAACTCTCCTGAATACGTTCCAAAAAGAAATGAAGTCATCATATCTATACTGGCTTACATATATCTGTTCTTATAGCAGCACAACAGGTGACAGTTAAGATGAGGAAACAGCATAGATGCCCACCAAATGATGAGTGGATCCAAAAATGTGTACAATGGAGTACTGTCAGCAAAGAAGAATAAAATTTTTTCACGTGCAGAAAAATAGATGGAACTTGAGACCACAATGCTAAGTGAAATAAGTCAGATGCAGAAAGTAAATTTTATAT
This sequence comes from Hydrochoerus hydrochaeris, assembly GCA_004027455.1. Lineage (NCBI taxonomy): Eukaryota > Metazoa > Chordata > Mammalia > Rodentia > Hydrochaeridae > Hydrochoerus > Hydrochoerus hydrochaeris. The sequence goes on along the minus strand of PVLA01000534.1, from coordinate 230,085 downwards.
GATTTATCTTTTAGGAGAAATATAATTAATCAATCAGTCAATCAGTGTTATAAAAAAGTGATGTTAAAGAAAAAGAGAACATTGACTTCTTGGAAATGGGAAAGGATTTTAAGGGGCAGGGGTAAATGGATTAAAAAGGATAAAAATATGTTATATGCATCTACCAGTTCCTCATGATGAACATCATTATTTTGTATTGGAAACATGCACTAATAAAAGGAAAAATATTTTAATTGAAGTATTAAAAATATTTGAGATAAAATATAAAACCATTTTGATGCCATCCAAAGACAATGCATTTTTACTTAGCTATACATTTTAGTATAATAGTCCAAGTACACACATAATATTAAAATTAATTCTTTAATGCTCCTTCCATGTTTTCCACTTTTGCTTTATTATTGTTCTTTCTGGGATTCTCTTTTAGGTAGATGCGGTCACCTTGAACATCAAGAAAAGACAAAGATTGAGCAATTTAAAGCTTATTTCCAATCCAATTTTACTTATAGAAAGTATAGTTAAGCTCTGTGGAAAAATACCAAGTTATCGACTCAGACAACAACAGGCATTACTGTTATCAAAAGGATTAATACTTAGCAAATCAGAGACAAGACCTGAGACTGGGTAGCCAGATAAGTTCAATTCGTGGAGTTTACTCCATCACTTCCCTGCTAAATGACTGGTCTTGTCCAGTTCTCACAGCTATAAGTTCTGCCATAGGCCATTACCAATGCCATGGAGAAAATAACATACAAGAGGATTGTAGAAGGGGATTTCTTTGCTTGCTTCATTGTCATTTTGTGGGGTGGACTTTGGAAAGAAGTGGCAATAGTGAGATTAAATACTTACTTGACATTGAGAAATCCAAAGAAATAAAGAAATAAGGCTTGGGATTGTGAAGACATGGAATGTAGAATAATTCATGGATAGAATCGTAATTAATGTTGGACACAGTCCCTCATACAGATCCCTTGACTCTGCTTGGCTAATAATCAAGATTATTGTATGATCAGCTATAAATACAGGGGGACAGTGAACATCTTCATGGTTCTAAAGATTCTTATGTCTACAATTTTATATAGAGGGTAACAGCTTGTTTTATTAAGTTAAAATAGAATACAATGTAGATTCAAAGTTAAAATCGTGATTTTATGAAAAAAATCTATGATGCTGGTACATCTACTTAAACAATGTCTACTTACCTTGGTTGAAGTTTTCTGTTAATTGAAATGAATTATGATCCAGCTTGAGTTCAGCCTGAGACATATGCCAATTTTATTCTCCTTCTATCTATTGTGACATTCTGTACTTGGCTGCATACTCCAGGATGGCTCTGATTTTGAGTGTGCTACTCTCACCCTATGTGTCTGACATTATGCCATGACTTTTATAATAGAGAGTGTGATAAGCTTGTAATCAAGGAGTGCAAGAAACCTCAGAACTCACCCACTTCATTCTCCTTATTGACTCTTCAATTTCAGTTCAAGCAAGAAAAATTATAATTTCCAATATTTCATAGTAAATTAATGAGTAGAAATTAATTTTAAAAACTCATTAGTAATATATGACTCTTACTGGAGTGACATAAAATAAGTACAGTACCTACTCCAAGCCTCAAGATGTTCATATTGTGTTCTTGTCACAATAAAAATGGTTGATAAATTCGAACAATTGTTAACAAAGAAAGAAAGATTGAGTAAAAATGTGAATTTATATAGAGTTTGGAAGACTGTAAAAGTTGATCAAAACAGAAACATAAACAATCCTGCAAATCTGTTAGACCAATGCTTCTCAAACTTTAGCATGCATGTGATTTGTGTTGGGATTTTGATAAAGTTGTAGATTCTGATTCTGTAAGTCTGGGATGAGGCTGGAGATTTTTTAGTTTTAAACTACTACATGATAATGCTGATAATGCTGGCTTATGAACACTTTGAGTAGCAAAGAGCAAGACGGCTTAAGGTTCCTATGTGGAATGTACATTTGTCTACTACTTTTTCTCTGTATGAGTTGCTCGATAGAAACTTCGATTCCACTTTTTGACAACATTTAGATGCTCTACATTTCATTGACTGAGAAGCTATGTGAAGAAAATTGCATAAAATAGTATGTAAAGCAAAGAGCCCACAACTCTTGACTTTTTGTGTTTTAGCCACAAGATCAAATTACTGCTCAATTTCATGGTATGTGAATAATAGCCCAAAGCCATAAATTTTCTTTAATATTCTAGATACGTTTTGTTTAAAATTCTCTCTGAATAGGCAGTATCTTTATCTTTGTGCCTTACTCATATTCCAGCTCTTTGAAATATATAGGTTTATGACATTTATTGCAGGTCTCACATAATATTAATTAAGCAGCCATATATAATGTTCATTCCTGTATGCCATGAACTGTGATCAATGTTGAGGAAGATATACTAATACTATGTACATACTTTGTCTGCAAAGTATTTAAATCCCACTAGAAGAAATAGATAAAAAATATGAAATGTATGGTAAATAATTAAGTTCTCTGCTATAACATGGAAAATGTTTAACATGGAATCATAAGATGTAGCCAGGAAATTTGTGATTCTGATTAGGTGCTAATGTGATATATAAGGCAGAGTTACCTAAATTCTCTGAGTCTATGTTTCCTTATTGGTTAAAAGGAGATAGCAATATAGCAATGCTAACATTATAAATTTTCTCTAGGGATTAATTACAAATTATCTAGGGATTAATTACAAATTAATTTCATACTATGCATAAATAGTATGAAAACAGACAGTGGAAAGAATGATTAAAGGCATGAATATTTGAAATAGATTTCCTGAATTTATAATCTTTATTTGGCTATTTTACTGTCACATGAGTTATTTTACTTCTATGTGCTTGGGTCTTCTCATTTAAAAGTGATAATAGTAGTAATAGTTATCTGTATGCAATAAGAGAAGATTAAATACATGTCAGTACAGATGTAAACAGAAAAGTAATAGTATATGGCACATTAAGTTTCTCTGGAAAAAAATATATGTATGAAATTGCCTTTTACAATTCCCAAATCCAGGAAATCCCATCTGCAAGTTGGTGTCACAGGAGAGTAAGTGGTATAATTTAGTACTAGCATAAAGGTCTGAAAAGCAGGTGATTTGATCTAAATATCAATCTACAGATTCGGATGGCTGATACTTGAGGTTAAAAAAAGTTGGATTTACTTTCTCAAGGAGAAGAGACAATATTTTCTTCCTCTGTTTCTTTGTTTTCCTCAAGTCCTTAAAGAATTGGATGATGCTTAGTGCATTGGGGAAGACAACCTTTTTAGTTGGTTCAGTGATTTCAGTGCTATTGCCTTTTGGACACACCACAAAATAATGTTTTACTTCCTAGCTAGGATTCCTGAACTCAGTCAAATCAGCACATAAAATTAACCAAGATAGACAGACAGACAGACAGACAGGCGGATAGTCAGATGATAGAACATCTGGCATATAGCAAGTGCCATATGAGAGTTTGCTGTAATGTTTATTAATGCAGAAATTCACTTGTTTGTGTCTAGCTACTATTGAATAAAAGCAAAAATAATCTGAGGAGGGAGCAAGCAGAATGGCTCTAGTAAAATAAAAGATCTTCAGATACAGATGTATTTTGATTTTCATAAACTCATGCAGTTCCCAAACATACATGTATATATTTAGTCATGAGTCATATAGAACTCTAGAACTGAATGGATACTTTTTGTGTTTACTCTTTGGGTGACTGTTATAAAATAATTCTGTAAATTGTATGTCCTGTATTAAATTGTTTCCCTTGTAAATGTTGACTGCAACAAGGAGTAAATGTAAAAGCTAGAGACGCAGAGAAGTTGTTACTATGGGAAACCAGGGGTTGTCTCACATTAGTCTATTTAAAGAAATTTACAAAGTGCCTAATCAGAGGCAGTTCCTATCCTAAATAGACCTTGGTTAATCCAAAAGTAGACAAGAAAACTCCCTTTCACAATGTAAGTAATTGATGCAAAATTAATGTGGACTCTCAAAAGACGAGTAATGCTTGCATGATTATTCAAAACTTAATAGCTGCTCACATTGTTGTTTGTCACTGGAGTACTTCCAAGGGCTTCCAGTGGCAGAGTAACACACTTGATACTAGATAGAAGCAGCATTCACTGACAAGTAGTCTTGCCAATATTTTCACAATGTCACACTTTGACAGGACATCCTAATAAAGAAGAAATAGTGGTGTACTTCACCGGATCCCTGATCATGTTGACACACCTAGCCTTTCAACTAATTCTGCATCTCACTTCTAAGGAGGAAAAAAGTTTTAAAATCATCTTTTGCTTTTTGCAATCCCTTTTTACACAGTAAAATATTTGTCACAATGAAAATGAAATTTTTGCAACATGTAAAAAATGGATTTCGTATGTTTTGGAACTGATTTAACTGAATTTGTGTTGGTGGCATGAGTCCAAAATATCAGAATAAACTCATCAAGTGTGATCTCAGCTGAGCTAGAATTTGGGTAGCTTCCGTTTCAACAGGACTATTCGATCCTCCTGCAAACTTTTTCCTCTCAGCACTTGGAAGAGGTTACAGACCGGACTTCCTGCTGGATATTGAAGGTGTTCCTGCTGTTACTTCCCACTGAGTCATCAAGAGAGATTTTGATTGTTATTACATCTGCATCTGAGAACTATGCAGCAGCATGGAACCTAATTTATCCTGATTTCTGACCAAACAATATGATTTACTATTTTTTTTTCTCCCAAAAAGTGGTTAAAACAATCTGTAACTCTGGAGAGCTCTTATAAAGTCTACCTTTTTTTTTTTTTTTGAGAAGTAAGTAGATACATAATCTTCTAGAGGCAGTTACAAAAAAGATTCATATTTTCCTGAGAAAATAACCTCGATCAGTGATTAAAATTAGGTAGGAAAATAAAATTTGGGAACAGAAGTTTGGTTTTCATTTCTGGTTCCACTATTTAAAAGTTACAGAAAGTCTCTTTGCCTCTCTGAGCCTCAGTGCCTTATCAATAAAGTGATACCTGTTTTCATTTTAAAAAATGCTCAAATGAAACAAATCATTTACAAGTATTAAAAATAAGTCTGGAATAAGCTTACAGATATTTCATAGTAGATTTTTCTCTTTTTCATTGAAGTAATTTTGCTTAATTTAATTTCAATTTCCTCTCAAATAAAATAGTTATTGATATCAAGAACAGTATACATTCAAACTCTCCCTTTTTAAGTTCAACATTTATTGGGCACACATTATTTTTTAGGCACTTCATAAACCACCAAGGGTGGAAAGAGCAGTAATTCTGCTTTCAAATTTTCTCAAATGCAATTCCTTCTGGAAAGATCATACAGAAGAGCATAACCTCACTGTTTTTAAAAATTCAATGGCATAGGAGAGATGAGACAGGTAGTCCTTATATATAGAAGAAGTTACCCCAAACTGAGACACATTGTGTGATTAAAACATATGATTGAAGTAAAAATAATTTAATGAGGTAAAAGACACATTGCCACTGATACCTCTCAGAAACTCCTCTTAACTTCAAACATTTATCTCATCATTCTCACCATTCTGTCCAGAAGTTCTAAAAGTCCTATTGCATCATTGTCTCTCATTGTACTGTGGAGATTGATTTGCTGTTCCTATTTTATTCACAACTCTCACCCTTTATGATCGATTTTACTTTGGAGAAAATCATCCTTTTCCAGGGGTCAGATAGGGGTAGATAAGGACACACAATAATTTTTTATGAGCCTCAGCAATGGCATTTACTGAGTTTGTCTTAAAGACATTCATGAAAGGGTACTTTCAGAACTACTTCAGAAAGTGGCAAAACGTTGGAATGAGTGTGTTCAAAGCATGGAGGTATATTTTGAGGGGGACAAGTGGAATGTGTCTTTTACTGAGGTTGTCTTTATTTAAACTTTCACTGTATCTTTCAATCACGCCTTCTGTCTTGTTCAATGTGAAATGATTATTTCCATAAAGTTGATAACTTATACTCAATATCCAAACTCAAAAATGTATTTTATCCCTGCTTTTACTGCTTCTTTAATAATCTGAGCTGGCTTGTTTGATTCATCTAAAAAATGAACTAGAGATCACAGATCTTTCCTTTTTCTAGGAATGTTAATGGCTTGAATCTATTTTTGAGGTAACCTATTCATTTACCTAGAATACATTTTAGGCTTATAGAATAATAAATATCCCCAAGTAGTATAACTTCAATCTGAAAAATGTATAGATTGTATATTACCATTGCTTTTTTGTAGGGTTCTTATTTAAATTTAAACTGGTTGAGGTTTCCATATTCGAGAGGGGTGAAACTGATTCTATAGCAATAGATGTACCAGGAATAAAACAATATTTGTGTCTTTATACCTGGTCTACATAATGATCAGCAAAGATTAGTCTAATTTAGAAATACTTGAAGGATAGGAGCACAAAGTTTAAGTGCTTGAGATAATAAAAATATTAGGTTGCCTGTTCAGAATCTACTTATTCTGGCCATGACAGATAAATTCCCATGTGAATCAAAGCAGTTTCTTGTATTAACAGCCTGGTGTACAGGATTTGCTTAATCCTTCTTTTCACTAGTGAGAATTGAGCATTTATTATGTGCCAAGCATACTGGTTTAATTGTTGAAGATGCAGTATGACATTAAAAGGACAGAGTTCTTTTAAGGCTTACAAATCAATAAAAGTTCTAGGTGACTGGGCTTGCTATTGAGTAAATTGGAGCTACTATAAGTAAGCTTGCGACAAAGTAAAATAGAGTTTACAGAATATTTAGAAATCTACTGTATCAATTAAAGCTAATACAGAAAATTATAACAAAGCCATGAGAAATAACTGAGGAGATTTGGTGGGGGCAAGAAAGTTTTCTTGAATAGCTGTGGCTCATCTAAAACCTCAAAGATATGAGAAAATAAGAATTTTTTTCAGGCAAAGGAAAAAGCACATAAAAATTCATTGTGAAAAGAAACCTCATGGTGAAGTCAAAGATTTGAAAGACATTTCGGTACAGTGTGAGTTATTGTGAAGAACTGCAGAAGGTGGGAAGTCTTAGCCAGAAAATGCAAAATTATATCAAAGACAGTGCACTTTATTCTGAGATAAATTGGAAGGCAATGAAGTGTTACACATAGGGCACTGTGTTTGTTCTTAATAAGGTTACTCTGTAGTGTCTGAATCTGAGCTGGTTGGAAAAAAAAAAAAAAACAAGAATCAACTCTGTTTGTTTGTTTTGGTACCGGGGAATTGAATTTGGGGCCTTATGCTTACCAGGCAAGTGCTTGTGCCACTGAGCTATATCCCTGGCAGGAATCAATTTTGAAAGTTTGTGCAATAACTTAATCAAGCATGAATGGTATCCAACTCCAGGTTAGGGATAGTTAAGGAGTCAGAATATGGGTAAACTGTGAAAATATTACAGAAATTTATTAAGAAAATTCAAGAAATGATAAAAAGACAGTGAAAGAGAGAGAAGCTTAAACTGGGTTCAGATTTTTGCTTCAAGCACCGATTGGGATGTAAAGGCCACTCACTCTTATGAGTAACCATGGGAAAGGGAGAGAGTTTGCACAGTGGCATTGCAAGACCTGTCATATAATCAGCCGGAACCCTACCCATGGCACATCTATTTTGGGCAAAATTAAACAAGAGCATTCAGTGTGGCAGTAAGTTCCTTTCTCATTTCAGACAATTGTCTGCCGGGGTCTATGCATAATATTTCTTTCTCTTTTCAGGATGAGTTTTAAAAATAGCCCATCTTCTACCATCTCCTTCCATATTTCTTTCTTTCTAATCCTCCATTCTTTTGCTTATCATTAATAACACGTTTCAGCTAGATTTTCTTCCATTCTCTGACTCACCTGTAACTTCTCTTGAAATAAATCTGCTTTTTTCCTCTGGATGGGAACAAAAGTATTTCTAGAAATAAAGGTTATACAATGTGCCTTGAAGAACTTTTTAACTTTTTGAGAGAGAGAGATCATGTTGATCATGTTGGCCTCCCTGTCCGTTTGCCTTTAGGAAGATATTGATTAGACACTATTAAATGAAAGTTTACAATTGTACATTAACAATGCTTATGGAATCTGTCTTCTACTCTTTAAGTCATGGTTTCATACAAGTTTGATCACAGACAGTTTAATAAAAATTTCTAGGCTAAAGGATTTGAGCCTACAGGATGGAAACAATACAATTAAAATAAGGATAAAATCAAGTTAAATACAGATGCCTTGCCAAATGCATTAAGAGACTGGTGATGTTTAACCAAGCTTTAAAGGATCACAATCCTACTGGCATCTCTAGGTTAGAGAGGTTATACCATAGCTGAGCAGCATACATATTTACTCTGTTTAGAAACTGGCAAGGCAAATTTGTTGGGCAGTGAGTAGCTTAGGAATGATGTTATTAACTGCACTGAGATTTATGAAGTCTATTTTATTCCAAAAATACAAAATCTTAACATAACTATATTGCTCAGGCAAATACACTGAGAATCTTAGCATTTTTGTCATCAAAATTAACTTTCATAAGTGCTGTTACTTGGCCAGGACAAAATTAGGCTGTTGGAATTATTTTCAAAATATCTGGAAATCCTCTCAAAGCACCAAGGCTTTCAAAGTAAGATCAAAAGCTAACACAATCTAATTATTTGAAATTTCTCTGAACTTCATTGTGATTTTCCTTCCCAGTTTGCTGTCTATGATTTACACATTCATATAGAGACTTAGGAAAAAGGTGAAAGAGTCAAGACAGAGTTTTCAAACTATGCATATGTTCAAAATGTGTGCTAGGTATTTTGTATATTATCTTAATTGCACTTTTCATAAATGTGTATGTGGTGCAAGGCTTCCTTTTGTAAGAAAGAACTGAGGGTCAGAGAAATCCCTTTCCAGGTCACAGGGTTTAAAAGTGCTAGTGATGTACGAGAAAGAAACTCCCTCCCAACCTACTAGACGTTCAGTACGAGTTTGTGTTCTTTAAAATTGAAGAATGAATTTTAGGAACAATGGAAGTTAAGAGTAGACTATATGTATTGAGAGAAAGAAGGCTTTTGTCTGAGAGAGAGAGAGAGAGAGAGAGAGAGAGAGAGAGAGAGAGAGAGAGAGAGAGAGAAATCCTGAGAGGGTCAGGGCCATGTCTTTTCTAGGAATTTTTACAGAGTAAAACCCCCAGATGAGGCAGGTCCAAAGTGGGAAAAATAGAACTCACAAGGTGGGCATGGAGTGGGACAGCAGTATGACCAACCAATAAGAATATGAGTATAATTGGTCAGGTAAAATTAATTAAATTAGGGAGAAATGGGGAAGTGAGTCGCATAGCAAGCAGGCATGCATATAAAGCAGGAGCTCTTTCTGTCATCAGTTGAGTTAGTGACTCCTTCTGGCTTCCTCCTGGTGATAGAGAGCTATTTAGAAAATAAATGCCTGATGTTTATCCTTAGGATAGGGATGCATTTATTTCATGTTTTGTCTTTGCCCACAGTGGTAGGTATCTGTCTCCTCCAGTTACAAGGTATGGAGTCTTCTAAACTGATTTCCTCAAGGATCCAGCTCTGTCTGACTGTCTATAATATTGTTATCTAACTCAGCTGCCTGTAACACTGGGATTTAAAACCAGTTTTAAGCTGGCTCCAGATAAGATGTTCCTTCTGCTACTGATGAATATGATAGTATCATACTGAGGAAGAAAATGTTTTCAAAAATGTGTAACACCAATGTGCATCTGTTTAATTACATGCACAAATACCCCACATGAATTATCCATTGCAATCCAAACACGTACTAGAAAAAAAAAACAGTAAGTTGCAATACAAGTCACAGTGATTCATACATTAGAAGGAAAATAAATGAAACATTGCTGTTTGTAGGGCAAAATACTTAACTACAATTTCATTCATTCACACAACAAAAATTTATTGGATATTTATATGCTGGGTACAAATAAGATAAAAGGATAACTGTTTTATGAAACAAATTTTCAAAGTACATATATTTTACATAATGGTGTCCACAAATATGTGTATATAAATATCCAGTAGAGTCATCTTTAAAAGGACACTAGCATAATTAAGAAGTAGTGATTCCCATTTTAATTTTTCTAGTCTTTTACTGACTTATATGGACTGCCCTCCTTTGTTTCTTCTTCACTTTGAGTTTTAAGTCATTCTGTGTTTTGGTCTAATGCTTGCTCGACTTGAACCTGTTTTGTTGGTTAGTGTTTTTCATCAATATTTTGTCTGTACCACCACTGCTGTGGTTCTGAGTCTCACTTATATCTTCTATCCTTAGGCCATTGTTGCCATGCTGATGTATATATATTTTTTGCACCAATCTCATATGCAATCATCACAGTCAATAAATAAAATATATACTTACCTTTTAGGAAACTGGTTTTGAGAAAGAATTGGCCTCCTTATCATGTAACCAATTGAGGGAGCCTATGTTCTCTAAAAGTTTAGTAGGGATATGGCACTGACAAATGTACCATGGGAGAAAAAAATCTTAACTATGGTCAAAACTTCAAGGTCTTTATGTTTTTGCTGAAGAATTAACATCTGTTCATAAAGAAGTCTGAAAAATTATTAAATGTTAGGCTGAAGAAAAGGGTCATGCTTTTCTGTGAATTTTCTGTTTCTTTCATACAGGAGACTGGGGCTACAACCACAAGCCAACTGGGCAGAATTGTGGTAGGAACCAAGCTGAGGCTAATACTAAATATATAAATACTAAATAAATAAACTCAGACTGTAGTTTGAGATGGTGAAAAAATTAAAGACAAATATTGAACTGCTTATATGTAGGTGAAACTACATCTTTAATTTATGTGCTTTTTAAAAATCTACACATTTGAACCTTAGCTGAATGTGCCTTAAAACTAAATTCTGCTCATTAGGTGATTAGGATTAGACAATATGCCCAAGGCATATGCAGTGATATATTCATTCAAGCTCCATGAATACTTGTTGAGATTCTCTAAGATTTAGTAAGTGCTTTCTCATGTTTACTCTGTGTCCACTGTAGGACACAGGACTTCTCTGTTTGCTGTCTTGACAATTATCCATCTTGTAAGACTTAGTAAAAAACCAAAGCATTTTCATGGAAGTGTTCCAAGAATCCCCAAACTGATAGAAAGGATTCTGTTGGATGTTACTTGTTTTGAACTTGCTTCCCTCATGGAGTTCACCATACTGAATTTTACATATTACCTCATAATTTTATGAATTCATTTACTCCTCCTTTTCTTCCTTTCTTATCTATTGTTATTGTTTGCACTTTAAATATGCACCAAAGGCCCCTATGCTGAAGGCTTTGTCTGCACTGATGGTGGTGGAAACTTAAGCAGGAGTTGCCTACTGGAGGAAGTAAGTCAGCAGTGCTCTGCCCTTCAAGAGAATACGGTACCCAGTGCCCTCATGTTTCTCTCTCTTTGCTGTGCACTGGGTGGTAAACAGAGCTCCTATCATCATGCTCTGTTGACACATTTCTGAAGCAACAGATCTTTCTTTGGGTGAAACCTCTGAAAGTATAATAAGCTTTTTTCTCCTTCAAATTGTTATCTGGGCTATTTGTCACAGCAATACAAAGCTTAATAACACACCTATTGAACTCCTTTCTTGCCTTCTTCTTTCATTTTCTTTTCTTTATTTATTGCAGGTTTCTTGGAAACCAGAGAGTCAGGGAATGTGGAGGTACAGGAAGAGTTATGTGATCACTGTAGAATATGCACAGTTTCAGGAGAGAGTCAAGAGAAGCCTATGGGAAAGAACTTTCTGAGAAGAAAGTGAAATAATATGTGAAAAACGACACAAAATGTTTCTTTGTGTTTTCTGCTCAGTAGGTGGCAGCTATTACTGGATTTCAGAGATTTACTTTATTCACTAAGAAAAACTACAAAGTGAAGGTTATCTGGTGATAGAAAGTTGGGGAAGATTTTAAGAGATATACTTAAATCAGTTAGCAAGTTCTTGTTACATAATACATGTAAAACATGTGATAGTGCTTGATATGCTAAGTTGGTCCTTGAAGAACAAGTAAAAACTGATACCGAGAAATCATAGAGGAACTTATAAATTAATATATTCTTGGCATGGGTCCTGTTCAAGCAAGTGGGAAACATTTATTTTAGGTTCTAATCTTTGACAGTAAGGTGACTTACAAAGAGACTTACAAAGAATGAAGATTTGACCCTGATTGAGATTGGAACTCTTGCTGTGTAGCAAGACTTTCTGGCAACAGTCTTCACACTCTGCTTCCAAAACATCTGCACCTGTAACACCTGTGTTTTGGAAAATCACCTAGTACAAAGGAAAGTGATGACAGGAAGTGTAGAAAAATCTCAATACTGAATTCTCAATTGTAGGAAAGATGTCAGGTGGTTAGATTCGCATTACACACATTAGGAACCTCATGTAATCTGTTTTTGGTTTGACTTGCTTTGTGTGTATGTTTCTGCACACTATTCTTTCCTTATCTCTTTGAACATCTATCACAATATGCCTCTAAATCCACCTCTTTTTCTTCCATCCTTTCCCCATTTTCCTTTTTTTGACATGAAAGGCATGGCGGTGCTGTTTGGGCTTTATGTCCACAGACCAAAGGGACATAGAAGAAGGAGCACACACCTGAGAACCAGTCAGCAACCTGGATTCCAGGTTTGCATAGCAGCATGCACAAGTGCCTCTCTCTTATGAGCAAAGCCCACCATTTTAGACTCACTGCGGTCACCTCTTCTGTCTTTGTCTCCTCCCAACACCCTGTATTTATCTCTATGATTTGGTTTCTGAAGTTATTTTATCCTTCAATTGTTCCTAGCTTGTTTTCCTACAAAATTTCTGGAGCTTAATTATTAATAACATGAAATTTGAAGTCTAAAACCAATTAGTTTTCAAATATCCTAATATAGGGCCTAGTAAAATTATATAGCACATTAATGCTAACATATACATTAATGATAAATACTATTTACTGAGTGCTCACTCTTCAAGATCAGAACAAAGGTATTTGCATGTATTTGTTCATTCAATATATTTAAGTTCATATATTAATACGAAATTTTCAATACTATAGATTCTGAAGACAATCATTTTTTTCCACCTTACAGAAAGCTTATAACCTCACAGCACAGTCTCTCATGACCTATGAAGGGAACTTAGCCTAATGTGTGTTACCTTGTAAGTATTTCATTAAGTGGAAACTTCTATTTTTTTTTTGTATTGTTTAAAGTTCATCCATAGTATTCCTTTTGTGCAGCCTATTTTTGTAGACTTCCTTGACATCTTCAGTTTGCTTCTGTAGTACCCAGGACTACAGATCTATGTGACACAGATCACTGCTCACTCTGTGTCTATCTGTGCTGTCAGGTCTGGACAATCTCAAGGTGGTACTTCACTTTTAGCTGGACATTTGTAACAGGGGTCTCAAACTCAGCATCACTAATATTTTGGGAAGAATAATATTTTGTCATGGGTCCTGTCTCATATGTGATAAGATTCTGGACATCTTAGTTTTTACCTGTCAGATGCCATTAGCACCTTTTGAGTTGTGACAAAATTGTCTGCAGACATTACTAAATTTCTTCTGGGGGTGAAAATAATCTTCTGTTGAGAACCACTGTGTTCCTGGATGTAGAACTTTGCCAGTCACAGATTAGTCAACAAAATGATGATCAAAGAGAAAAATAAAAGGAACAAGAAAGTAAAAAGTCAAGCAAAAATCAAAGGAAAAGGTAAGATGAAAGAAAAGGAAAGAATGAGAAGAGGAAAGCCATGCTCATTAAGTTACTGAGTTATACTGTGCTAAGAGTTTTAACATATTTTACCTTCCACATCCCCAATACGTCCAATGGTGACTGAAACTCTGATTATCGAAGCTTGAGAGACAAAGAACTTGAAGCAGAGATCCTTAGCAACAACTGGAAGCTTTTGCAATAACAAATGAAGGTAGGTAAAAGAGAGATGAAAAAGGAAAGAGAGTGTGGAAGGGACCAGAGAAGAAGAGAAAAAGAAAAGAATAAAGGAAGAAGAGAGCCAAGAGAAAAACCAAAAATGGAGAAAGGACAAAATGAGTGTCATTTCTAGTTTACAGCAAGGTCAGAACTAACTGCAGCCAGATGTTGACATGGAATATAGAAACTGAGTGAGAACCAGCTCTGGCACTTTAGTGTTTGAAGGAAAAACACAAAACCAACTTTACACATGGACAAAAGGACCACTGTCCTGGACACTTGACTTGTTTTCAAGATCTGGCTATTGGAGATTATGAATACACCTTGAGGTAAATGCTGTGGGTATCCACGACCCCAGAATTTATTGTCAAAATAATCACAGAGATTTTTCCCAGGGTATCCCTATGAACTGTACCTCTGGTGGATACATGCGAGGTCCAACTGGCTGCAGGATAGGCAGTGTGGCCGTGTGGCAGGGGATCCCCAAGACTCTCCTCACCGCAGAAGGAGTTAAAGCAAAGATAGGAGGAAAGACATGAGGATGCAGATTTTGGAGTGGAAATTTGGAACTAGGAGCAGAATATGCTCTCAATATTATATTCAGTTCAGAATTCCAAGAATAATAATTATATGGTAAAGTTTAGTATCAAACATCAGAAGACAGGATACCTCTGATCATGTTAAAGTTTTATCTATAACTTTTTTCAGTGCTTTAACTCTTTAGACTTATGATATGTAGATGTCTGCTTACAGGTTTTGTTCATAGATAAATGAAATAAATGTTAAAGAAGAGAGAGTATACCATGCAATAATGTCTGAAATTTTTTCCCACAGCTTAAAAATAATATTCATGCCTGCTAGATTTTATTTTTCCTGAGACAATTGGATTCTCCCCTTATCATAAGTTAATTGTACATACACTAGTCAAGTGATTATTAGGAAACAAAATGATGACATTAAGAAATGTGGATTTGGTTGCTGTTTTCTAATCATGTGTCTTTATCAGGCAATTTATTTCTCTGACCCTTAGTTTTCTATTCTCTGACTGCTAGGCAGTCACACCCAGGTTCACAGTAGCTATGAAATTTAGAGATTTCACCAAGACAGGACAATCATGGAACACAGCACACTGTAGATGCTCACGGACGTCAGTTTCTCTCTGGTTTCCATCCCTCTTTGCAGTTAACTCTAATGATTTTAATCACAGCAGACCATTTTCCAGAATGACTGAGAACACACAGAAGAACTGAGTTTACTATGAGTGAACATCAATGAAGATGTAAGTTATTTTTAACAGATAATTTTATCTTCATAAACAGCAGACTAAGAAAAAAAATCGGTTAATCCTTGAGGCCAAAAGGTCATCAGAAGTAAATAATTGAGCTACAGGAGGTGCTTTATGATTTTGATGTAACTGTCCTTTTGTATGGGATCTTAGCCTGTGTGGGCAGTCATAACAAAATACTCTACACTGGGTAGTTTAAAAAACATGCATATTTATTTCTCACAGTTTTTGAGGCTATAGAGTCCAAGGTCAAGGTTTTCAAAGGTTCTTTACTAGCTGGGAATACTTTTTCTTGTTTGCAGGTAGCCATTTTTCCATTGTATCCTTCCAGGACAGAAAACAAGGATAGAGAAATCAACCTCTCTCTTAACTTTTTATAAGCGATAGTCATGAAGGCTCCAGCTTTATGATCTAATAAGTCTCAAAGATCTAATCTCCAAATACTTTCCCGTTGGAGATTAGGAACTCAACACATGGATTTTGGGGTTTGAGGTCATAAATATTCAGTCCATAACAGTATTCATCTTATTTTATTCTCACAGCCAACCAGTAAGACACAATTTTAAAGTATGCAGATAAAATATGGAAGAGAAGAATTTTATAATGTCTGTACATAGTTTATCCACAAAAATTATAATAATATATTTTAGTAGTAGTAAATATATATATATATATTAAGTTTTTTGTTTTATTTTGAAATTCTTATATAAGGACAGTGGGAGTTTGATTAGGATAATCTGAGAATTTATGAAATAAAATGCAATCAAATGCTGAAAAAAGACTTGAAAACAAGTACCTTTGGTGTTCTTGCCACTGTAAGAAGGATGGTTCACACAGAAGTTTTATATCACTGCAGAAGTGTATGCTGAAACTCAAATACTATAAGTTTTATTTTATATCATTTCACTAAGCATCAGAGAAGATGTTGGGCTTCTGTATCTGTGACAGCTGGAGAACAAGAGAGTGGAGATGGATACCTTGAGATTTTGCATTAATAAAGGTACAATTATACTAGGCATGAAGAAAAGACATGCAGAGCAGATTTCTGTATTTAAATGAATTGTTTTGTGATGCAAATTAGTACACTCTGCACTAATGAAGTGAATTCTTTAACTGCCTGAATCATTTCTGGTTATCATTAAACCTCAGAAACCCCATGAAAAGAATTTACAACTGAAGATGGTGAATAATACAAGATGATGAATAAAGCAAATCCATTATAAGTTCACCAAATTGATGCAATTCAGCTTTTGAAAAGTAAACTTGTTGTTAGGTTTTCAGAGTCCATATTTTAAGATGGAAATAAAGAAATTGTGTTGGCTGGTGAATAAGTGACTAACAAGTAAGGCTCTGAATTACTCTGAAGCCAATTACTGGTTAAAAAAAAAGTCGTTATATTTGTATAATGATTTTCTAAACAATAATTCAATGAGTGCTGTCAATAAGTTGTGTAAAAGGATGTGAATTTCAATGCAATTGGAGATCATGAAGATTCTACTTTAAATGAAGGACAAAGAAAGCAACAATTTTTTTTTTTTTGCAATTGCTGTAGTGAAAATGAAATATTTTTTAATAGAGGTGAGTCTGTGGGAAATGGTATGTGTCTTTCAAGCTGGAAATCAAAAAGGCTTCCTATCACGGTAGATTTTACTCTCAACTCTGAAGTATGCAAAATGGACCAATTTACAAGTTTTGAATACTGAAGACAAGACGTATGATAAGTAGAACAAGAACAAAAGAGGTCTGATAAGATGACAAGATTCAATAGGATATTCATTCTGGTTGGATTATTGACTGCTTTTGAAGTCCTATAATATCTCCAAGGTTTTGTTTTTATTAATATTGCTGTGTACTGCTATGTTCAATTATGCTATGCCTGATGATAAGGACAATTCTATTGAAAATAACGAGAGACATCACAGTAACTACTGTAGATCAACTAGTATTGTGGTTTTATGTCTTTTTTGTTTCATGTTTTTCTAGGAATTTGTTGTTTTGTTGTCTTGTTTTGATTTGTTTTTCCGTCTAATACAGAAAGGATAGGTATACATGTAGAGACTTATACATGTGTAGAACTTCTAAACAGTTTATGAGAATTGATTATAGTTACTGTAAAAAAAGAGAAGAAAAGGAAGTGCTCTAAAGGATATAACTGCATGTATGTTTAAGTTGTAAGATTGATAATCATGTTACTAAGTTTCTGTTGGATAGATGGACAGAACTGTTTGCAGTCTCACTGTTTAAATGTCCACTTTGTATGCTTTACTTATGTAACTTGAACAACTACTTCTAAGATGAAAATATGTAATTATCAACTAGTGATTTCTTACTGCTTTTTTTTGAAATTATGTATTATTTCTACCTTCTTTCTGTTTTACTTTTTTTTTAAAAAAAAAAGAAAGTAAAGGCATGACAAGGATAGCAAATAAAGTTGGAGAAAGTCTAAAATAGACCATAGAAGTCATATTAGGGGAGGTTAACCATTTTGATAAAAGAGATAGGTGAAATATTCCATGTAACATTACTAATTCAGAAATATAACAATATCTCATATTTTGCCTTGCAGAAATAGGACTCTATCTGTCTTATAAGATTAAAAGGGCTGTGATTTGGAGAAAGGGTTCTATGTGACTATTCCTGTTTGTTAATGAAAATTAACAACTTTCAAGGTCTCAGCAGTAGGAATGGAAAAGAGGTTGGAGGGAGAATTATATTAGTGTTAAATAACTGATATTATGGTAAAATGGGAAATCTGCAAAGAGGTTTCATGGCTCAAACTCTGGAAAAGTATCGGTTCTTTGGAGACAAATGTGAGATGATTGTTTGAGCCCAGTTCAAGACTAATCTTGGGAAGATAGTGAGACCTCATCTCATAAAATGTGGCTCTGAAGACATCTAACATTTTAGAGGAGGCTAATAATCACCTTCACTCAACTTCCATCTTAAATTGAGTCTTCAGGAAGGGCCAGAAACCAAATTAACACTAGATAGATTAATAAGAAAAAAGCATGCAACTTTTTACCAGTAGTTCATGTACTTGGGGACCTTCACAATAGAGTGTAGCTTTGAAGAACGGATCAAAGCAAAGTGCTGTTATCATTTTCAAAGTAGGATCCATTTGTGATGTAGTAAAAGGGCAAAACGATTTTGAATGATTTCAAGTCAATAACTAGGAAAGTTATTAGGAGATATGGGAAGGTATTAATCTAGGGAGGATGAATGTTACTTTAGTGAGTTTACTTATTTAGGTTAATCCAGTGCAGCACAAATTACAAGTTTCTGGTGATAAGGGCTTTCTCTGGGGTGGGAAAGGCGCATTTCCTAATGGGATATTTATGACCTGCTACAAATAGAAAAGGGCAGGTCAAGTAGCTTCACTGTGGGAGGGGGAAGTGTTCCAGCTCAAAAATAACAACAGGATACTTTATGTCGGCATATCTAACTTTTCAAGAATTTTTAAGTCATTCCATCTTCACAAGGAGTAAAAGGCTAAAGAGATCTGGGAAAACGAAAGGCTTCTTAGATCCAAGAAAGAGGTGAAAACAGTACAAATTGCTACCCTTAAGACTGGAGACACAGGCAGGTGAATTCATGTGCCTCAGAGTACAGAACAGGCTCAAAAAGTAGCAAATGCAGTGGAAACCAGTGCCTAGGTAGTGACTGTAGTGGACAAATCCCTGCAGGCTTAGTGTGGATACAGTCTGAGAGTTAAAAACCGCAGGACTACCCAACACAGCAGTACTTGACAACTTTAGTGGGGTTTTATCTCTAGGATCTCAGCCAGAATCTCACAATAAATAGCAGACAAAATATTGGGCATAGACTGAGTAAAAAGACCGCTTTTGGAATGTTTCAAAGAGCTGTAGTTTTCTACACAGCTTGTGCTCTAGGAGAAATTAGTTAACTAGAGCCTATACATAACTGATCTAGAGGAACAAAGATGTCCAATTCTAAAATCATCTAGCCTTACTTGGTAGAAGGGAAACACTACAGATAATTTAACCTTCCAGATGAGGGAAAGCAAATATCTAATGTTAGTCCATTAAACCCATCTTATTTCACATAAAAGTTTGTAGTACTTTTGAAGAGCAGTTTGAAAACTGTATTCCAGATGTCGATTTTCACTAAAAATCTGAGACCTACACTGTTCACTTCAGTGGAATGAATCACCAGAGTGTTCATTACTTCTCTTGAGGAAATTTGCTTTGATACATAAGTGCTTTGAATTACAAGCATAAAATAAGGATGACTATGCTTTTCCCTTCTATTCACCAGAGTATGGGAAACACTAATAAAAGCAATTAGATAAGAAAAATAACAAAAGTCATCCAGGTCAAATATAAAAAAGTAAATTTGTGTTTATTCACAGATGACACTGTCTTTTATATTTAAAAAAAAAAAGTTTCACAGTTCTTGAACAGTTATTGTGTTTTTATTCCCCCAGGATTTCCTCCCTTTGATTTTCATTCTAGGATATTTCTATTTCTAAACCTCCAAGGTAAAAAAGTCTTCCATTTAAAAAAAAAAAATTCAGTCTATTCATAGGCCCATCACAGGCTCGCTTTCTTCCTTCCTTCTTTCCTTCCTTCCTTCATTCCTTCCTTCCTTTCTTTTTTTCTTTCTTCTTTCTTTCTTTGTACTGGTGATCGAACTCACGACCATGTGCTTGCCAGGCGGGGACTTAGGCCACTGAGTTAAATCCCCGGCCCTGGCATTCTTTATTTCTACACAGCGTATTTTACATTCTGCATTTTCGTCGCTCTGTTTTCTTTGGTCATCTTTTGTTATGCTACTTCATCAACTGGAGATTTTCTTTAATGATCAGTTGTTCTACCTTTCTTTCCTAGTAATATCCTTCTGACCATATCTTATTCTGATGCTTGATTTGTTATGTAAAGTTTGGTAATATTCTTCTCAGTATGCTTTATAGCATGTTTTCCTGATAGCCAAATACAATGCATTAAATAAAAGTAATTCATATAAATAGGCTTTTTGCATTGAAAATATAAAATAGAAGAAAATAAACAAACCTGAACTTTTGAAAATCTTCATGGCTGGTGAGAGGGAGACAAGCGAGAGGAGGGTTATTTTGTAGGGTGACTCACTGTCCCTAACAGAATCACTGATATCTATCAACTCAGTGGGATCTTTTTCTTTTCCTATAACTTTAACAAAAAAAATCTTCCAATGATAATTGCTTTTGCCTGCTTTTTAGAATTTCATAGAAATGTTACATTGCATTGTTGTTAAACAGATTTATCACTCTCAATGCTATAGCCTTATTCATAGTACAAAATTTTGCACTGTTTCTCACCTTTTACACATCTGTCCAATCTCACTTGAAGTAAGGCACTCTATTTTTTTCTATTGCTCTTCTGCTGATGAGATCTCTGTAATCTTTTGCTGTTGAGAGATGATCACCTATGATCTCACGGTGAGAGAGACGGACGAACCCCTGGCTCATTTAGTTGTGATAATGTGAAGTTCAATGTCACGTAATACTCATATTTCAAGACATGACTCATTTATCCAGTTAAAATTTGTTAGAAATGTTTGCTCATCTGAAGTTTTGATTTGTGCCTTGAAGTCAAAATTCATTATACTAAAATATTAAAATTTTATTTTACATTTATCTTATTTTTAACAATTTCTATTAACCAGGGAATTTTAACAAGTTTCATTCTATTATTCAGAACTTTCTCAATTGATTATATAACTAATCAAGTTTTTAAGCTTCTTTAGTTTTTCATTCATCCCCTATGTGAAAAACTAAAGCTAAGGATTCATTCCTTCCCCTCAAGTTAATCAGTGCTCATTGAATTTGTCGCACTTTAAACTAAGTATGCATATTTGTTTCAGAATAATTTAGTCCAAATTCATTTTACCTAATTTTTAAACTTCAGGCCAGATTTTAGAAAGACTGAGAAAGAAGATATTTCCACTACTTTTGAAGAGCTGTCTCTCCCTCTACTGATATTAAAAAATAGTACAGTGCAATACGCTGTAAGTCTGAACAAAAGGCAGAACAACCATATTTCTGATCTGGAGAAACTCACCTTGTCCTAAACAGACAGTAGTGACCTATCCATTTTTCAGAAGAAAACAAATCTCAAGTATATGCACTACTTTGACATGGTACCCAAAGAAAGGCCACTGATTTCTTTCAAAGAAATTGACTGCAGGAAGTGAAAAGATCTTTCTTCTGTCTCACTGAAAGATTACACTTGATTTGGAAATTCTGACACACATAGATGGAAGGACAGTAAAAGGTGGAAACACCACATTCAACAGCACCAGAAGCAATTTTAGAGGTGCCCTTTGATAAGAAAGTATTTAGGCTGTCTGATGACTTTCAAGCTCACGAAAGCATAAAGTGAGGTGCTATAGAGTTTTGCTGTGCCTAGAAATTTCTTTTGAATAATTTCTCCTTATGAATAATTTATAATTGAGGTTATAGGAGGATAATCTTCATGTTGACTATTCATCATTATTTTGGAAAAATACAAAAACTATAGTTTTGTTCCTAGTCTTCCTATATTATGATAAAGAAATAAATTGTTTCTGAATTTAGAAGCTTATTTTCCATGCATAATAAGCTGGTTGTGGGAACAAGGTGTTGGTTTCATAATGAAAATAACTCTCTCTCTACACTTTCTAATGGTATCTGTCTGAGTCCTATGCATCTTTGTTCACACAGAAGAGCTGCAAATTTTATCCTAATTCAATTAGAACCTGAAAAATCCTAACTTAACTAATCTCCTCCAATTAAAATAACTAATTTGAGACTTACTCTTTTAAACATCAACACTCACAGTATTCTTTTGGACAGAAAAAAGTCTTATGAGATTCTGACAGATTTGAAAATATGGTCTGATAAGAAAATGAATCTCTCTCATAGATAGAAATTTGGTATTTGGAGTAGGAAGGAAATTTAGTTTAATCTCATGATTTTGCACATATGGAAGTGAAAGCTGAGAAAGCTTGGTTTTGGCAAAAAATGTCAGGATAATATTTGATGGTTGATCAGAGAATACAGTGTGCACGCCCAGTCTCAAAGAGTCATTCTTTTCATTTTTACCCTATTTTACATATTACCCTATGTGAAGACAGCATGTTCACAAACTCTTTGGAGGTACTTAGTGCTGCAATCCATGGATCTGTTAGAAAGAAAGAAAGAAAGAAAGGTTTTAAGTTATGATTTCATCTGTCACAACATTCATTTAGCAAATTGTGCAAGTTGTCCATTTATAGTTTGACTCTCTGTGAAAGTCATATTTTGAGAAATAGTAACTAGTTATTGCAAGAGAAAAATATTTAATATTGAAAAAAGACAAATAATCAAATAATTTGATGAGAAGACCTTGAAAATAATAGGCAACCACCACTGGGACATGGAGCTGAAGACCACACAGCTACAGGTGTGATTCAGAGGTGAAAAAGCAGCTGTAGCCCCCACTAGCCAGTTTCATAACTGACCCTCGCACTTAGCAATTGGGAGCTGAACACTGGACGTCAGGGAGTCACTGCCGCCACTGACAATTTCTAAATGCCCAAGTCCCATGACCTTGCATGTCAGTAGCAGTAGTAGCAACAAGAGTTTCTGTTGCATGTTCCTCTGATTTTCTATTGATCTTCGTAGAAAAGAAACAGTACAGTTTCCCTTTCTTTCCACGTAGCTGTTGCTATTATTTGTATTTTAGGCACCTTTATTATGATTTTTTACTACCTGGTTAGTGTTCCAAAGTACTTAGACTGAAACACATCAGTCTGCTCTCCGTGAGTTCCTACCTTTTAAATTACTTCTAACACATAATTCAAACTTCATTTTATGTAAGATTTTTCTAACTGAACTTTTCTTTGTCTTTTAATATATGTCTTCTTAATCATTTATTTTTACGTAATTCAATGTGTGTTACTGTTTCTTATAGTAACTTTCCTTTACCTTCATAATAAATGTACAGTGTAGAAAGCATTGTATCTGTTTTATGTTTCTCACCAGCACATGGTTCTAATCTATATACCATCTATTAACTGAGTTACAGCTGGAATTTCCCAATTATTCTCTCTATTGCAATCTTTTTTCTTCTACTGCGTCTCCAGTGTGTAGGCAGAGAGGTCTTACTAAAATTTGAGTGTATTCACTCTGAATACACTTGGAAAACCTGTAT
Source organism: Hydrochoerus hydrochaeris (assembly GCA_004027455.1). NCBI lineage: Eukaryota > Metazoa > Chordata > Mammalia > Rodentia > Hydrochaeridae > Hydrochoerus > Hydrochoerus hydrochaeris. The sequence continues at coordinate 206,674 of PVLA01000534.1, read as the reverse complement.
CATGTCTCTCCTTCAGTCCAAACCACCCATACTATATAAAAGTGTTTTACTTCTTATTTCCACTTAATAATTTTTTTACTTTTTCATTCAATCAACTCCTATTTAATTTTCACATTACAGTTAAAACTTGTGTTCAATGCATTCATCGTCCCCAAGTCTCCAGAGTAACTTCTCTTAAAAATTATTATATTTTATTAATATTTCCAAAATTTTACACTGCCTGAACTATACATGTGTGATAGTTCTAATAAATTTTGTCTGTTTCAATAGATTATAATCTTCATACAAACAGCAATTGTGAGTATTTTATTCACAAGTACATTTCCAATGGTGAGTAAATTATATGTTGTTTAATAAACATGCAAATAATATTTGTTGAAATAATGATTAAGTTGATGACTGCATACATGAACAAAGTGAAGACATCTAATTTCAAATAACCAAGACCACATGTAACAGTGATATCAATGCATTGCATATGATTTCAAAGCCTGTTAAATTCCCTGGAAGTCCTATGTCTTTTGCAGCTCATTTCTTATTGCTATATTTAGACATATACCACATGGTATAAGATATGAAATTTTATCTTTATTAATTCCATAATTTAGTTATCTTCTACATTTTCATGTTGCCATATTTTACCCACATGGAAAAAGTCATAATTTTCTTTTAAAGAATATTACAATGCTGTCTTCTGAAGAGTTTGCCCAAAGTCATAAAAAAACAAAACGAATTGTCCTAATTATTTATTATCTTAGTCTTTGGAAAGCTGAAGTTCTGCAGGATTTTTAAAATAAGTAAATGGTAAAGAAGTAAAAAAAAAAACCAAAAACAAAAAACTGTGGTTGAATCTTCGTACTTTTATCTATATTTTTAGAACTTTGAACAGGTGAGTAAAATGGCCATACATTACTTTCTTCCTATTTCACAAAATGATGAAAATCACCTAAGTCATCACATGTTGCTAGAAAACTAAGCATAGTTATTGCATGTGATGAATGCTGAGTAAGTACCAAGTGTAGGAAAAAACCTTTCTTTTATCCTTTCACCTCTTTTTAAAATATTCTTATGAAGAAGAATATTAGCTTCCATGGCCTCCTATTTTTCCTCTTCCTTAATATCCTGTCTTAGTTTATTAAAGTTACCTATTTCTTGACTGTCAAAAATAGCCTAATTTGGGGACATTACATACTGCCTTCTCTCTGTTTTTTGTCCTGGAATATTCTGGTATCTGAAAATTTCTTGACATGTTTTAAGCACTTAACAGAAAACATATCATCCTTTGCTTTCAAGATTAAAGGCATATGTATTTCTATGAAGTAAATAATTAACGTCACCACCAATTCTGACTTTCAGGCCAGATTCTTGGGAGCTGAGCATTTTCTTGTAGCCATGACCTGCTGTCAGTATGTGACAGATGACCTATTTTCTCAACACGATAATAGAATCTCCAGAAAATGAGTGGATTTTGAAGGCTCCAAACTCTTTATTTTTTAAATGTCACTCATGCTGCCCCAGAATTATGTGTTGCAGAAGACATGATTATTTCAAGTCATATTCATGGAGATGAATTCAATGTTTTGGATATAGGTATATGGTGAGCTGAAAATGGTGTTTTGATTTTATTTTTTTACCATTCCATGGTGGTTAATTTAATGGTGGTTTTCCCAGGAGAATGAAGAGAATGTATGGGCTAGATGGGCTCCTGATACTTTTAGACAATGGAAAAAGATTCTTAGTATGCATTTCAGGACAACCATTTAAGTTGTCATTTCAATTTAAATTAGATTACTGTGATGATTTTAAAGTATGGCTACAACTTCTTTGTCATTGCTTCATTGATAGGTATGATCTGTATCTTCTTACCCCTTTCATCCGAGCATGCTTGCCCACTAACATGGTAGAACTCACACCAAGTTACTTCCATGGCTGGGTCACATGAAGCTAGGCAGCTTCTGACTTGTTTATGAAACAGTTGTTTGGAGCCCTGGTTCACTTTGGGAGATGGCCAGTTACCCTGATTTTACTGTGGGGTGGTAATATTCTTCTTGGTACTCCTCTTGCCACCCCAGTGGGACCCACATTTACAACTGTGTGTGCTAAGGCACCTGGAATGTAGCAAAGTTTGTCTTGTCTTGCCAAATTAGCCTGATTACAATTTTAATACTACCCAAAAATTTAAATAATAAGGAAACATTAACATGATAATATGCCAAAGAATGTTTTTAACTACTTTTGTACATTTATAAATTTATAGAACACATTAATTTACAAGGCTTATAGATTTATTATTGAAACTAAAATAAAAGGGTATACCAATTAAAACAAATGGTAAGACAACATAAATACAATAAATCTCAAAAAAGAGAGAAAATTTGTTATGGATTAAAAACTGGTGGTCAACTTAACACCAGCTGAATTAAATCAGCATGGTGCTGAGCATAGATGTTCTGCATGAGGAAAGTTGCCAGCATAAATAGAGACAAGGAGAAGATGAGTGAGGCACTGTGGGTTTCTCTAAGTGTTGCTGTTTGAGCCGTTGGTTCTCCTGGAGAAGCTCATCATGACCAGCTTCCTTAGTGTGAGTTGAACCATTGTCATGGGAGGAGCTCGGGACCTTGTTGGTGAGAGGGGCTGTGTTTCACCTTGGGGGAGCTCTGATCCTTACAAGGAGCATTGCTACCTGCCTCTGGAGGGGAAGACACATGGCATTTAATTTCCTGGACAAACTCGTCATGCTGGCTTTCTGGCATATACGTTACTGTTCTTAGCGTTGTAGGAGCTCAGGGCTTCTGTGTCGCTGAGGATGGCTGTGGTGCTTTTCAGGACAGCCCTGGTTTTTATTATGAGCTTGACTTCTCAGCTCCCGTATACATCCCTCAACTTACCAGCACAGCTCCTTCACCTCGCTGGCATAGACTTTCTAGCTTCCACTGCTGACCTTTGGGCCTTCCCAGTGCAGATCCACAAAACAGTTTGGTGTGAGTCCTTATCGTGGGCTCTAGACCTCCAGTTGGACTCATGGGAAGCATTGTCAAGGGCTCTAGGTTTTCACCTGGACTCAATGCATTGCTGTGGGATCCAGACCCTTGGCTGAATATTCTGTCTTTAGTGTTGTAGACAGATTTCCTTCATTTTCTGTGTTTAACTCAGGGTGACCATCATAAAACAATAATATCAATTCTGTGTCCTGATTCTAATTGTTCTCCTCACAACCCCTGACTACAAGAAAACCAAAATAAAATTATAATTAAGATTGAATTTAAATTTAATTTTAAGTTTCTTGGCCGGCAACCTGCCTTATTCTCTCTCATTATATTCTATTCTTTCCTGGCACCATATACTCAGTCTTATCTTACAGAACTTTTACTCCTGCTCCGAATCACGAGGTACAGCATGTTTAAGAGCATAGCTGTGAAGACGTAATTCTTATGATTTTGAGCAAGATACTTAACCTTTCAGTGCCTTCAATTTCTTTATTCACAAAATTATAGTTCCAATATCATATGATTTATTTCAAGAGTTAAATGAGTTCAAGACACCCGACACAGAGTAATAGTTTAGTACATGTTAGCTATAATTATTGCTATTACTTTTATTATCATTATTACTATAATTCCAGGAAAAGGACCTTTTTCATTACCTGTTAGCCTTGACTTCATTGCATAATATTCTTGTCTTTACATGACTAGCTCTTTTAAATCATTTAAGTACAATTTAAATATCACCATCAAACACAACCTTAAGGCAACCCAGTATCATGAGGTTCCACAAGTACTCTATAATATCTAAATGCTTTATTTTCATTATAACTACATTTTATTGGGTGTTTTTTAATTTACTGAATTCATTTACTTAAGTGTCTAGGAAAACAAATGCCTGACATGTAAGACACTCAACAGATGTTTGTGACATGAAAACGAATGAGACTTTATCTCAAAAATTTAAAATGGCAATAATGATAATAAGTAGCACAAAAATACTGGTGTTTCTAGTGACAGCAAGTGTGTACTGAGCAATTGCCATGTACTAGTCATAGCGCATTTCATATGTAACATAGTAAACAGCTTTGAGATACATGAATTCCGTTATTGAGTTCCATTTTAAAGCAGTAAAAATTAAGATGGAGGGATAATAAATATTTTAAGATTAAAAAGTTAACAAGTACTATAGATAAGGATGACACTAAGGTTTTCTTAATCAAATTCACTTTCTTAATTGCTACTGTTTTAAGTTATAAGAAAATGAGCAAAATAGGACCAGTCTATTGAGGTAGACCATACTACAGCAGGTCCTGTATTTGAGTGTGAAGTAAATGAGCAGATAAAATTTAAATAGCTGAGAAAATGTTCATGTATATTTAAAATGTGTACTAATAGACTATCAGACTGTCTAAATTAAGTAGTAGATCACTACTTACTCCACTGGCATTTTTGAAACAGAAATTCTAAGTTTATCACAAATTTTAATGAAAATAAAATCATTACTTGAAAATATAAAATAAACACACCTTTTGTCTAATTTCAAATTAAATTTCTTTTGGCTAACATGGCTATAGTCCACCATGGACTTTGTCCAATCTTACCTGTTGTTATTTATCTATAAATAGCACATTCATATATTATTTATATTAGTGCTATCTTCTAAATATTTGCTTTTAAAAATATCAATATGGAGACTGTAAGCTACTGTGAAATGCTAAGTTTAATAAACCCACTCGTAATTAAATTTATAATACTGAAAATTAGTGTGTCATTAGTATAGGAAATATATCTGGGAACTGTTCTTGATAGATATTCATATCATGAGAGTTAATTCTTTGAATGGAGATTGTAAAATGCCTACCCATTCTTTGTCATTTCTCTTTTGCCTCTAACAAAATTATGAAAACATTCAGAGGAGGACAAAGTAGCAGAATGAACACTAGCCTGTGTATATCCTAAAGCTTTCACATGAGGGATGCTAAAAGTCTGCTCAGCTCAACAGTGTAACATCATCACTTTCATCAGCATCACCACCAAATGTGTCATCGTCATCCTTCTCTTTCCCCTCATCAGCTCTAAGTGTCCAGCATCTCCACATACATCACTAAACATTTTATATGAATTGCTTTATTGATTCCACGTCACCATCTTCATGAGGTTACTACCAACCTCAGGGAATAAATAAGAATAAATAAGTTAGGAATTGAATATAGGCAGTCTCGTTTAGAAAACCAATATGCCTTTATGTCTTCATTAAACCATTATATTGAGATATATAATCAGTGATGGAAAATATATATTTTAAAACTTGATCAACCTTTGGAAGCAAATTACTGAACTCTTTCAGATACAACAATTTATATTGGAGGTACATGGGAGAGGAAGAGAGTTTTGGACAGATTGAAGTTTCAAAATTCAGAGACATTCAAGAAGAATAAAATTAACAGTGTTCAAAATTCTTTAAAACCAGATTTTAGGATGATTTGGACTTAATATTTTAACTCTTCCCAGATACTAAATTTGGCACTTGTTTATTATATTGTAACAATTTCTATGTCATTCATGTGGATTAGTATTTATATACTACTCATAAAAATCATAAAGTCCTCAAAGATAGGAATCAAAATTTCCCTTTTTAAGTGCCACCCAACTTACCACTGTGTGAGGCAGCTATTTGTTGTGAATAGAAGAGTTTTGCATTAACAAACTAGATTTTGAGTTTTATGCCTAACACTTACTACCAATCTTGCCTTAGGCATTCTGTTTTCTTTGAAACTCCAAAATAGTAGGTTAGGGATAATAGTTTTTTTCAAAAAGGAATTTGACAAAAATAAAGTAGCAAACTTTATCAAAGTTTACAAAATTTAACTATTTCTGATAATTTTGGGGAAAAGAAGAAAAATTATGCTCATAGTCCTCTGAATGATACATTGAACAAATACATATTCTTTTGTAAAGTACTAATTTTAACGTATATAAAATTCCTGCATAATATTTGTGTAACAATATTACATATGCATTATTATATTTAACATTTTTATGCTTTGATATTCCAAATATTTATCATAATACTTTGAAATATGCTATATTATTTAATACTTGGAAGCCACCTTAGAGATCAGTATTGTCATCTCCAACTTACCGGGATGGAAACTGAGGCAAACATTAACCTTACCCAATATGCTGCCTATAATGGGCAGAAGGGTTCAGTATTTTAACATACTTATGCATTATTCAATGTTGATGGTTCAACTAAAAAACTAAATGAAATCATTAACTTTTGTGAAGTAGTGTGCCTTAAAGTTCAGGCAACAAACTTTAAAACTTTGAATTACCTCCTACGTCTTGCCCAGGACTAGCTACATTACTGGCATTGGGTCCAGTTTAAAACATTTATCTTTCAGGTCCATTTGACTTTAGAAAATAGCTAGAAGTCACACAGTCCCAGTTCCAGTGAACAAAGTGGATGAGCAACACACACGGTAATGTTTTTACTCAACTTATATTGCCATAAAAGTTTTGACTTGATTCAGGACATTGAGGCTGCCATGAAAAGAAACACAATAGGACTCCCACGATTGCTTCAGAATGTGGTAAGAGTGATGGCAGAAGTATGTCCAAACTGAGTCAGCATATGCTGATGGGCATGAATGGCAATTCATCTTTTTCTGCAATATGTTAAAATGATTTAAACATTCACCTTAGGGATTAATTTGTAGAAATATTAAAGTTTTGATGCTCAAGAATTGTTTTATTTCTCTTTCTAGCATTTTAAATTTGTGTTTACTGATAAAGAGGAACAAGTAAATTATTTTTAACATCATATCTAGAAACCCTTCTGAAATTTCATGTGATGTCTAATCATTATTGTATTATAAAGGATCGCGTTTCTTCAGAGAATTGTTTTTTTGTTTATTTTTCTTGTGACATACATTACCCAGGGCTCTAAAACACAGCAGTGCTAATGTTTACATGAAAATAAGTTTCAAAAATGTCTCAAACCCTTAGATATGAAAAAAAAATATTTTAGACTGAGAGCTTAGGATGAGTGCAGCGTGTTCTTAACAATTTCCTTGGGGGAAATATAATTAAAATGCTTTTCAAAACAACATGCTATTCTACCTGACTGCCACAAAGAAAAAAAGATGTGTTTTTCATGTCACCAAGAATGACACTAATTGTCTCACTATCTTGAAATTGTTTATCTTTGTTTTGTTAATCTCTTGATCTTTGTTCTATTGTAATCTTATTAAAATGTGTCAAGTAATGAATTCTTTGGATAAATGACTTATCAGTTTGCTATAGAATATTTGCAGGTACACTTGCTTTTATTCAAGACAGTTTAATTCTAATCTATGTTTCCTCAATTAGTTGTAAAAATTAAGAAAATAAAAGTAGTTACGTGGTAACTAGTTTTCCTTCTACTTTTTGCATTCATTAGCAATAATATCTATGACCTAGTTTTTCTTTTTATTTTCTTAATTCATACAGCTATTAAGATGAATATATTTTAAGGTTATTAATTTAACAAAATACATGGAGTAAGAAAGCAATTATTTTCTTATGCTTTTTTAAAAAATCAGTTTTAAGAACTTTTCAAAGTTTTAGCCATTTAGTTTATAACTACAATCTCCAAAAAATTTATGTGCAGCACTGTCTTGGTTACTTTCTCTCATTTTTGAGTCAAAATACGTGCTGCTCAAAGTAAAGCAAGGAAAGGTTTATTTATCACAGTTTTGAAAGTTTCAATCCATACTCAGTTCTCTCCAAGGCAGGATGATGTGGCTGGAGCGTTACTCTTAACACTCTGTGAGTATGGAAGTAGTGTATGTGTCTGAGTACGTGTGTTTATTTACTAAATATTTGTAAGTGATGCCTGTTTGCTACAGAGATACTTTCTTGTTACTCAATCATGAAGTGCCTTAAGTATCAGGAAAAAGTTTCAACATGTTTCAAAGAAAAATAAGAGTAAACAAATTGTAAGACTTGATTATAACCTTTTCTTCTATCTCTTATTGTGCTTTGACATGTAATTCAACACTGTTCTTTTGCCTACGATTTGCATTGATGTAAATCATAATAAGAAGAAAGCATCTGCACTTCTCTGTTGAGTACAACTGCTGAGGCGTAACTGCAGATCAAGCATATAACACGGAAACAAAATTGGATCTGCCATGTTGCTTTCCTCATTATTTTGTTAAAAGCATTAACGTTAAAGCAAAGCACTTGAGCATATATAATCTGTTAATGCTCACAGCCAGCCCAGGCATAGGTAAGACACAAATCACAAACTTCATTTAGTGTTGAGAAAGGCAAGATTTGTAAAAGATGCATGTCCTTTGTGAGGTGAGTAGGAGGGCTGTGAAGGCCACGAAGGAAATTAGTATCTATTGTTTTCTTCCTCTATGCAGTTTGATGCCATGGAAGCTTGATAAAATATCTTAATAAATGAAGCACATTACAATATTTTATTATATATTTGCAAAAATCTTTGGAAAATGTTTTTTAAGTATTTAGTTTCTTTTCAGGTTACCTCACTGATATCTATAGACCTCTCAGATATGTATTTGAATACCTGAATCTGTGCTAAATGTGGTATAAAGACATACCAATTCTCCAAAAAGAACATAACTATTAAATAGTGCAAACATACATTAATGAAAAAGAGGCTAAATTAAGAAATGCATTGCAACAAATTGACTTATGCAAGTCCGTAGAACATGCTCTCAGGAAGGCTGAGCCTTAGCTGTGAAGCTTGAACTAAAGTGAATGATCTTCCATTCACTTATGGGATATCTTCCTCTGTTAGTCTTCCTCTGCTTTTAAAACTTTTTAATTGAATCTCTTCTACTCAGATTATCTATGCTAGTCTTTGTTTAAAGTCAACTCAGTACAAAATTTAGATACAACTATGAGATGTCTTCACAGTGGTTCCTAGTTTAATGCTTGATGCAATGCCTGAAGTCTATTAGCCTATTACCTTGACACACCAAGAAGATCATTGCCATATTGAAGCAGTGTCTGCACAGACTTTAGGAGCAGTACACAAGTGGAGGATCAAGAAGATACCTCAGATTATTTTCTAGACCTTCCTCAGCTGTCTTTCTTTTTCTAAAATTTGCACATGATATTAAGTCTTTTGAAAATGTTAAATGAAATGATTGCTCACCTGAAAAGTCTTTTCCCAAACTCCAATCTGTATAAGATTTCTGCATTGTTCTTTTACCTAGTTACCACAGTGGTTTTTCATATTGATTAACTTTCTGTGTATATAATTATTTAACTTTCTATCTAGTTGTCTTCCTAGATTATAAAGGTGAATATATTTTTTACTCACTATTGTATCTCTTTTAGCTATGCCACTCTCTAAGAAGTCCTGTAACTAATTTCTGTCAGATAGATGTATAAACAGGTCTTGAGTTTTGTAGAGCAATAAAACACTTAAATAATGCAAGCTATCCATAAATGAAACTAATTATTTGGACCTGAGATTAATTTGTTTGTATAATTTACTAAAAATTGAAAAATATACTAAAACCTTTGCTCTGAGCTTTAGTGCAGTAGAACATGCCAGTTTATTCAATTGGTACAAATAATAAATAAAATAATTAAGCTCTATTTTTCTCTTCTTGAAACCATGAGATGCAACTTACAATTTGTAGTTTCAAATTAAAATCAGAAAAGAATAAATAAAACTAGAAGCAAACAAGGAATGAGAGGCTGATGTCCAGTGCTGCATTCTGAATTCTGGGCCCTAACACAGTTTTTCTGACAGCTGTCACTGCAAATCAAAGGCTTTGATAAGCAGACTGCTCTTCACTCCAGCTGCACTGACATGGTTCAGAGAAGATTATGTCTGATAATAGAAATTCAAAATAGTGACAACTTTGTTACTACCTGTTCATCACTTCAGATGAGCACCAAAAGAACTTGTCCTGTCCTGGAGATGGGATTTGAGATAGAAACATCAATCAGAAAAATACCTTTTAATCCAAGGTTATTTATATCAACACCTCAGACTCTTTTAGGAAGGCTAAGAAAGCCACCCCTAAGGAGGCACAGACATGATTGAACTTGCTCAAGGTCATGTTCCTAGTCCAAATTGGAATTGGTCATCACAACTCTACTCCCAACACCTCTGCACTAATAAGTACTGTATTCTCCATCTTCTATGGAGCAAAAGGTCAAAATGAGAGGCGAACTGTATAATAACCTCTATCTTTTTCAAACTATCAAAGTTTATTCTGAGAAAGAAGCAGAACTTAAAATTAAATTAGTGACAGAAAGTTTATTATGTGGTTTCTAGATAACCGAAATTCAGAAAATGATAAAAAGAGAATATAAAAGTACAAGTGAGTGAGAGAAAAATAGCATGTGGTTCTTCTATATGGTGTGATGCTAGAACATTATGGAAAACAACACAAACCAGAGGTGCTCTATTTTTAAGGTTGTGATATGATAAGATGCCTGTATTGTAAACTTAGTTTTTTTTCTCAGACCATATAATTATTTAGATTACACAAATGTGTGTTCTAAATCTTCTGTTGTTACAACTAAAAATACCTTACTGCATTTATATACATGGTGTACAAAAATATAGTTTCTATAGAACTTTTTGGAAACATATGTCTTGTCTATGGTTAAGATGTACCAGGGTAATGCACTGAGACATAGGATAAATATCTCAGCAAAATGAATATTTTTCAAGGTCAGAAGTAACCAGATTCCTGAATATTTTTCTCATGTTTGGTTCATTAAAGCTGAATTTCCAGATGATGGATTACATAGAGGCAGAGTAGTGAGCATACTGTCCTAGGAAGCAGGAGATTCACACTGAACACTAATCCTATGATTTTAACAAAGCAGTACACTTTTCCCATCCTGTTGAAAGAGTATCATTATATAGGTATAACTTATGTAACCATATACTTTCCAGACAGTAAATATACATACTCTTTGAGAACTATATATTGTATATATGATATATTTATTACAATAATAGTTAATAAACCTTGGATTTATATTTGCTTTATTTCCCACTGTGATAAATCATTTGAGATGTCACCCTCTTGTTAGCATTTTACATCATCTCTTCCTTCATGACAGGTAAGCACTTGAGGGGTGCCCTTGAGATTTCTTGCCAAGTCAACTTGCTCATTTGCTTAATACATTGATTTTCTTTTTTGTGTCCTCATGTTTATGCACTTCAGCAGTGCTCTAAATTGGATCTCATTTTCCAAACACATTTCCCAAGAATTTTTATGTAGAGAACCAATATTATCTTCTTCTTCAGTCTCAGTGTTAATTGCCTTTATTTATTTATTTTGCTATTTACCCATACCATAAAATTATATCTTCATTTTGTCATGGTTTCAAGTAGAATGCTGGATTGAGTCTGAGCTGAGAATTCAGTGTCTTGGGTTCTAATCATTATACATCACCAATCCCTTTTGATTTGTGGAATTTCACTCATTAATTAATTAGCTTTGGCAAATGTGTAATAAGTACTCCCTAAAGGAAGGCAAGCGTGATGGTGGGCTTGGTGGTGCCTGCCTACAATCTGAGCATGCTGGGGGTGGGGGTGGCTAAGAAAGCAAATTGCAAGTTTGATCCTATACTGAGCAACTTAGAAATTTAGTGAGACATTATTTAAGACTAAAAAAATAGAAAGGGATGAAGAAGCAGGTTGATTTATAGGTCCTGGGTTCAATCTCCAGCATAGAAAAAGAACAAAAATAATGCAACATAAATGATAATACTTTATATTCCCATTGAATTTCAGCTAATAATGAAATGAAAATACAGTAAAGAACCTAAAGTAACTGAAATCTCTTCAGTGACAGAGATGTCATAGCAGGTGGTATTTTATAACTGGCTGAATTAGGTTGCCAGGAAGATGGAAACAGAAGTAAGTTTCAACCAAGGATGCGTAAAGATTTCACAGAGCAAGAGGGAAAAAGTATAGCGATATGGTGGGAAATATGGAAAAGAATCAGAGTGCAAAGGTGTAAGTTAATGCGAAGTTGAATCTAAGTGCTGATGAGCATGTGGACAGTGTCACTTCTGCTCGGGGTCTCATCCCTGTCATCTGTATGACTCGGTTGCTTTGTTGATCTACTCTCTCTCATATGCACCATTAACTTTAAAACCATCTATTTTTATTATCATAATTAAGATATCAATTGTTTTTAATTTGATGGTGTTTTGCCTTAGTAAAAACTAGAAAAGTCTGATACATAGACACACTGAATACCTATGAAAATATATATGTATCCTTAATGTAAACTCAATTCTTGTGTGTACATCATAGACATATTTAAAAAAGTGTACTGTTTCAGTTCTATTTACATTGCTATGAGTCTTTTTTTACTCTTTCTTTTGGTAAGTTTGGCTGTGAGTTATTTTGTTAATTCTTTAAAAGAACCAGCTCTTCAATTCATAGATTTTTGTGTTTTTTATATAAATTTTGTTATTATCTGTTCTGAGATTTATGATTTCCCTCCTTAAGCTAACATTGGGTTTGGACTGTTGTATTTTTAGTATATTAAGATTTATCATTAAGTCATTTATTAATACAATTAGAGGACCAGGGATATAGCTTAGCGGTACAGTGCCTGCCTGGCAAGCACAGGGTTGTGAGTTTGATTTCAGGTACCAAATAAATAAATAAATAATATTTTAAAAGATATAGTTAGAAATGCAAAAGATGAAATCACAATAGATATCACCAAAATATGGAAGACCATTAGTAACTATTATGAAAAATTGTTCTCCATCAAATTGGAGACTTTAGAATAGATTCCTGCACACAAAAAAATTATCAAAACGGAATCAAAAAGACATAAAAATGAAGATCAGACTAATAACAAGCAATAGAATTGAGGCAGTAATTTAAAAAAACAAACCTACCAAGTAACAAAAGCCTAGGATGTGATAGGTTCAATGTTGACTTCTATAAGAACTTTAACAATTCTCAAACTTTTTAATGTAATTTTAAAAAAAGGAATACTTTCAAAATTTTTACTGGAAACAAGCATTACTATGATTTGAAAATCTGAAAAGGACCCATCTGAAAAAGAAATCTGCATGCCAACCTCCTTAAGAAACAGGGATGCAAAAATCCTGAATAAAATATTGACAAACAGAATGCAACAAATTATCAAAGCATTATACCTCATGACCAAGTAAGTTGTTTTCCAGGGATGCCAGCACAATAAATGTCACAAACCATATAAACAGATAAAAGGACAGAAATTGCATGATTTTGTCAGTAGATATAGGAAAGGCCAACACTCATCCAACCAAGACCCATTCCTGATAAACACCCTGAAGAAAAGAGGTATAAAGGACTTTACTTCAATCTGATAAAGGACATTTATGACAAACCAGTGGTCACTACCATATTAAATGAGGAAAAGCTGTAAACTTTTCCTCCAATATCAAAAGCAAATCAAGAGTTGTACAATCAGCACTTCTATTCAACAGAGTACTTGAAACATTAGGCGGATCAATCATGCAAGAGAAAGAAATAAAAGCTATGTGTATATAAAAAGAAGAAATTAAATCGTGACACTTGCAAATGACATCACGCTTTATACTGAAGAGCCCAAATAACATACAAAGAAGAGTTCAAAATCAACATACAAAAATCATTAGTGTTTCTGTACACCAACAATGAACACATCAAGAAAAAAGGAAAACAATACCATTGCCCATGACATCTAAAAAATTTAACAATTAGAAATTAACTTAATCAATAATCTAAAAACCAACCAAAATGGACAAAGAAAAAACTATACAACTCAAAGAGGAGATCAAAGAGGATATCAGAAAACAAATTATCCTTTCTTCCTTGAAGAAGCATCTAAAAGGAAATTACTGGAGCCTCAACATCAAATGTCTGCATTTATGACTCAGTTGTGAAGCAGCAAAAAAGATTTCATGTATCAAATTACTTTGAAGCCATTCATGTTGATCTGTGGCCTCCTTCCAAGTTTTCTTTCTGTTAATCGCCTATGCAGTGTTAGCTGGAGACTGATTCCTGCTCCTCATCCAGTACTAAATCTTACAGTCACACCCCCAAAGAAGGGCAGTGCAAGGGCGCAGACTATGTCGCATGCTAGTGTTATCTGTGTCCTGTAGGGCCCAGGGTACACATGGGAACACTTTGTGTTGGGAATGTGTGCTCAAATTACAGCTAGTACATTGTTCATCAGTAATGGAAAGAAAGGCTCTTGAGCAAAGCTGCTGAGGATATCAAAACAAATACAATTTCAAAATATTTGCCTATGGAAGAGATGTCTTTTTCTAGTTTGAGCATGGGTATCCTTTCGGCTATTACAATCCTTGAAATGTTTTGTTTTGTTTTTTCTTTTGGTTCTGGCTATACACCCATGGATCACATTTGAGATATTTTGATTTATGACTGTTTTGCTCCTATTATATGTGGCCTTTACTACTGATTACCCACCCCCTGCTAGTTCAAGAAGAATAAAATTGTTCCACTCTCCCCTTTCCACTGTATGACTAGGGTAGAGTTTTTATGCAAATTAGCACCATGTAGGGAAACTACCATTTGGCATAACAAGAAATTTTTAATTATAGTGTACCAAATTACTCTGAAGATAATTAAAGTTGTTCCTTCCAAAGTGGATGTTTATAAATCTATTTCAGCTTTATGTATTAAATTGATGATTAATTAGTGAAATCACTGTTTGTCCATCTCTGACTATGCAAATAGTCTGTAGATGGTTTCTGGGTCTTTCTTTCTTTCTTTCTTTCTTTCTTTCTTTCTTTCTTTCTTTCTTTCTTTCTTTCATGGGATGGCACTATGTAGTAGAAGCAATCCTTGAACTTGCTCATGTAGCCCAGGCTGGTCTTGAACTCATGGCAGTCATCCTGCATCAGCCTCTGGAGTGCTGGGATTACAGACATGCATCACCATACCTAGCAGTAGATGGTTTCTGAAGAGAGCTAGGTCATCTCACACATTCAGCATACAGAACAGAAAAAGGCCTTCATGTAAAAAGTGATTTTTCCAAACAAAATTTTAAAATACTCCCACTAGCTTTAACTAGCTTTAACTGTATGGTAAATTACTCTTGTTAAATTTGAAAACCTGAATCTTCAAGAACAAAAATTTATTTATTCTCTCATAAAATCTTTGAAGAATATTTCAAGTATAAATTTTACATTTTGAGTATAGCAAATATGAGTAAATTATGTAATCCTAGTTTCTAAAGCTCATCATTAATGCAGTAACTTTAGCATTAATATATCTTTGTTTTTATATTTTTTAATTCTGTTTCCTAAACACTCAGTTAAATGTTATTACTGACCATTTCCTCATGATTTCCATAATTTTGGTCTCCATTTATTTACTCCACCAGTAAATGAAGGTGAATATAGTGATCTCATGAAAATCATATGAAAAAACTACACTGAATCATTTTTGTTTAGAACAAGAAGACAATATTCATCTTTTGTTGAGAATTAATATTATGCTAGTTATGTTATATATCTGAGTGAGCTTACTTTTTGTACACACTATGTAAAGTCATAACTGGTGGGATCCTATTTTGAAATGGGGAAATTTGAACGTAGGAGTTAAATTAGGTAAATTAAACCATTGTCCAGCATGACTTATTCATAGTATTCATAGCAATTTATAAAACACAGTATCTGCCCCTGATTGTGACATTACATTCCCTGTAAGACATCCAGGAAAATCCTTTAAGAGACCAGGAAAAGACCATAAGAAAAATACCATACTTGAACTGTAGCAAAGGGAACAAGCCACTTAGGGCCAAAATGCCATCAGCAACCACTTGTGTAACATTTGGGTTTGAAGGGAAGATCCGGGTTGTTCTTAAAAGTTAGATGCTATTTTTTAACCTACCTGCTTGAAGATTCCACAAAATCACAGAAATTCACAGGATCCACAAAGCTAGAGAAAGACTTCTAGCATCAAGGAATCCAAGTCCTACGAGAAACCAGAAATATTTTCCACCTAACTTTGATTTCTACCCTGACATAGATAAAAACCTTCAGACCATTTTAACCAAGTCTGGGTGTAAGAGTTATTAAAAAGTACTGTGTTTAGATGAACCATTTTGGATACAATTATTCCTTTGAGAGACCAGTTGATTTCTGGGATGAAAAACAGTCACAAAGAGCTGTTCGAAACAGGCACAATGAAAGAAATACAAAGCCTAAAGTAATGGCTTGAACACAAAGATAACTCTACTCTTCTCATTTCAGTAATATTTATCAGTGAAGTCACACTATCTTTCCCTCCACATCCGCTCCACAAGACTGACCGGCTAGAACCCATCTGCTCAGAGATAGCGATTCAGCCTCCATGTGCCAGTATAGCTGCTCACCTAGCTCAGTCATCCAGACAGCAAAGGGGTCCTCACTGACACTGCACAGCCTTCTTCCACCGTTACATTATTCATTCAAAAGTGGTTCCTTTTAAAGTTATGATTAGCATTGATTTTATGGGATCAGTTTAGTCAGAGGTCAGACAACTATGTTGTATACACCCCCACATTTTCAAACATTGTACCTAATTAGTGAATCCTTGAGTTCATTTTTAAGAAGGACTTAGGGTGTAGAAAGTCTGATTGGAATGCAGAATGGGGCTTAAAACAGTATCAGTGCATCACTTTAAAGACGACTGGAAAAATGTGCATCATCCACGTGTAAGAAGTAAGTCAGTAATAGGGTGTTGGTGTTTGGATGGGAGGTTGGGATGCTGGGATTCAGTGTACTTATATGATTTTCATGAGATCACTGTATTCATCTTCGTTTATTGGTGGAGTAAATAAATGAAAACCAAAATTATGGAAACTGTGGGGAAGTGGTCAATAATAACATTTAACTGAGTTTTTCATCCACATGAAAGAAGTAAGGGATAGGTTGTTGGTGCTGGGATGGGGTAGGTGGATGCTGTTTATATATATATATATATATATATATATATATATATATATATATATATTAATTCATATAGTTATGTAGAATATTGGGTTTTATTGTGTCATTTTCACACAGGTTTATACTTTGATCATGGTCAGGATTTAACAAAAACTGTATCTTCCCAGGTTTTTAATTTTTTTAGTAATATCAATAGGTTACTTTGATAAATCTCTCATGTGTTACTGTAGAGACAATGAGACCAATATATTCTTTTTTAGCAAAATAAGTTTGAAATCTTATATTCAGTCTAGCCTAAGTGACATTATCTCTATGTATAAAATATCTTCCAAAGTAAAACATTTTCCACACTTTATGGTTGCTAGCCCAAAGCACATTTGTATATCTTAAAAACTTATAACAATAATAAAATGACTGATTTTTTCCTTTTCCTCTCCAAAGAAGAAGAAAAGCATGTCTCTCAGCACTGAGGTCTCCAGTAGATCCCCTAATATTCAGATCTCCATTCAAACCTCTATTTTGAAACCCTGCTGTGTCCTGAATCTCATCACCTTTTTCTGGCCACCTTGATTCATTTAGGGTCCCATCCATCCCCCCTGCCACCCTCTCTACCACTACTCTCACTGTTTGCTTCCATTAAGTCTTTCCTTAAAGCTTTCTTCCAAACAGCAATCCTTGAATTGTTGTCGATAATCTCTCTTCTCCTTCCCTTTATCTTATGTTTTCTTATAAATGTATCATTAACTAAAATTGTTATTTATTACCATTTCTTATTTATGTGCCTTACAAGGAAGAATCTTTTTAGAGCTGTCTTTTTCAAACTACCCATTTATTGTAGAGTGGACTAATCAATGAAATAAAATTTAAATGAGTTTATGCATTAAAATTCAATCACTTTTAAAATATGTTGGATTATACTTGCTATAGAATTAATATTCAGTGAGGTAAACTCTGTATATAATAAAAGTAAATTCACCCCTTGAAAAGAATAAGTTCACAGGGAGAAAAAAAATCAAGGAGCTTCAAAGACGACCTGGTGATGATATTGATAATGACTTGCCATGTAGAAGACACTCTAAGTTCCAGGTGGTGTGGTAGGTGCTTACATGCACAGTTTTACCTTAACAACATTTTTATGGTAGATAATATTATGCCATCTCACAGATGAGAAAACTGAAGTTGAATGGGTTATATGAATTCATAACATGGATTGATTTTATCCATTTGAACACTAAATCCTGGTTTATGTGAGTTCAAAGTCTGTGTCTTTAACCTTCCAGCTATATTTTAAAATAAATATCCCACCCTGGGATGGCTCTGCCATAGAGATAAACAGCAGTATACTGAGAATAACATGACCTCAATTTCAGCAAATACAGTTGCTAAGTTCAACCCTACCACTTTTTCCTAATTAGATAAGGGATACATAATTTGTTCTCTAGGAATCTTAATTTTCTCATGTATAAAACGGAGTAGCATGTCAATGTCTGGTGAATATTAAATTAAGTAATTCATAAAAACACTTAGCACAGTGTTTATAACATAATGATAACTCCCGAAGGCTCTTCCTTTCCCTTCAACCCAGTCTGACTATGGACCTGATTATGAGACTGATTGCCCACAGAATACTTATTATATATTTGTTAAGAAAGGGAGTTTCCTCCTCAAATATCTACTTACTGACATATGATATTTCTGGGGAAATCAAACATAGTGAAATAATTATTGCAAAAATATCTTTGCAAATTAAAGTTTATGTGACGTTTTTAGTTTAGCTTAGTTCTTCAGATTTTTAAATAAAAAGAATTCTCAGAAAGTACTGTATACCATTCCTTCATTATTTAAAATGTGTTAATACACCTAAATCATCTCCTATTAAATGAAAAATAAAGGACAAGTATTCCTACAGTTTATATAGAAATATTTATCTATCATGCTCTATTTGATGAAATTTTTCTTGTATCCAGTTGTTTTCTGATTTACAGTCCTCTTTATATGTTACTAGAAACCCATCTGGCTCACAGGAGGAAAAAGATTTTGGTCTTCTTTGCCGGTATCCATTTTCACTTTTTGTTCCTATTAGCTTTTTCCCAAAAGAGCACATGCCTCTTATATCTCTTAGTACTATGATAAACAGATATCAAAGTCATTTTCTTCTATTTTTTGCACTCTTTGAAGTTATGTAAAATTCAAGACACCACAATTTTGTATGGCATATTTTGGCTTTTTTCTCTACATTAATTTATATCCTTGTTTTTTTATATACCATTTGCTAATATACTACTACAGTTTCGATCTTACACATTCTCAAAAGGCCGATATATTAATGGTTGGGGCCTCAGTTTGGCACTACTGAAAACTGGGGCAGCCTTTAAGAGGTGGAGTCTAGTGATGGGTTTTAGGTTATTGGAGGTACATTTTCAAAGGGGATGCAAGTAATGGGTCTCCCTCTTTCTTCTCTCTTTGGCTTCCTGATGCCACAAGATGAGCAACTTGATCTATCATTTGCTTCCTCCCCTAATATACTGCCATGCAACCCACCTGCCAGCCATGGGCTGAAACATTTAAAACTGTGTGCTGAAATGCGCTTTTTCTTTTTCAGAAATCAACTACTTCGGATACTTGTCATCCGGTCATCTAACATACATACTAATGTTTATTTGAAAACTTCTTTAAAAAGATACATGGGCTTAGAAGTTGTGTTTGTCAACTTTCTATTATTAAAAGAAATACCTAGAAATAACCGTGTAAGGGTTTATCATGTAGCTGTCTCCACAAAGCTTCCTCCCGTTGTAGGTGGGGCTTTCGGAAGGTGATTAGATCATGGGCATGTGATACTCCTCAATGGGTTAGAACACTGACGACTTTATAGCTAGCTTTGACATTGGGACAAGATGTGTCACTGGGTTCATCTCACTCTTTCTTCTCTTAACTGCTCTCTGTTTTGCTGCCATGCCATAGCAAGCCTCTGCCATACTCTGGTTACTTTGAAGTCAGCCTCCTAGAGGACTGGAACCTCTACAAACTGTGAGTCAAAATAAACCTTTCCTCTTTTAAGTTTTGGATATCGGGTGTTGTGCACCAGTGATGAGAAAGTAAACAAGGCAAGCAGCTTAAAGGAGAGTGTTTTTACTTCGCTTCGTGACTTCAGAGATTCGTCCATGTTTAGCTGGTTTCATTCATTTTAGGCCTGTGGCAAAGGCGAGTAAAGGTTGAAGGGCACGGTGGAAGAAAGCTGCTCACATCATGGCTGCTAGGGAGCAGAGAGAGAGAACCAGAGAGAAAGGGGCTGGGAACAAGCTACAGGGCCCCAAATCACGCCGCCATAACCCACCCCCTTCAAGTAGGCCCTTCCTAATGATGCTGTCAAATTTTGAATCCACCTATGAGTTTACCCATTGATGAAACTAGTGCCCTCATGATCCAATCACCTTCTGAAAGCCCCACTTGTGAACACAGGAGTGTTTCAGAGGAACATTTTAGATCCAACCTATCATACATGCACATTTCTATCATCACTTCATTTTGTATTGTCATTCACTTGCCAACCATAAACAGAAATAAGTTTGTAAGCAACTGAAAGGTAGGACACAAGACTTGTTATACTTGAGATGGTATAAAAAGTACAGTCCACAGAAAGTGAACCACCTAGATACCAACCAAGACAAGTTATCTCTGGACAAGTTTTAGTCCATAGACTAGTTCTGGTTTATAAAATTGGATTTGATTATACACTAATTTAGTGATAGAAAACACCTGGATGAAAATTTTTCATTGTCCCAAAAATTATCCTGTAAGGAAGAGAAAAAAAGGAAAAAGAAAAAGAAAGCACTATACTGTGCATGTTCCATGAAGAGGTGTGATACTGAAATTTTCATTTTTCCATTACCTTTAGAATTGTCTTCCTTCAGTAATAAATTACATTGCCTAGGTGGTGACACAGGATGAAGAATGAACATAAGCAGTAATCATGAACTATTGAACACTGGATTGAGGTAAATACATGGCTTTCTTTCAGTTACTCAGGATAGGATAGAGACCCCACATTCATGAACACATGAAAACTGCAGAAAAAGGAAAAGGGAAAAAAGCTTCCTAATGATACATCCACAGTTAAAAAGTTACAAACACATCTTGAAACAGTCCATAATGGAATATCAGTAGTATTAAAAAGGAAAAATTATAATACATGTAAAACTTCTATGAAAAAATAGCTTAAACTATTG
This sequence comes from Hydrochoerus hydrochaeris, assembly GCA_004027455.1. NCBI lineage: Eukaryota > Metazoa > Chordata > Mammalia > Rodentia > Hydrochaeridae > Hydrochoerus > Hydrochoerus hydrochaeris. Next base: position 185,526 of record PVLA01000534.1, on the reverse strand, counting down.
AGACAGTTAAAACTTTAAGCAAAGATATGCTGAAAAATTAGCAAACAGTGTAATCAAGTAGAATTTTATATGAAGTATATAGTTATTATAATAACAGACTAATGACTAAAGCATAAATCAGATATATAGTTCTGGAATCATTAATTGGAGTAAATGATATAATAAATATAATTCAAAGAAATAAAAAAATGAATAAATTTGTGAGCACTAAAGAGCTAGTGAATAGCCATATATTTAAATTTGAATGTCTTTTCCAGAATGGAAGAAAGATAGGATCCCTCACGTAGAGGAAGCACATTGATTCTTAGAGAACAATTAGAATTCACTAGCAATTCCTGCTGAGGAAAATGCCTATTACTACTACAAAGTGTAAGAGTTTAAATATTATACTAAAGCTTACTACAGAGTAATGAGAAAAATAGATTGATAGTTGGCTGCTCTTCAGGAACAATTCATGGTATTAGGTCACTGACTGATACTTTGAAGTAACTGAAAAAATAATGGTCAACCTAGATTTTTATTCAAAGCTAAATTATTAGCCAATAATGTCATATTAAAGTCATTTTGAAACATTTAAAAGATTGATAGTGAATTAGTTCTTTGCTGATGTTAAAATATCTAATATATTTTTGAGGAAGATGTTAAACCCAGAAAAATGGTGTTGAATTTGAAATACTTGTTATCAAATATATTAGTAAGCATTTTGGTAAATAGTAATTTTCATTCTCTTAGAACTCTTATATATTAGACTTAGAAAACTTTGAACTAGTATTTCAAAGGTTATTTATTAAATCATTTAGGGTTATGAGTTTTATCATCTAGCAAGAAATTATTTTTTGTCCTTGACAAAAGCATAACTGGCTTTTATTTTTGTTTGTTCATTTCATTTTGTTTGTTGTTGTTGTTATTTTCCTCAACATCATGATCCTTGCCACTCTTTTAAGTGTGGTTTTTTTCTGAGACATAGTCTCTAAATGATTCCCAGCCTGGCTTCAAACTGGCCTCAAATGATCCCAGGCCCAACCTCCAAAGCAGCTGAGTTCATAGCTATGTATCACTATGCCCATCTCCTTCAATAACTTCTACACACACACACACACACACACACACACACACACATACACATGCACACACACCTTATACATATGCATGTATGAAAAATAGAATTGTCCATGGTTGAGTGTTACTGAGTGGGATAACTGAGATTTAAATTCAATTTTTAGGATTATATATATATATATATATATATATATATATATATATTTACTTTTGGTACCTTTAAGTGATCATGTGGCAACTGATGTCTGTCCAAGGCCTGTTCTGTGCCTGACACAGGGTAATATTACTACTTGAGGCAATGTACAAAAATTAGCTAGAATAGTCTATGTGGGATGTTTGAAATATAAATACATATTATGAAATGTATGTTATAGTTATATCTACATTTAAAAGGTAATATATAACTAAATATGTAAAGATATAAACATGGCACAAATATGATGATTGTGAAATATTCACTGGTATATTTGCCTAAATAAATGCTAAAAACTTTCATATTGATGTAGAGAAAGAAGATCCCAAAGTACTGGATGTCTGTTACAAGTTCCTTTTCTCTAAAATCAAAGAATGAATTTTAGGAACAATGGAAGTTAAGAGCAGAACATATTTATTGAGAGAAAGAAAGTTTCTGTCTAAGAGAGAGGCAGAAGGGGTCCTAAGTGAGTTGCCGAGGATCCTGCCTTTTCCAGGGATTTTTATAGAGCAAAACCACGAGGTGAGGCAGTCTATGGTGGAGAAAAATGGGAACTTGCAAGGCAGGTGGACATGAGGTGGGACAGAATTATTGTCAACCAGTAAGATTACAAGTGTAATTTCTCAGGTAAAATTGATTAAAACAGGATCTAATGGGGAGGCGAGTCATGTAGCAAGCGGGAATGAACACAGAATAGGTAAGGAGCTGGGTTAAAGGCTCCTTCTGGCTTCCTTAGGGTGATTGATACCTATTTAGCATATTAATCCTTTATGTTTATACTTAGGGTGTGATTACATTTGTTTTGCTTTTTGTCTTGTGATCTGGACCAAAGCAGAGATGTCTGTCTCCTCCAAGGTTACAAGATATCTGTTCTTCAGCACTGGATCCACTGAGGGCTTAGCCCTTACAACTGCCTAAGTTAGATAGTATTTCTATCTAATTTAGTTGTCTATAACAATTTCATCCATATTATATCTTCTCCCTTTTCTGTCCCCTTCCCTATCCCCAATCTCTGAAAATCTAACTGCTTGTCTGTCTGTCATCTTTCCTTAATTAGTTAATTAATATTTATAGCGATTGTTTGTATAATAGATGGTATGTGATACTTAATTTTTGAGACAGTTCCATCCATTATTCTATAAGTTAAATGATTTTCTTCTTTATGGCTGAATACTTTAATGTTATTTTGTGTATATATGCCACATTTTCTTTATCTGTTTTTCTGTACATTGGTATCTTGGCTATTTCCAAGACTTAGCTCCTGTAAATTGTGCTGTTATAAACATGAGTATGCAGGTACCATTGTATTATGCTGTCTTTAATTCTTTCTGCAATGTAATGCAGAGCGATATGACTGCATCAAATGGCATCTAGTTTTAGATTTTTTTCTTTTTTAAGAGTAGGAAGAATTTATTGAGAGAAAGCTTCTGTCTGAGAGCAACAGGAAGAGGCCTGAAAAGTGGGCGGTCCACCAATCTTACCTCTTAAGGGTATTTTATTGAGCAAAATCAGAAGGTGAGGCGGGCTTAAGGTGAGAAAGAACTGTAATCAATCAATAAGTTTACAAGTACAGTTGCTGAGATAATATTGATCCAGTGGCAAATCATAGGATGAGTGTGAGGTGGAACAAAATTATGACCAAACAATAAGTACACAACAAGTACAGTCACTGGGGATATTTGTCACATGGGGATCAAATGAGGAAAATGTCATATAGTAATTTCTCATGGGCAGGCAAGGATTTTCCTGGAAGTGGTGGGTTAAGGAGGTTTGGTCATCCACCCCAAAGAGCTTGATGCCTGTTTAGAGTATCAATCACTGATGTTAATCACTAGGGGAAATACACGGATGAGTAGTTCGTTTTCTTGAAGCCTGGCCTTCAGTGAGTACACCTCCAACCACAGTTGTCTTCTGTATTGATCTGTTGAGGGCCCGGCTCTGACTGACTCCCTACAATATTCCTTCCTATCTGAGATATCTACAGTAATCCCCCCTCTGAAGAGCACCCTTACCTGCTATGAGGAGGCAAGGGTTGAAGGCTGATTCAGCTATTTCCAGCTGAAGAGGTTCTTGGCTGTGATCTGACTGCGTCAGAGATACTTTACAGAGGGTCTATCTAAAGGCCCTCCACAAGTGCCAGGTGTTCTTCTCTTGGGTAGACATACAGTTTTAAGTCTGGCAGAGAGACAAGGCCACAGAAACAATAAGTATGCATGGGTCAAATAATAAAATCAACAAGATAATTATGAATCCAGCCAACAAAGTTTTCCACCAGGAGGAGTCAGTGATAGTTTTCTATAAAGAGGTAAAGAGAAAGTCCAGGGAATTTCAGAATTGACATGACATTGATCTGTTAACTCATATCTTTAATAGCTATTGAGATATTAGGCAGAGGATCAGGCTGTACACACAACATTCAGATTTTATAATTATAAAAATATCCCCTTGTGTTGCTATTAGAATATCTAATGCCATCTGATTTTAGAGGACGACTTGCCTCATTAATTTTACTTCATTCAGAAGACAGAGACCAGCTGCAGTGTCATTTAACGCCCACTGAGTATTGTTACTTAAGGTCTCAGTGTGTTGCATGACATCCTCTAACCCTTGTGAAGGGATAAAAATAGAAAGCGATGATTTTACTAGTGAAACATACTTTAGACAGTTGATGCTGTAGTTGGGGCAAGCTTACAGGTTTGTCAGTACTTTTGACATTTCTTCCTTGTAAGTATGTGTCTAGGTTACTTTTTCTTATTGCTGAGACAAAATACCCAACACCTAAAATTAAGGAAGCAAAGATTTATGTAGCTTACTGTTTGTGGAGGTTTCAGTCCATAATTACCTGGCTCCAGGACAGGGTGGCATGGCACCAGGGCAACACTTCAAAGCAGCAGGCAGCAAAAGCAGCCAGAGCAAGAGGGGGAAGAGAAAGCCTCTTTTTCTCTCTTATATAATACACAGGCCAATCCCCTTCTTCAGGATGAGGTGTAGCACTCACAAAATCTCTGATCCCTCATCTTGCACAGGATGAGGATATTTACAAAGTAAGGATCCTGGCTCCCTGCTGAGTCTCAATTAAACTTCTAAACTTCTCAAGTTGACACAATATGTCAAACATAACACCATGCAAATCCCAGAATACATCTTCCTATATATACACGGGGTAGCCAGTGCCACAAATTGGTTCCACAGGACCATTGAGTGCCCCTTGAATAATGTATACATACAATAACTTTACAGGTTTGAAGATTATTTTGCAAAAAACAGGTTTAATTACCCCAGAATAAGATGGGAGGCTCCCAAGGGCACTCATCATTAGTACTGTGGTTTTACATTTTTGAGGCATCTCCATACTGATTTCCTTAGCGGTTGTAGGAGTTTACATTCTTATGAGCATTGTAAAAAGCTTCTGTTTTCACTCAACATCTTTATCAGCATTCATTGTTATGCATGGATGCTAGCCATTCTGAGTGGAGACAGTATCTCAGTGTACTTGGACTTGCATTTCCATACTAGCTAAAGATATTGAACATCTTTTCATACATTTTCCTCATTTATTTCTTTTCTTTGAAAAGTGTCTGTTTAATTTTTTGCCAAATTAGACTTTTTGGTTTTTTTTATAGATATTAATCCATTATCAGAAGATTAGCTAGCAAAGATTTTTCTCCCTATTTCTTAGGTCTTCTCTTCACCCTGTTTTTTCCTTTGCTGTGTGGAGGTGGTTTTTTTTTTTTTTTTTTTTTAATTTACTGTTCTCCTTTTTGTTTCCTTTTCTTTTTACTGGTGAGTTTGTCATATATGATGAATACATTCATTAGGGAAGTTGGCGCACATCTTAATCACTTTCTTATTTCTAGGACAAAATACTTGACAAAATGATTTACAATTTAAAATAAGGAGGGTTTTATTTTGACTCACAGCTTCAGAAGTTTCACTACATAGTTGGCCAGCTCCAACATAAAAACACCATTTTAGGAGCATGTCAGGTGAAGAAAGTATGCTCACATCATTGCAGACAGAAAGCAGAACAGGAAGAGCAAAGAGAAACTCCTATAGGCCATGTCCCTGTGTACCTTTTCCAACCAGGACCCACATCCCAAAAGCATGCTTAGCTGCTGGACATACCAGTGGATGAATCAAACAAAGAATACCATGTCCCTAGATCCAACCACCTTCAAAAATATCCAGCTCTGAGAACATGAGAGTTTTTGTTGTGCGGGCATTCCAGATCCAAACCATGAGACCACATATATGTATTGGATTTTAGTCCATTTTACTTCCCTCTTCTCTTCCTTCTGTCTCCTCTTTCTAGATCACTAGATCCTCTTCTGCTCTCCAAAAAGTATATGTTTATTCTCATATATCTTTAACTTTACTCTTTAAATCATTTACACTTTGCATTTCTAATTTAAGTAAAATCATGCAAACTATTTGCTGAATAGCATTCCATCATGTTATATTTAATACATTTTAATATACTCATTAATTGATGGGCATATAACCTATTTCCAAGATTTAGTTATTTTGAGCTGTTATTGTACTCCCATAATATGATTATCATTGTAATATGATGTCTCAAATTTCTTGGGAAGATACCTAAAGTGTTATATTTGGATCAAATGGATTTTCTAATTTTTAGTGTTTTTAACTGTACTTATAAAATTTATTCTCCCATCAAAAGTTAAGAACTTTTCATTTTTCCTAATAACCTCACCAGCATTTGCTTGCTTATTTTTCTTTTTTAGTTTATTATGATGAACATTCTTTATGGAGTAAGATGAAATCTTGGTATTGTTTTAATTTGTATTTCTCTAATGCCCAAAGGTGCCAAGCAATTTTCTAAAATATACTTATTGGCCATTTGTACTTCTTTTGAGAAGTGTGTTTCATTTCAATAGTCCACATTTGTGTTCTTTTATTTTGGAAAGTTTGAATTTTTTAAAAAAAATTACTTATGTATTCCAGATATCAGTTGAGGAGTAGCTGGCACCACATTTTTTTTTTCCATTCTGCAAGTTGTTCCTTAACTCTGTTTAATTTGCTGTGTTGTTTCATTTGTTGTGTTGATTTTTGATATTGTTTCCTGTGATATTGGTTCTATTCAGATTATAGCTTCAAGTGCTTTTCCGTAAGTTTTCTTTAAGTAGTTTTAAAGTTTCTGTTTAAAGAAAGTTTAAAGTTTGATTCATTTTTACTTCTACTTTTACTTAGTGCAGGATCCGGGGTCTAGTTTCACTCTTCCTCACATGAGTATTGCCAGATAAACAGGTAAATAATGAGCACAGCAAAAATAGATACTATGATGCATTTCACTGCCATAGTAAGAAATTAAGACACTAACATGTGAAAAAAAATTTTCAAAAGACTACATGAATCAGGTACAGTGTGCTTGATAAGTTAGAAGAGCAGAATAGAACTTAAAGACATAGAAAATATAACATTAAAATTAGATATAATTATATTATATAATTATTATTTGTGCCAAATCTTTCTTTGATAGAGCTATTTCATCCATGTTGGCATCACTAAAATTTATCTTTCTACAACTAGTAATTGAGTAATAATTTATGCAAGTTTTTGCATTAATGGGCTAACTGAAATATTCTGTATTACTAAATTGAATTTAAATAATTGGTATCATGTAGGGGCAATTAAAACTGTGTATTACATTTTTATATACTATTTTTGTCTATACATTTCATATCTATTAACTATATCTTTTTCCTTTATTTCCCTCTTTAATTGGATTATTCATAAGCCAGAACACAAGTCTTGAATCTCTAAGGACTTCTTAAAAGTACACAGTTATAAATGCTAAAATAAGAAATGTTTTACAACAATCCATTTGAAAACTGTGCATAATGGTTGATGTCCAGAGAAATTTTTCACTGAGTAAAAACAGTAAAAATTATCCTGGGATCTTATTGTACATTTTATGACACAATTACATGAGTAATCAGTTTACTAAAAAAAGAAAAGAAAAGAAAAGGAAAAAGACAACTAAACTTTTATAATCCTATTTAATCAGTAGACACTTCATCTTGTGACAATCATTTTCATCTAGTTATCATTTTTGGTTATAATTAAGTGTATATGAACTTATATTGTAATAATTGCTTCAATTGGATGATACGTTCTCATTCGCTACTTCTTATATGATTCGGTGAAACTAAATCCTACTAGGAAATAAATAGAAACTGTGGAGAAGTTCTAGTCTTTGCTTAGCTTTCACTACAGGAAAATAATAAAACAATATTTAATTTGAAGGATAGAAAGAAATAAAAACCTACTTTTAAAATCTGTTCTCTAATTTATATTTTGCACTCAGTATTCTTCATTGTAAGTGAAAATTTTATTTCTTTGATCCATGAATTATATAAGCATAAAAACAGGCTCATAACTGTGTTTACCAGTATGGGAAAGAGTATCCTGGGGTTAGGCAGGGTTGGATACAATTAGAAGCAGAGTCTGAATATATTAGTTTCTCGCATTCACTGGTGGCAAAGCAAGCATCATAAGGAACGTGGAAGGGCATTATTTGATCACTAGAGGTTTCACGTGACCACTGTTGTTGAAATTTCATGTACAACACTGAAATTTTCAATAAGCTGAAAAATAAAACAACTACTACAGCAGCTCCATTTCTGAATCATAGACTCGTGGGAATATCCCCTTTCTGTGTATCTTGTATTTACCTCTGTACTGTTCAGGCCTGAGTTCATGAAATCCATTGATAATCCTACCCACTGTTCTTTCTCAGGCTTCCTCTACTCCATTTTGTGATCCAGACAGTTCCTACTCATAATAGCTGACATGTATAATGAAACATCATCTGCATTTTTAATAAGGAATACTTCTTTGATGAGAAGTATTGGAACATGAAAACTGGAAGGCTAGAGAGCTAAAGCAATTTATATAAAGTCATTTTGCTTATTCTGAATAGTCTATTGAAACTATTTTAGTCACCTTTACATTACAAATTACACATTACATTACAAATACTGAGATAATCAAATTAAAGACACATACCAGGTTTATTTTGATTCACAGTTTTTGAGTTATTAATTTGTCATCTATTAACCCTTTTTTAGTTATTTTTCTCATTGCTGAAGCAAAATAATTGACATTAAAAGTTAAAGGAAAAAAGGTTTATTTCAAATCACAGCTTGGATAGGTTTCAGTTCATAGTTGGCTGGCTCCAAGGGAGGATGACATGGCAGAGGGACCTCAGAGAGGAGAAATGGTTCATGGTAGGCAGCAAGGGGTGAGTGACAAGAAACAACCACAGCAGCTCTTTCTGTCCCTTATACCTGTATCCAGGCTACCTGTCCTTAGGGCAGACATCACTCACATCCTTAATCCTAGCACTAGTGAATCAATCCTAGCATCACATCCTTGATCCTAGAAGCACACAATCTAGATCCAGCCACTTTCAATGAGACCCACCCATGACCACATCAGGCTCTGGGGGGATATCCGGATGCAAGTCATAACAGTACCATTGCTTCTTGGACCTTGAAAAGCAGCAGGTCATGGCAGGCAATGAGTTACAAGTAGTTATTCACTTCATATCTAGGATATATAAATTAAATATAGAACAGGATGAGACCACTGTTGAGGACATGCCCCAATTACCTAAAATATCTCACTAAGCTCTACCACATAAAGGTCCATCACCACCTAATAATGGTAAACTAATTACCAAGCCTTCAATACATAGAATGGTTGGGGGACATTCTGACCCAAACTATACTATTCTATACTCAGACCCATATGTGAATATATTGAACTTTTAACAAGAAACTAGAATACTGTGCCATGTTGTAGTTCTTTCTATTACTACATGGACTGCAAAAAATTAGTTGTTCATTGAAACATGGGCTTACTTCTAGGTTCTGTATTCTGTTCATTGGTATACTAGTCTGCTTTCATATCACACCATGGTGCTTAGATTATTCCGAGTTTATAGCAAACTATGCAGTCAGGTTGTGTAGTATCTCCTACCTTATTCTTTTTGCACAAGAGGTATTTATCTATTTAGGGATTATTGTGTTTCCATAAATTTTTAATAATTGTCTTTCTGTTATGTGAAAATGTCTTTAGTATTTTGAGAAAGATTCCATTGAGTGTGTAGACCATAGTTTGTGGTATGGAAATCTTAAAACTTTGCCTCTTCCTATTCACAAATATTAGTGTGCTTCTTTCAGTGTCTTTCATCAGTTTTTTTTGCAATTTTTATTGTAGAGCTATTTTATTTCTTTGGTTAAAGAAAAATGCAGACTGAGAAGTTAAATAACTTATTGAAGTTTCACATTGAATGTAATAACAATTCAAAGTACTAGATGAGCCTTAGTATTCAAAAATGCTGCATGAATCTATCAGTTTTTTATCACAAAAATATCATTCATGTAACTTTTAAACTGATTCTTTAGATTTGATAATGACATATAAAATGATAATATGCTGTTAAATGAAAGAACCTAGTTTACTAGCAAAACTAAAGATTATAACCCATAAAAACACTAAACAGAAAAATTACACAGTTGCTCAAACAAACAAAAAATTAACAAACAAAGCTTACAAATTTTTCCACCATTATTCATTCTCCTTCTGAATCTCACTGAGTATGTATCATTCAAATATCACCAAATCTAAGTCTTCGGTTTTAAACTTGTATGTAAAAGTTTAATGTATGAGTAAATAATCTCAGACTAATACCTTTTAAATTCAAAACAATTAGCTAATCTTACCCAAAACAATATTCTAATACATGTTTTTTTTTATTTTTGGAGATTATTTTCTTTCAGGGCTTTGTTCTTTGATTTTGAGAAAGCTTACTAAGAAGAAATTAATATAAAGTTGTGGAGAATTATTTGACCATAGGAGTTCTAAAATAAACATAAATGAAGAGAATGTTTCAAAAGTAGTAATTTTTTATTTAGTTTTTTATTTTTTTTATTTAAAGAAAAAAAAAGAAACAGAAAAAGGGTAGAAATAACACAGAATTTCAAAAAGAAGTAAGAAATCACTAGTTGATAATTATATATTTTCCTCTTAGAAGTAGTTGTTCAAGTTACAAAAGTAAAGCATACAAAATGGACATTTAAACAGTGAGACTACAATCAGTTCTGTTCATCTATCCAACAAGAATTTAGTAATATAGTTATCAATTCTACACACTTAAGCATAGATACAGTTATATCCTTGAGAATACTTTCTTTTCCTCTCTCTTTTTTTTTACAATAACTATAATCCATTCTTGTAAACTGTTTAGAAGTTCTACACATGTATAAGTCTCTACATGTATACCTAGCCTTTCTGTATTTGAGGGAAAAACAAATAAAAACAAGTCAACAAAACAAATTCCTAGAAAAACACAAAGTGAAAAGGACATATAAAACCACAATACTAGGTGATCTACAGTAGTCACTATGATGTCTCTTGTTTTCAATAAAATTGGCTATATCATCAGTCATAGTATAATTAAACATAGTGGTACACAGCACTGTTAATAAAAACCAAACATTGGAGACATTATAGGACTTCAAAGGAAGTTAATAATCAAACTAGAATATGTATCCTATTGAATCTTGTCATCTTCAGAATAGTTGCCTCTACTATCAGACTTGATACTATCAAGCAAACCAGATTCGAATAAAATCAGTCAACAAAACAGCGATATAGCCAATGTTCTCTGCCTCATCTCTGCTATGCTATTTTTCTGTCATTGTTGTTTACTTTTCTCCTTCATTCCACTGTCTTCCCCTTTCACTGAGGCCTTTCTGCCATTGTTCCAGGAATCCTGGTGATTTTCTTCTCTCTCTCTAGAATGTCCTTCTGTATTCTTTGCAGAGTTGGATTGGTGGTCACAAACTCCCCCAGTTCCTCTTTGTCATGGAAATATCTTGTCTCTCCATTAAGTTTGAGAGACAGTTTTGCAGAGTACATCAATCTGGGTTGGAGGTTATTTTCTTTCAGGGTTTGGGTTACTTCACTCCAAGCTCTTATTGATTTGATAGTTTGCATCGAGATGTCTGCTGTGATTTTGATGAGTTTTCCTTTATAGGTAATCTGTTTCTTTTCTCTGACTGCTTTTAATATTCTGTTCTTGTGATGGATTTTTGGGATCTTGGTTATTGTATGTCTGGGTGTAGATCTGTTTTGGTTGTAGCTGGCTGGAGTTCTATATGCCTCATATATCTGAACATCACTTGTTTCCTATGCTTGGGAAGTTTTCTTTAATTATTTCTGTGAATGGCCTTTTTATTTCATTTGCATTTGTCCCTGCTTCTTTGTTCACATTTTTAATTCTTAAGTTATAAATCCTCTTGTCATCTTCTAGCCTTTGTATCGCTACTTCCGGGTTCCTTTTTATTTTTAAGAGATCCTTCCTTTTGCGATCATACATTGCAAATCTGTCTTCAAGTTTTGAAAGTCTGTCTTTAGTTTCTGTCAAGAAGTTTTGCCAGCTTTCAATGGAATTTTTAATTTCCTGATATTCTCTTTGGATCTGTTTCATGTATACTAGATTTTGTTTATACTTTTCAGCAAAAGCTTTCTCCTTTCTCTGGGTTCCTCCATTCTTCCATTTGTGTCTTCTTGAGGAGTGCCCAGTATTTCTTTTATTAATCTTCTTATATCTTGCTTCACCTGAGTTAGAATTTCAGATTTAAATTCATTGATAAGGTCATGGAAATATTTCTTTATTTCTGATGAGGCTGTGTCTGGCCTCATATTACATTTTTGCTGCCCTCAATCTCCTCTGTATTTACCTCCCCAGGACTTATTTTCCCTGGGTCAGTGGTTGGAGGCTTTTTGTTGTTTCTCTGTCTTGTCATATTTCTGGTTTCTTTCAGACAGGTGAATGGTGGAGGTCTCAGGACCTTTTCATATTGCTTAGTTTTTCTGCAGTGCTGCCCTCTCCTGTTTGTTGTTGATCTGTTGTTGATCTGTGAGGTGCAGGCAGGGGCAATGTGGGCCAGCCTCTCTCCTCTAAGACAGTCAACCAGTACATGTCTTCAGGACATTAGTGTGTGCCCTGTGGATGTCTCAGGTTCAGGAAAGCCTCATGCCTGACCATTGGGTCCCGACCAGCGGTATGGCCCACCCCAAGCATATCCCATCAATCCTCTTTGGGCCAGGAGCCACCAGCTGAAGCCACTTCAGTTGTCAATTCAAGCCTGTCCTGCCCAACTACAATATGTCATCTAGCTGAGAATCCTGCTCCGGGGAACCCAGTTCTCAGCACTCATCAAAGTCCGTGCGGCTCAGTTTGCCATTTCCACTCCCTGTTGCAGCGCCTCCTACCGCCAAGGATCCCGGGCTCACCAACCCCTGCTCTTGGCAAGGCCGTGACCTCAGTTTGATCGCGAGTCACCTGATTTTAAGATGCGCCCAGTAAAGTGACAGAAGCGTGCCCAGCTCCAACTCTCCATTCATGCTTCTTCTTTTTTAATTTTTATTCTGTTTCTTTTTTCTCAGTTTCGTCCTGGGTCATGAGAATTCCTCTCCTTTCATCTTGTCTTCTCCATGGTATTAAATTCTAGCATCTGAATTGTTTTTCTCAGAGAGACTCTCTGTTGTGCTACCTATCAATCAGCCATCCTTTTCTCTCCAACAGTAGCAGGTAATTTGAAGTGGACTAGCTTATCATTCTCTTTTGAGCAGGTAAAGATAAGTGTTAGAGGTAACTCTAGTAGTATGCACTAGAGTTACAAGTACAAAATTAGAGCGCATATATGCCATTCAGATGGAAAAGACATAAATAAATGCCTATGTTTCAGTTTCAGTTTCTTGGAATATATCTGTAACTACTCCACAAAGCTGCTAGAAATGGATAATTTCTTTTGGAAATAGAAACTTAATCAGATAAACATAAGAAATTAAGCCATAGAAGCTGTTTGGGATCAGATCACATAAGTCACAATGTATTGAGAAATATATATCACTTTTAGCCAAAGGAATGAAATTCCTTAATAAAATATGTATATCAGTTTTCTATGAGTCACACTTGAAGTCAGTGTCAACTATGCCAACTAGTGATGAGAAGGATAAAGGGAAAATTAGACATTTTTTGTGTGCTTATGAGTAGTGCCCAGTGAGAACAACAAATAGAAAATTTAGCATCTGTTCATACTGCATGGATATACCCCAAGCTTTTCTTCTGCTCCAGGAAATGAAAGGAGGTACTTCTATAAATATGAAACTTGATATATAAATAGTACTAAACTACAAGGGAAATGTGACAGGTAACACTTTCCTAATACACATGACCAAGAGAGGTCAGTGCGTTACTGAGAGCCAGAAAGGCCATCAGGAATGACAAGAAACGAGGTGTCACATGTGTAGCATGAGCTGAAAGTTTGTTTGATGTTTATAGTTTAGAGTAGCCTTAAAATGTGAAATTGGGCTCCATTCATTAAAACTGAACTGTATTCTATATGTTATTGTATTTGAAATATTTATACAGAAAATTGAAGCAGTCACATTAAATTGCACATTAAACAGTCTGTTTAAACAGACTGTTACAATAACCAATAAGGAGAAAGTAAAAATATTACAAAATATGTGTGGGAGCACCTGTGTATCCACAAACTTGCTCAATCAACATGTATTTACAATCATCTCAATAATTACCTTTTGAATATGAAAATCTTACTTCATCATTCACTTTGAAGTAGTAATAAATATAGTAAGATTGTTGAGATAGTGTGAAGTTTTGAGGGTAAAACAGTTTGACTAGATAATGAAGATAAATCTACTTAAGCACCTTTCTTAGTAAAGGCAAGGACATAGTATAATAAAAGAACATAAGCTTAAAAGTCTATTAGAGGTCTAAATTTTAGTATTATGACTGATGATTTTGGAAATGTATTAACTATTTTTGAGCCTCAGTTTACTATTCTGAAAGAAATATATGACAGATTGTCTAGCAGAGCTGTGGCAAAAATTAATTGTAACTGGGTATGAGCCACTGGGTCAGGATGTGCTGAGTCAACTTTAGTCCTTTCACTTACTGCGGCAGGCTCAGCATTGCAGACTAAGCCTTCCTAGCCTACGAGTTAAGGTTCTGTTGCAGTGAATTTCAACTTTGTTTATTCTTGAAATATAGCTTTATGTTCATTTTTTTTCTTAGTGTTATATGTAGAAAGATTGATAGAATGGAAAAAAGACAACAAAATAGCATATTTGTTAAAACTGAGAATGAGCACAAATATCGTTGATGCCTTTTTGTATCCTATAGAATTAACCACAAAGATCACATTTTATAATTGAAAAGTCTTGATCAAAAGATTAGACTTTTTAGATTTGTTCAGAGGATAAAATGAGGACCAATAGGTAGAAATCATACTGTGGTAGATGTTGGTTTACTATTATAAATACATTTTTAAATATTATAGTTGCAGCACAAGACAGTGTTCTGGTTAAAAGGGGGCTATCTTTCAGCTAGGAAAGATCCTTGGTCATAGCCCATAGTGAAACCTATGAGAAGAAATAGAAGCAATTTCTACATTTATGAGGTCAAGAAAAGCAACTAAAAACAAAAACAAAATTTTTCCTCTATATATTTTCAGATACTTGCATAATTCTGTGTTCTTTTCCATCTATTGTCCCAATTTCATAGTAGATCTCTTTGAAATGTTTCCCTATATTCACTATCACTCACTTTTCCAGTGTAGTTTTATTCTCAGTCTATTTTAGATTTGGCTCTACTTTCAGCAGTTCACTAAGATGTCTCCTTCCATATTTCCAGATCAAATGTGCCCTTCTTCAGTATATGCTGTCATGATCTACTTTCTAAAATCATCTATGTACATCCTAGAATTGAACAATTAGGCAGAAGGGTAAAAATGCCGATGTCTATAATGATGGCAGCTAAAGATATCTATATGAACTCATATTTAGCTTAATGCCTATTATGATCAAAATACACAGTTGTTTTAGTCACCCTTCTCACGGCTGAGGTACAATGCATAACGCCCACAACATGAAGAAGGAGGAGAAGTTTATTTTGGATCACCATGTCAGAAATTCAAGTTCCTGATTGGTTGGCTCAAAAAGAAACAGAATAATGGAAGTGGTTAGATGGAGGAAAGCTGCTCACATCATGTTGGCCGGAAATAGAGAGAGGAGTCAGGAGATACACACTTCTAGGTACACAGCCCTAGTGAACTGCCTCTTTTGACTGGCAGCAAATCAAGTCTGAAATCATTACTAGCCTTATCCACTGATAAATATAGTTCCTCATGATACAGTTACATTTTAAATATATAAAACTTTTGAGACACTCTAGATCTAAATCATAATATTCTACCCCTGGCCAAAAGATTCATATTATTCTCTTTATACAAAATACATTTAGTCCAACCCTAAGCATCAATAGAGTGTTCACAGTTCCAGCATTGCTGACAAGTTCAAATCCAAAATATCTTCTGAGAATCAAGGCAAATTCTTAGCTGGGTACCTCTGTAAAAATAAAAAAAAAATAAAAAAAAAACATAGTAAACAATGCCAAGATACAATACCAGGGTATAAACATTCCTGTTCCAAAAGGAAGAAATGGATAGATGTTAAAAAGAACTGTGACTAAAACAAGACCAAAACCGTAAAGAGAAACATCAAATCCTGTTATCCATCATGGAGCAAATTGTGGTGAGATATGAACTGCAAAGGGTTTGCGCAGCCAGGCCCCTGTAGCGGTTCAGCTTGCAGCCCTACGGTGGCCTCTGGGTGGCGCTGCTTACTGGCTATAGCTTTCTACAGCAGGAAATCTGTGTTTCTGTTACTTCCAACTTCTGGGGTCTTTATAGCACTTTCAGCTTCATTTTCACAAATTTGTGTACTTCCTTCTCAGGGCATACTGTTTGACCACTCAGACCTTCTTCTGTAATTTTTGTGGAAGCATGCACAACCCAACAATCCTTGCATTCTGCATGCTTATAATACCAGCACCACATGGATGATGCCAAGGTCTGTAAGCTCGAGCAATAGATTGGCTCCCTTGGACTATAGTAGCAAAAGACTATGTTGTAGTCAGAGGTTGCAAGGAGAACAATTACATACAAGACAGATAATTTATAGTATTATTTTATGATGGTCACCCAGAGTTACATACAAGAAAGTGTAGGAAATCTGTCCACAACACTAAAGACCTAGAAAATCCAGGCAAGGGCCTGGATTTATGTAGTGTTCATGTAGTGCCCTGCATGAGTCCAGCTGAAGACTTAGAGCCCATGACAACGCCTCCAATGAGTCTACCTGGAGGCCTAGGGCCCGAAGCAATATCTCATGCTAGTCTGTTTCACCCATATGCATTGGGAAGGCCCAAAGGTCAGCTGTGGAAGCTAAAAAGTCTGTGCTAGTGGAATGAAGGATCTGTGCCACTAGGCTGAAGATTCTGCATTGGATACAAGCACGGACACTAAAATAAGGGCCAGGGCTCGCCTGAAAAGTACCACAGCCATCCTTGGTGACAACAAGGTCCCAAACTTTTCTGACAATGAGAATGGCCGATTTCATATCAGGAATTCAGCATTACAAACTTTTCCTGGAGACTGAACAGCACACATCTTCCCCTCTGAAGCCAGGAAGTGGTGCTCAATGTAAGGACCAGAGCTCCCCCAAAGTGAACCACAACGACTCGGCCCTGAGTTCCTCCAACAAGAATAGCCAAATTCACATCAGGGAAGCTAGCCATGACAAGCTCCTCCAGGAGAACCATCAACTCCAAAACAACAGCAACACTTAGGAGAACCCACAAGGCTACAATCTTCCTCTCCGCGTTTCCTTTTATGCTGACAACTTTTCTCAGGTGGGCCATCTACACTCAGTGCCATGCTAATTAATTCAGATTGTGTTAAATTGACCACCAGTTTTCAATCCTTAACAGACTAAGAGTATCTGGTTGACTGAGAACTGTAAACTGAATTCCAGGGAATAAATTCTCTGGCAGCCCTTTTCCAGAAGGTTGCCTTGAGGTTCTTTCCTCAAAGCCCATACTTTCAAAGGAGTTTATCTTAACTCTTTTACACTTTTGAACCAGTGAATGATGAAGTCTTTCTGATTCCTGGGATGCCTTCAAGGCAATTTTGCTCTTATCCTGATGCAAAATACTTGACTTCCTTTAAATGGTAATCCTTTCAGCAACCATGCTCCCCAAATTTGCAGATGCTACATTTCTGGCAACACTCCAAACTATTAAAAGTGCTTTTTCCTCCTGTTTCTCTTGGATAAACCTGGATAAAATCTGCCAGTTATACCCATGAGACACTGAAAATTTCCTCCACGGTATTACTCAGCTGCTACATTTAAGCTCAGTTTCCTTGAAGTATCAGGACATCAGCAAGTGTAGACAAACTGTCTGCCAGTGAAGACAATATGTTATATACATGACCTCTAGTTCAATCACCAATGAAGTTCTTATTGAAACGTTCTGAACACGGCCTTTACCACACGGGTTTCTATTAGCATACTGGTCTTTTGAGTTCTGACCAGGATGTCACATCAATGGTGTGCACAGTGTTTTAGGGCTTCTCTAACCAGCATCCCCAAACTTTCCAAACTCCTTCTACAAACCAGTTCTGAAGGTTCTGAATGAAGCACATTTTGAGGTATAATCACAGTAATGGCCTCACTTTGCAGGTTGCAAAATCAGTCTTGGTCACTATCTCCATTCCTGAGACACAGGACCCAACACCCACTATTTAAGTAGAGGCACATGTTGTTTCACAGCTTCAGAAGTTTCACTTCCTGGTTCTGACTTGAACACAGAAACAGCATGGTGGAAAGGCCAAGGCATAAGAAAGCTGCTCACATTAAGGTTGTCAGGAAGTATAGAGACAGGAGGAGCCAGGATGGGTCATACTTTCAGTAAATGCTTCTAGGTCATACTTTCAGTAAACCTCATCTGACAAACAGCAGTTCAGCTAAGCATTGCCACCTCATGATTTGATCAACTTCCAAACACAAGAGGCCTTTGAGGGCCCCAACAGATCTAAACCATAGCAATGGTAAATGCCTAAATTAAACATAGTCATCATGTTTACAGATACATTGCCATTCATTCCCCACAAATTTTCAACCCTCATTTCAAATACATTTACTTACCTCATGTTTCTTGAAATTTTCAGAAGCACTTCTGGAATCTCTCTGTCATGAGTGTCTTTACAAGATGCAATCAAGCATAGTGAATGCTTGCTGTCCATTGACATGCAAGGGACTGGCAGGCTCATGGAAATAGTGCGATGTGTCCTCACACATCTTATTCAATGGGTCTGGAGATGTGCAATTTCTGGCTCTTTTGCAATGTCAAAATGAGCACGAAATGTAATGTTTGTAAATCAGTTCTTGACATCCAGTCATCCACAACAGTGTAATTAAAGATCTCATGAAAGGAGATTTCCAGAGTTACTTCAGAAAGATGCAAGTACTATGGGATAAATGTGTTCAAAGCAAGGTGACACAGTTTGAATAGGATTAATGATAATGTGATTTTAGTTCAGTACTTAAAAAATCAAACATTTTCTGTATTTTCAATAACATTTCATATAGATACACAATAATATAAATACACACACATATATATTTATATATTAGTTTATACAAATGAACTTCCTATTCTTCATATATAGATTCATGCTTCTAAAACTGTTCACCAGTAAAAGGACCTACATTTTGTAGAGAAATAAATAGTATTAGAATGAGGAAAGGAAATATTCGAGGTAAGACTTGAACATCTTCTGTACCAAAAATCAAGGAAGTTATCAAAATTTACAGTGACTAAATGTTAAACAGGCACAGAATACAAAAGATAAGGCTACTAATAGTCAAACCTGCTTTCAGTTGTAGAGAAGAGAAAGTGAGAGTTGCATTATAAATAAGAGTACAAAATAAATATTCAAATTGCCATACTTTATATGTAAATGATTCAACAAATAAATACAGGAGAGTAGGCAAATCTTGTTGCTCGAGAATGTCACATTCTATGTGTATATATTGTCCTCAAGATAGAAGACTAAAACACTACTCCTTTGCTAATATTTTTTATGCAGTAATGTTGTTCCAAAGAGTATAGTATAAAAAAGAGGAAAAAGATAACTTTCCACTGAAGAAACTTCAGTGTTATTGCTGAGCAGGTGAGTGAGACTAAGAGCAAGAAGTCATGTTGGTAACATGAACTCTTGATGAGAATGGCACTTTGCCTAAAACTCATAAACCCAATGTGATAATAAGAAATACACCTCAAAAATGCAGGACATTTTACTGAGTATCTGAGGAGTACATTTCAAAACTTTTGAGATCATTCATAATAAGGAGTATCTGCAAAATTACTGCAGTCAAAAATAATATAGGAATAATTCTTGAATATAATTCAAGTATATTCTTGAATATACTTTGGATGGGATTCTGAAGCATTAAAAAAACACATTTAGGGAAACCTGAATAATTTCAATTTTATTTAATGTATCAGTAATGGTTAGCTGCCTTATTTATATGTTGTTAATATAAAATCAAATGTGGTTAATAGAAAGTCTGTGTCCTGGCTTCATAACTTGCCTATAAATTAAAATTAAATTGCCAGCTATAAACAAAAATTATGAGATATAATTTTTCCATATATCTCTAGCTCGATTTTGGAATCTTCCAAATCATCCCCTGTAAATCATTCAACCAAGTTCCTGTCAGACTGGCTCCTTGTCTTTTCCTTGATCATATGCAGTGTTTTCTCAGTTTTGGGCTTTTTCAGAAGCTATATTCTATAGCTGGAATATTCTTCCCCTTGATTATCACATGGGTGGTTCCTACTTGTCAATTAGTGCTTTGTTTACATTTCATACGTAGAAAGTCTTCTGTTGCAAAAACAAAAATGTGCTTCACTATTTTAGATAATTCCTTGCATGTTGGACTCTTTGCCTTCATGAAAACCAGAGCAAGTGACAAGTTCTGGTCAAACCATATAAAGGGGAGTCACATTTGTTACTCCTGGGCTGAGGTAAGGTAGTTGTCCATTTGCTATTGGTCACTCTTCTTTTCACATTACAGATCATCCAGTTTATATGTCCATCATCAGATGGTAGACTTTTTGTGTTAAGTGATTGGCATTCTCTCATGATAATGTAGCATAAAATATACAGATTTCCTGACCACCAAATCTCAACTTTTCCCCTTTATTTTTGACCATACTACATTTGAAAGTCATCTAAATGTATTGTCAGTATCTGGTGATGTATTTGTTTTTTATTTATGCCCCTGCTTACACTAATGCCTACTCTCATAATATAAACGCAATGAATCCCATGAAGCTTATCTGTCTTAGCACTACAAGCATATTCAGAACAATGCCTTGCACATAATAGTCAATTCAAAATAAATATTAACATAAAGGTAAATATCTCATTGTTCTGTTCAGGAATATTTTTTCTCCATCATGCTATTGGCAAAAGAGAGACAAAAATTGATTTTTATATATTTCTGAAAACCATAGATGGTGATTCATTAATTTCTAAGTGTGTATGATAATTTATTTAAATTCCTCTATCAAGGAGGATTAGAGGTTGATAGCAGCTGTGGTCAGCCAGAATACTGACTAGATGTCTTATCATGCTACTGCTTGGCACTCACCTCAAGGCTATTTGCTCCTGAAAACACACAGAAGCTCTTTCTGTGTGCTCATCAGTTTTATAAAACCATCTCCAATCTCGAGACAATCTCATTGCATTGCTAATGTGAATATATTTTTCTGCTTCCTTGGAGATGGTGTTCTTTGAGGCCTGGATAACTTTGATTTTTATCCCCACCACTGCACACAGGATCATAATGCATGGAATAGAGAAGGAATTCAAGAGTTCCTTTCCCTATGAACGATGTATTCATCTAGAGCCCTGCTTTTTCTGCCCCAGCATCTAGCTATATGTCTAGAGCACTGGAAAGGAGCAGCAAATTTTAAGATGAAGAAATCAAAAGAAATGTGAGGCGTCAGCATGGGACATAAATGGCAGGAGAGGGATTTGCTTTGTTACCTTATCTCCATGTATAACATGCTTGTATAATATCAAAACATATGTGGAATCAGAAGATGCCTAAAAATTAAACTAGTTAACTAGCTTTAGATAAATATAATACAAGCTAGGTAAATGAATATATTAAATGAATGGTCAAAATAAATTAAATGATCAAAATAAGGTCAAAACCAGTTCTCAGCAGCTATACATTTTGGATAGGGTATGTGATGGGAAAACTATTGTTTTAGGGTACAAAAATATGTCTTCAAGTCATGGAGAAAATATTATAAATGTGTTATTCATTTTTCCTATCCAAACTATCTAAATTTACTGTCCAGTTTTAATTTAATTCATTTCATACACATGGCATATACCCATGTTAGCTCACATTTAGGCAATATTGTAATACTGAATTAAAAATAAGAAGATATTATCCTTATTTCACAGAAGAGAAATTGAGACACAAAAAAGAATTATTCCTTCCTGATTTGGGGGGAATTTATTTCTTCTATGTGTTCTTCATTATATTGAATCATCTTTTTATTGCAGGATTTAGCCTTGTGTTTTGTTTTGCTATAGTGGGACTCATCACCCTGCTCATTCGCTGCCTCTTTTTTGCTTTTACTCCCAGCAGCTGGGCCTCATTTGGAAAGCTGTAGATTTCTTGACAGAAGACAATGATAGTAAGGGGGTTTTCTCTGTTGGCTTGGCTGTTAAAATGCCATTTCTGTATTTATCCTGTCACTTGATAATTGCAAAGAGGTCTCTCCCACCATCATTCTAAATAATTCCTCAGAGTCAGCATTTCAGAGCTCACAGTAAAATATTTTGTTGGAGAAGGGACCAAGAGACTGTTATGAAGAAGCTACTGAATGGAGGTAGATTTTATGGATTTCTTGGAAGTGTGTCATTAACTTGACTAATTGGGAAGTAGAGATTTGCAGACTAGTCTGCTTGAATTCAGGGTGAGAAGACAAAGTCAACAGAATGTGTGCAGGTTGTGCAGGGCTGTGATAAGCCACTAAACATTCCTAGCAAGTGAGCAATACAATAGCATTGGATTCACTGTAAACAAAGGTGGTAACTGAGACATACATCAGAAAGAACTGTAGATGTGAAGTCACCCTTAATTAGGCAAATAAGAGTCCTAACTCCACAGTTATCCTTGAAAATATGTAAAAATTACCCATGTTTTCTGAGCTTCATTGTAGCCTATATTAAAGGACTGAAGCAGAGACGGTAATGTGAAAACACATACTTCTAGAATGACAAGTGAGATCATTTTAAATTATACAAAACCATAGAAGAAAGGAGAAAGGAAGAAGAAATAAAATAATCAAGCCAGGTGTGGTGGCTCATACCTGTAATACCAGCACTCAGTAGACTGAGGCAGGAGGATTGTTGTGAGTTCGAGACCAGCCTGGGTTACAAAGGGCACTCAAGGCCAGTATGAATCGCATGAGATACTGTCAAAAAAAAAAAAAGCATCAATACTGGGAGCTGTGAAATTGTTACACATCAGGAAAAGCATATCTAAGAAGGCTAAATCTTAAAAAAATCCTAATCCTTTTCTCTGGTAAAGAGAAAAAACAAAAAGAAACTGGATGTATGTTACATTCTCTAAAAAGTAAATAAATCAGGAATTTGTGATCATGCAATTCTGGAAATGGAAAAAAAAAGGTGATAATAATGAATGCTGTTTGAGGGTTTGTAGAGCAGTCACATTTCCATATAACCTGTCCCCAGTAGGATTTCTGGACAGAATGCACCATCCCTAGTTATTGATGAGGTATACGCTCAAAGTAGAGGGATCAGAATGGTGATTACTCACTGAGTGTTGACATATGCAGTCCTCTTGTGATTTCTACATATACTCCAGATCACAATTTTCAGAAAAATAAAGATTAAAAATTAAGGAGGTACTTTTCAAGATGATATTTTAAATAGGCTATTTATTTTAGGAAAACTATTCACTTTTTTACTGCAAGGGATTGCAAGGATTGCAAACAAATTAAAATTAAAATAGATTCATTCCATACAATAGAGATCACTTAATTGATATTCCTGCTAATCAAGCTACATGTTATGACTTAAATTATACAACAACTTAACCAGCCTTTTTCCCTTGCCCACTGTGGTCTTATCTTCATATAAACACCAGACTAATTCCTTTTAACTTATTTTTCTAATTTTTTATATATTTATCTATTTATTAAATATAGCAATTATTATACTGATCCTTATTTTAGTAATTTAAGTATAAACTAAATATTAAAAAGTCACATGCAACATATCCATTATGATGAGTTTGGATATATGCATAATACCATCACCATATTCAAGGTAATAAATATATCCATCATCTCTAAAAGTTTCTCTGCATTCTTTTGTTCTCATTTCCTAATTTTTTTCACCTGCTATGTGTGTGTATTTTTAAATGTAAATAACATTTTCAATAAATAACCTCCTCTAAGCTATTTCAGTTGCACAAGAACATTGTTAACTAACGCACTGTACTATGTAGTAGATCTCTAGAATTTATTGATTTTTTATATAACTGACAGATCATACAAATTTTGATTAAAGCTCCAGTTACTTTACACTACACATGGAAAACATTAAAAAAGTTTTACCCCTGACCTATATATCTGTATCAGGGGTCTAGGCAAATTCCCAGAATCCCAAATGAGTGTACAACAAAGGCTTAAATAAATGAGACAAGAAGTATGATTGTAGGGCTCCAGGAAGATCAAAACCCTCTAGCAGAGTCTGAGACTCTGGGGGCTGAGACAAAGAGCTTCTCTGGGCAGCCCATATTTATTAGGTTTTCAAACAAAGGGAGGGGAGACTGAGGAAAACACGGAAACTGAGCAGGACCTTGGGAGTCATTTCAAGTACTTCTCCAAGTCATAAATTATGCCAATTTAGAAGAACTGTCTTATCTCCAAGATCACATTTATGGTAGGAATAAGCCAGCAGGAGTTAGCTGCCTGCAGCTGCAGTCTCTGTCTAATTGGGGTTGGAGCCAGGTGTCCTCCACTGTGGCCTTATCTTGCCCTTTGTAGCATCACCGGCATCACAGGCCATTACAGGTCTCACCCAGGACAAATGATGCACTACCCATCTCCAGACATGGGGCCTAGGCCTAGAACAGACTCACAGATAAACATCGAGAGCCAATTAGTTCACTTTGAATCCTGCTCAGAGATGCTTTGTTGTGGTCTCTGTCACACCTGTGTAGTCACAGAGCCTTAAAGAACTGCCTAAACTGTGGCTTTCATGCTCTTCAGCCTCATTGCTTTCTTAGCAAATCTTCAGTCCATGGACTTGCCACTTGCTTTATCTTGACATAGAATACATTTCTGTATGTTTTCATGTCTTTCTTCATAATTGCATTGAGTTCTCTGTGCGATGCATCTTGCTCAGACTCTCACTAGTGTCACCATGTGAATTTTACTTCCTCCAAACTTTTTCAAAGCATTTACTTTTTTGTTTTACTTCAAAGCACTTACCAACTGAAAAATAAAACAAAACAAAACAAATTGACTCGTTTTTGTATCCTCTATAAAATATATGCTTCATGTTGGCAGAAACATTATTTACCTTATTGCTACAAATAATGTCTAGAACTGTGTCTGGCAAACAGTAGACTCATAAAAGATTTGTATTGGTCTAAATGAGTAAACTTGTAGGTAATTTCAGTTTGCTTTCATCTATAGCTAGTGTTTTGTTTGCCCTCAATTCCATTTAAAAAATTAGACAATGCAAGATTTCTTTGGATTTTAAGAAATAGGTACTTGGATGACAGTTCAGTTTGTTCTATTTTGGTTTGCTGAGCATGAGGAGAACAATAGCCATGACCCATACAGGACCACCTGGAGACACACGGGGCAGGTGTCTCTCACCAGTTCCTTAGAATGCAAAATGTGGGAAGTGCACACAGGCAAGCGACTGTGTTATGTCCTTGGGAGACTTATAGAGTCTGCTTTGTTAAATACCCAGTCTCTAAACTTCATCAGAATCACTTGTACGGTGTATACTCTGTAGCTGGGCAGTGAAAATCTTAGCACTGGGTAGTGTTTTGGAATACATGAGATGATAAAGATCTTCACTCAGCCCCAAGAGGAAGGTAAGGAGCTCCATTAGGGGCTGTTGGTGAACTTGTTTCTAGCTGAAAGGAATGGGGACCAAGAAAAGATTGCATTTGACTTTGAGAAATTAAAATTCAGTGGCTTTCTTATCCGTTAACTAGGAAGTAAAGATTATATTTCCTACATGCAGAATGTCTTACTCATTTCATATAACAGATGTCAGGTTAACCTTGGCTTCACCAGAACCTTTAATTTTCATATACAAAATACAGAACAAGAAGTATACACTGAGTGAGAAAGTATCCAGATGTTGTGGGGCTAAAATCAACTAGAGGGAAAAGTTTCTAGGAGAAAAATTCATGCACCTGGAAAATTACCATAATTTTCTTGTCTTCAAGAATTTAAATGTACAATTTGTTTAATAATAACTTGTCTTTTAGAAAAAACAATTACAAGCCATTTTCTTGTATGTAGCAAGTATGATCAAAATAATGGCAAATATTAAAATTTCAAAAATGTATTGTTTTGTTGGGCTAGGTTTTATTTTTTTTTATTATATCTGATGGCATGGGCTGCTATTTCTAAAACAACAAGATATATTATGGCAGCCATTTTGGATTATTCTTATTGTATTTTGAAGTGTTTTATTGCATTCATTGTTTTGTTTTTATTGGTTCTGTTATTTTCTGTTTTGTTTGAGTTTTACTGTATTTGAAGTTACCTGTAGCTATTTTGAAGACAAGGAGGCATTATGGTAACCATTGTTGATTTCCTATTGTTCTGAAGTTCTGTATCACACTAGTTTATTTTGATTTGCTTTATTCTGTTTTATTAAGTTTGGTTTTATACTCTTTAAAACAAAAATATTTATTATAGTAAAAGGCACACTACCATTAATTTCCTTCAAAATACCTTCGCTTAAAGTGCAGTTTATTCTGTTGTTCTTACCACTGTCTGAAGCAGATTTAGAAGTTGAAATCTCATGAGTATCTTTATGAAGTATGACAAAAAAACAGTGAATATGATTGTGTTGAATGCTGTTAAATGGAAAGGCACACATCAAAACATTACAACATGCCCTAATCCACCTTATTCACTGGATCTGTTACTGTGCAAATTTTGGCTCTTCCTCAATTACAAAGGACTATATAGATGAATATGAATCAGTTCAGAATTTTGATGCAGCCAGTACAGTGCAACTAAAAGATGGTCACAAAAGAGGACTTCCAGAACTGCTTAGAAAGTGAATAGGACAACTGAGTAAGTGAGATCAAAGTGAGAGAGAAGTGTCTTTTACTGAAACAAATTTGTTAAAAATTCACCTGATTTTCTGATCACATCGGGTAATATTTCTAATATACATCAAGTCATGAACCTGAATTTCACACAGTCTTAGAAATAAATATATTTGATGATGTGATGAACTAAATAAGAAGAGTTACATGAATGAGTATTAGCACCTGAAAACTCAACCTGTGTATTCTAGGGCTCAGTTCCTAATAAGCCATGAACAGATATCTGGGGTTGAGGACCACAGCTCCACTGCCTAGAAGCACAGCGCAAGGTCAGTGGACAAGAAAATCCTTGTCTGTTTGCAACTTCTCCTTGTTGCTCTCATGACAGTCTGAGCTCCACCTCCTGTCAGTTCAGCTGTAGCATTAGATTCTCACAGGAACAAGAACTCTACTGTGAATTGGGCATTTGAAAGATCTAGGTTGTACACTCCTTGTTATAATATTATACCTGGGAACCTGAGGTAAAACTGAGGCTGTGATGCTAGTCCCGGGGAATGTAATTATGTACCACAATCGTACAATAATATAATAGAAGCCAAATGAATAAATCCTTCTCCAGTTTGTGGAAAATTTATCTTCCTTGAGATTGGTCCTGTTGCAAAACATTTGGGGAATGCTGCTTTAAGGTGAGGGGAGACTGCACTGTAAAGAGTGACATATGTCCTGTTTGGAAACTCTGTGATGCGTATATCTGCACTATGGACTGGAGACACATTCTTTAACCACCACCATCCAAGCTCTATTTCTTCACAGTAGGATTTGTGCGATTGGTTTTCTTTTAGTCCATCATCTAAATTGATAGATCATAAATAAGCCTGATGCAACAGATAGAAGCATTTCCTTTGACAACCCTGAGGGTATTTGAAATGATGGAACTAGCTAAGTTTTAAAAAGACAGTTACATGGTTTTACATAAAATCTAGATCTGAATTTTTAGTAAATCTGAGTTATCATTGTTATCTGGCAATTGTCATTGAAATAAATGTATCTTACCCTATTTGGACTAGGCATGCGTACTGTCTTCTGGATCATATACACAACTTACTTGCTATTTTCATTAGGTGCTAGTTTGGTGTCTGTAATGTTTATTTTATGTCCAAACTCTAATGCAATCTAATTTACAATATTGTTCTGCTAGGTTAAATTGTGATGTTATGCAGGCTCTAGTATTTTACTACATATGTTTTAGAAAACTACATAACCCCATTTGCCTTAGCTTTCTCCTCTATAAAACAGAATTATAAAAAAATACTTGCCTAATAAAATTTTATGCAAAACATTTAGAACTTCCTCTGACAAAAATTTCGTGATGCTGTGATACAACATGAATATCATCATTCATGGTTTAGTTAAGTGTTATCTTCTCAGCCAAACCTTCCTGATTTTCTGCATTCTCAAATGTGTCACTCTATTTACACAAAAATTCCAGATAGCATAAGTCTCTGTAATTCTTGAAAACTCTCATGTCTTACTACCGTATAAAATCATTGTCTCATTTATGCCAAGAGCTCTGTTTTATTAATCTTATTTTCAGAACCTGACAGTAAGATTTATACAGTACAAAATATACACTCCATGGATTTTTATTTACTTATTTTTATTTAGCTTTTGTCATTAAGTGATACATATTTTTGGGACATATGTGCTTCATGACTAAATGAAAGAAGATGATAAAATCCATCAATACACCATTATCTCTTTTAAGAGATAATAATAAATACATTAACTCCATGTTCCCACATAATTTTTTATCTCTTAATGACTTTTCTCTTATTTCAGAGTGATAATTCAATATGAGTCATACTTTTAAAGCTTTAGAGTGTTTTTAGTTGATTCTATTCTGTTCTGCATCTACATAATGTGTTTTTGTGTACATAGCCTATATCACTGCGTCTACCTTACAGAAAGGAACTTCTAAAAATTGTTGAGAAAGTAACTTTGTAATGAATACTATACTATTTGCAAGCCAAGGGTTAGTTTTCTGTTAAAAACAAGAAGGAGACTCAGTTTTCTACTAAAAAATCATGAAGAAATTCTTAACTTCTCTCTCTATTCCCATAACCATATCATGGTTTCTATAGGTTACTGTGTATTCAGACCTGCAGTGCCTCCGTTTATCAGTTTGGTGCTCGTCCTGACTAACAGATAAGGTAGGAGAAATAATACAGAACTAGGAGAATGTGAAAGTAACTTCTAGGCCCAGTTTGTAAACATAGCAGACCATAGTAATTGCTCTTTTCAAAGGTATTATCTTTCTGTAATAAAGATGTGAATGGTATAGGAAGAAGCATGTACCAATAGTGGTAAAGAGCAGAAATTTGAAAAATTTATTCACTTCAGAGAGACTTCCATAGATTCAATAAATTATAGAACACAATAACTTGCATTTTGGTGACAGTTAGCATTTATTCATGAGTTCATCAAATTGATGCCCAAATCAATCTTGGAAGACTGAACAGTTCTAACCTAAATTTTTAAAGGAGGTAATTGAGTTCAGGATTTTAAGTCCCAAAGTTTAATACATATTAGAAAATATTCTCTGGAAAAGGTATTTCCATCTCAGATTAAATATGTTTGACAACTACCTTTTCACCAGCTGCCCTTATATTAATGCCAAATACTTCATGTATTGTGTTAATAAGATAAAATATTCTAGGTAATATTTTCAAGGATTTGGACCTTCTAACTCCTACAATCACAACTTAAAAATTCTCTGACTTGTATTTCAAGGTGTAATTTCAGGTTCTCAGGTTTTCCTGCTGGTGTTCCATCTGTAGGCTAGGGGATAATCTTCACAAACAGCACTGCCATTCACACTTACATTAACCTTCGTCATTTCTCTTTCAAAGACAGATTGGTCTTCACTTACATCTGTCCTGATGTGAATCACCTTTATCGGTGCTGGCTTTACAGTCTTTGGGAACTCATTTTTAGGATGTTAGCTTATTGTACCTTGGAAGATATGAGGGTGTTCCCCAATGGAGATGTTGAGCCTTGGGCATGGGCAGCAAAAATCACCACCTTTCCAGTATAAAAGGCCAGTGACTAATGACATGACCATGACTGGAGGATTCATGTTATATATTGCATCGTATATAATACCCTGTACTTCCTATGCATGTCCATTTCTTTCTTTTTATCTTTTCACTTTTATAATCCACTTGATGAAGTATAATTTGCATACACTTGTTTGCCTTCATTATGGATGAATTTTCGTTAAAACATATAGTCATGTAAAAATCATTGCAAATGGTTTCTAAATTTCCCTCATTCCCTAAAATCATCTCTTTCTCCTTTTAGTCAAAATTTCCTTCTATAATCATGAACACGGTTTTCTCTTTTCCACCATCTTTTGCATCTTGTAGGATGGAATCATGCAATAAAAGTACTTGAGTCTGGTTTCTAGTTTCTTTCTGTTAAGCACATCCATCTGTCATAAGTATTTATTCAGTATCTTTCTCCTTAGAAACAGAGACTGACTCCATACACTGGTGGCCTTCTCAATGCCTATTATATTCAGATACATAGAAAATAGCAGATGTATAATAACTAGACAACTGCTGCTCAACTCCCTATGAGAAAACTGAAATCTTATTTACGAAGAACTCTGAAGTCTTCAGTCTAGAAACCTATAACTTCAGTAGTTTTCCCAAATATTTTGTATATCTCATCCTCTCCCAGATTTCTGCTGTAAAATGCTTAATACAGAGAGAATTTTAAATAATTTTACGAAGAATTCCCATAAAGCCAAAACCCAGATTCCACAAATAACATGATACTCTTCTTGTTTCCCTCCCTATACAAACCTACCTCCAGTGAACCATAGTTCTGACTTCCTTCTTTATTTTTAGATTTCACGGTAAGTTGCAGGCCTCCATATTTTTTCAGCACGTATGTCCAGAAGAGTTCAACATTTGCTTATTATTATGAATTTTATTCAAGATACATTTTACAAATAACGAGATAGCAAATCTTAAACTTTCAAATAACTATTTAAGATGATCTTTTATCAAGAATTAACGCATCATTTGAGAGATTGCCATTGCCCTCTTTGCCGTAGTCCAGCCTTATTCACAACCAGCCACCACTGATGTGATTTTTCTTCCCTTAATTTTGCTTATTCTAGTACCTTATAGTACGTTTATGTTTATATTTATGCAGGGTTATTTTATTTTATCTGCACAATGTTTTCAGGTGTATTTATATATTTGTTTCCATTTATTATTGAACAAAATCCACAGGCCTTCCCCGGGCTTTTCAGCCTCAAATATATCCTGGTTTTGCCTATCTCTGGGACTGTTCCTTCCTACTCCAACTTGGGCACACTTCTATCACATCATCTTTTATGGCTCCTGGAAAAGAGAAGCTATTGTTTCCTCTCGATTGTTTTTGCTTGTACAGTCTATTCCTTCCATCTGAAAAAAGCTTTACCTCATATTCTCTATCTGAATTCTTCCTCTGTAGCCTTTAAGTTCCAGCTCTTACAGCATCTCAGAGAGCTTTTTTTGACCACCTATTAGAGTGCTTTATTTATTATTTCCTGTCACAAGCCACAATTATTTTGTTTATTGCTTTTTTATGTTTTGCCTCCTTCATGGAGAATTAAAATTCTATAAGGGACATGCTTTTCTTGTTCATTGTTTAATGTTAAAAATCAGCAAAATTGGCAACAAATTGCATTTCTTTTCTTTTTTTCATTTTTTTTTTCTTTGTGGTCAGGCTTCACAATTTCCAGGCAG
Organism: Hydrochoerus hydrochaeris; assembly: GCA_004027455.1. Taxonomy (NCBI): domain Eukaryota; kingdom Metazoa; phylum Chordata; class Mammalia; order Rodentia; family Hydrochaeridae; genus Hydrochoerus; species Hydrochoerus hydrochaeris. The sequence goes on along the minus strand of PVLA01000534.1, from coordinate 154,149 downwards.
GCACTGTACCTCTGAGCTACAGCCCTGGCCCAAAAAATAGTAGTTTATAAAAATTTATTGTCAAAGTATCTAACATTAGTGTTTTATTTTCAATTAGTACATTAACAGCAGTAATACCTGGCATTGGTTTTGTTTATTGATAAAGTATGAATGCTTAATGTCCTGCCCCCCCAAATCCTTATATTTTCTGTTATGCATAATCTTTAGTTTGAATTACTTTATACTTTTTTCTTAAATGTATATATTGGTAAATAATAAGGTCTACCATATTGTGCCTTGTTGGTCTTCTTGAAGCACTTTGACATAGAGTCTCATTTGATACTTAAGACAAAAGAGTTATATGCCACTATGGCAGGTGTTTTGCAGAGGAACAAAAACAGAGGTTTAGAAATAGCAATATCATATCCAAAATTATATGCATGATAATATGAGCAGCAGTGATTTGAATTCTAGGTTGCTTTCTGCTATTTCATGAAGAAATAACTAAGGCTCAAAAAATAGTAAATTTTATGGAGATTTCTAAAAAAACTAAAAGTAGAAATTACATTTGACCCAGCTATTCCTCTTCCAAGTATTTTCACAAAAGAGTTAAACATATATACTCTGGTAATACAAAACTACCAATGCTTCTATCATCACAGCTTTTGCACTCTGACATAGGTAAATCTTGAAGGTGGACTTGTGTCTGTCAATAGATAAATAGATAAAGAAAATGTAATAAAAATGCACAGTGCAGTATTACTCAACCATAAAAAGGATAGATTTTAATTACCTTGGAAAATGAATGCATATTGCGACCACAATGTTAAGTGAAATAAACTAGACACACAGTCTTAAATATTTCATGAATTATCTGATAGTAAAAAAAAATATGAATAATATAGAGCAACATAAAAGGTATATATTAGGAAACAGGAGGTAGATATTTTTTAAAATGGAAAGAAGATCTAGAGATGGAAGGATGAGGGCCAGAGAGTAGTGTAAGGTGTATTAATATTAATTAATATATATTACATACATGTTAGATCCCCATGATGAATATAATCAGTATACCAAAAAACATGTACCAATGGAAATAAAAAATTTTAAAATACTGTAAATACTACATGCTGCAAAGTTAGAGAAAATTGTTTGATAAATAGAAGCATTTTCAACGTATTCAGTAGCTTTGATTAAAAATCAGTACAAGTTGAACATTTCTAATCAGGAAATCCAAAATGCTCATGACACTGAAAAAGCTTAGGAATTCTAAGTAATTCAAATCTTGAATTTGCAGATTAAGATGTTCAACTGGTAGTTTATGTGCAATTAACTTGGGATTTTAAAATTTCTAATATCTGATATGCTTCTAGAGTAAGAATTTCAGATTTGGGTATTAAACTTATACTATACTCATTTTGTAGGTAGTTATCTATGGCAAAACTTGCAATTTTGTGAATTTACTATAAAATTAAAATGTAACATTAAAAACTACTTACAAAGTAATTTCTACTTATTCACATGATCCAAAACAATGGAATTGTATTTGGCGGTAAAAATACAAGTTGGAAAAATTCATTTTCATGGCAGACATTTTCAGGATATCCAGGTCTGTTCCCTTTACCACCTGTTCAGGTTCTATTAGTCAAATAAGAGAAGAAAAAAATTGATTCACATTTTGCGAGCCTGTGATATTTTTGCTGCATTCTTGGATTTATTCTGTGTGCCGCAGCGTTGCTGCCTAGTACCTGGATTAATCTCTTCCTACACATTTTGTGCTCTGGTGCTTATTTACCAGGTTATGAGGTTAGGTTCTATGGGGGTATCTTTTTCCAAAAAATTTAATGTTAACACAGCTAAAAACTTGCTTTGAATGGTGTCATTCCTATTTAATCAATTTCTAAAACTCGACTGGAAGTGTTGCGGCAGCTTCTTCATTGGCAGACACAGCCTTATCAGCAATTTTTATACTTTCCAGTCCAAATCTATACTTTCAATCATTGTCACCACCCATTACATGCAGTACATGCCTTGGTGTCTCTCATTTTAGGGACTCTCATGCTGCCATTTTTGCATTCTGGAGCTGTAGTCTACCATCTGCTAGGATATTTCCTGTTCATGTCTTCCACTCATAGGTTTAATCATTTTTTCATTTTAACTAGAATTTATCATACATTCTGGCCACAAACTTTGAAGCTTCAAAATGACAGCTAAGTTAGTAGGTCAGTTTTTCATGTTCACAGTTGCATGTGTAGAAGATCTACTTATACCATATATTTTGGTGACTTTAGCTATGATTCTTTTTCTTCCTCATTAGAGGAAGAACTTTCATTTCTTTTTTCACTTTTGGTACCCACTTTGTGGTTTCTCTGACAAAACTAAATTGCCAACATCATCACTATTCTCATATTTCGGGACTATTATTAAGTAAATTATGCATTATAACATAACTGCTCTGATACAATAGTTATTCTCATAAAGACAGCTGTGGACACACTGGAATAAAGAATGACTCAAATCCCAGGCAGGATATTGGAGGACACTATGATAATCAATTAGACTCTCAGAACATCACATGGTTGAAAACTTAAAAATTATTCATGGATTATTTAATATTATTTAGTCATTGTTAATAGGTAAAAGTTCAAAAAGAAACACCATTAAAAGAAGGAATAGCTTTATTTTGAGTGTATACAACTTTATATTTAGGTATATGAGTCATCACAAAAAAGGAAGAAGTAGAAAATGAAAGTTCTAAGGGAGTTCTCTTTGGCTATTCTGTAATATTCTAGTAGACAAACAATTCTGTGTTTGTGAGATGACTGTGGACTGGTAGACAAGTTAAGTTTGGTGATGTTGGGAATGCAAAAATGAGAAAACAGAGTTTCTGTCCTTCATAAGTTTGCATCTAAAAAAGAATCCACCAGAAACATATAAACTATACCTTATAAAAGTCATGGAGTAAATAAGATCCAAAAGTTACAATGAGTATAGTGTAAGGGAAAGAAACTGCTCAAAGGGAAAGTAGATTGATCAATCTTGCGTGCCTGTATCACATAGCCTGAGCAATTACTTTGAGAATAACAGTATGCAATATAACAAGCATTGTTAAATTCCTATCATCTTGTTTTGAAAGTCTGTATTACCATTGTTTTTGTTGTTGTGTTTGTCATCATTTTGCTTTTGTTGTTGTTTTTAATTTTTTGCTTCTTGATTTTTCTGTTTTTTTTCTCTTTACAATTAAAAAAATATAGCATACATATGTGTAATCTGTAAAAAAAAAAGAGACAACTAATTTACATCATAGGAAAAAGATAGTCTACTTTAAGATGACAAAATGTAGTTCAAATGTAGAGCATATACTCGAATTAACTCTATGAAAAGTAGAGAAAAATGCTTTTGTTTGTTTGTTTGTACCTGGAATCAAACTCACGACCTTGCGCTTATCAGGGCCGGCCCTTAGCCTGCTAAGCTAAACCCCAGACCACGAGAAAAAATGTTTTGAGCAGAGAAAATAATATATAAGAAGGGCCTTAGGAGACTGGTTCTGGAGATTTTATAGAACTTAATCATCCTTATTAGGCCTGGAATGTGGTAATCAAGGGGGTAGAGTCAAGACACGTGGAAAAGGGCTAGGTTGTGCAGGGTCTGTTTCAATCAATGCATTTGGAAGATTTTTCTCTCTGTATGGAAAGTTGCTGGGAAACACGTGACAGGTCAGTGGCAGTGGTGGCATGTTTCTTCTCTGCACTAGGAGAAAACCCAAAAGAAATTGTTTTCATTATGAATTTTCTAATCACTTGGACTAAATAGTATACATTAAGAAATATAAAGAATGATTGGGATATGGGTTAGTTAACAATGCTTGATACAGTGAGATGAGAAAGTGTATTATGAATAAAAGGTAGGACAAGAACTGAGTACCAAAAATGTTTCCAAATATGGGAAGAATGGGGAGAAGAAGAGTTTGAAAAGAAGACAAGGCTGAGATAAAATACAATGTTTATCAAGAACCATAGAAACCTAGAAAAAAATATTTGTAGTCTGACTGTCTGAAATGTTTACTATGTACCCTTTAACTTTGTAACTTGAACAACTACATCCAGGATGACAATACGTAATTTATAAATTACTGATTTCTTAGTGGGGCTTTTTCTCATTCTCCTTTTTGTTTCTTTCTTTTAGAATTCTGTATTGTTGCTACCCTTTTTTCTGTTTTGTTTTTTTCTCTTCTCTTTAAATAAAGTTTTAAAAATATATAATTGCTATTGTAAAAAAAGAGGAAATAGGAAGCGCTATAAAAGATATAGCTGCATGTATGTTTAGATGTGTGGGATTGATAACCATATTTCTAGGTTCTTGTTGGATTGTTGAACAGATCTGTTTGCACTCTCACTGCTTGAGTGTCTACTTTGTGTGCTTTAATCCTGTAACTTGAATAACTATTTCTAAAAGAACAATATGTAATTTATCAACTAGTGATTTCTTTACTGTTTATCTTCTTTTCTTGAAATTCTGTAATATTTCTACCTTTTTCCTGTTTTTTTCTCTTTAAATAAAAGAAAAAAGAAATCTAGAAAAAAATTCAAGCTACATAAATGATGTAGTGTGATTTCTAAGAAAATGTTCTTAGAAATTAACACAAGATAATTGTCCATGACAGTGGGAAGAATAATTTCACATTTTGGAGAATAGAAGATTGTTGGAGACAGCAGGGAGTGAAAGTAGCAAAATACTGAGTCTGTGTACATAGAAACATCCTTTGAGACTCTTGGTTTTACAGAATCAAGGATAATTACAAAGAAAGTTCTGAGAAGAAGAGAAGGTTTGTTCGGAAGTTCAATGCAGGATGCTTTTGTCCATTTTATGCTGCTCGCACACTCACTGGGCAGTATTAAACACCAAGAGCTTTGTGCTTCTGGAGGCTGTGAAACCCAAGTTCAAGGGCCACTTACAGTGAGGACCTCCTTGCTCCATCATAAGATGAAGAAAACCATGATGGGGTGAGAAAGCACACTCATGAGAGCGAAGGGGCTCACCTCAGTATTTTTCAGTTCTTAATCCCAAGGCAGTTCTGTCCTTGGTAACATCACCCATTCAGGGGACAACACTTACCATTGAATCACCTCTCAAAGTCCCACTGGGTGACACTGTTAGATTAGAGACTAAGTTTCTGGAGGACACATTCAAAACATAGACCAGGAATACTTCGAATATTTTATTTGATATTTTTAGTACCAAAACTTCAATATGCATCTACTTGTGACAAATAAAGCAGCACAAGACACAAGTGGAAAAACCAAAGCAAATTATCTCCTCTCCTTGTCCCTGCTTCTGTATACCCACACAGATACAAAAGGTAATTCAAACAGGATGGTATTAACATTTTTTATCAGTCATGTAGATAATTGTACATGAGCATACACAATTGTGGGTAAAATACATTAATATTTGGTAAAATATAAATTGTTTTTGTCACTATGGAATCATATTGCATCCATGTAGTTCCAATTACTTTTAGTCATTTTATATAACCTATAAAAACAAGGGCCACAAACTGCTTCTATTATTATTATTGTGTTATTTTTTTGACAGGGGGTCTTGTTATGTACCCAAGGCTCTCCCGAACTCATAGCAGCCTTTATGCGGCAGCTTCTCAAGTGCTGGGACTGTGAATTTGTACCACCACCCCTGATTGCTTCTTTTATGTTGGCATAACCATATGTAAGCATCCACTCTGCCTTATATATTGATCACCATGTTCATCTTCATATATTTTTACATATGGCTTTTGTGGCTGTCTATTTTCATGCCATTGAACTTTTATTCACAAACCTTCAATAACAAAATTTCATGACATTTGTAAGCAATCAGATCTGTATTTTTCATGAATTCTTCAAGTAACCTCAAAAAATCTTTGCATATGTAACATTTTCATAGCCCATTTGTATATATATGTGCAAATTTAAATATTATAAACTATGTGCTGAGCTTGGTAAAAATTTTAGGTTTCCTCAATGTCAATTTTTGTCTTCACCTCTAGGTTACTAAAAACAAAATTGGAAAAAAACGAAGGTCTGTATGTTCTTAATTAATAAATATGTAGAGTTCAAAAATCGTAAGTTAATGTTACTGGGAGTTTCTACCTAAAGATCTTCCAAAAGCTTTAAAGATGCTAATTAAGCATCCCTATACCAGATAATTTAGCTAAGGAACATAGAGCAACCTCACAGAGGGATTGTTTCATTTGACTCGTGTTCTCCCCAGAGAAGAATAAAATAGCTATGCGATAACGCAAACTTACAGTAAACTGCATCTTACAATGGAAAATGAATGGTTCTATTAGGGCCGAATGAATCTGCCAAGGGAGTTTATACAAAACGTGTTTTAGATTTAGAATTTACATGGCATGCTAGTTTTTATCGCTATTAATATGCTATTATAAAGTTAGACGCTTGGGGTTTCAAAGTGCCTCCTGATCATAAATTAGTCAACACATAAAATACTTGTGAAATAGCATCCCAGCTTTCCAGGTGAAATCTCTGCAACCTGAGGTGATTAAATGACTTACATTGGGTGTTACCATTTCTATACTTCACTACACTGCAACTTTCTCCACAAAGGCACACATACTTTGGAGTATCTACTATATTCCAGGTACTGAAATAAGTGCTTTGCACATGTGATCCACATTTAGGTCATATATGATTCAAGACCCAGAGTCAGTACTACTATGTTTGATTGGCAAATATCCCCTACAAACCACATGTTAACACCTTATAAAATACTGAATTTCAGGCTGGAAATTCAGCTCAGCAAGCACAAGGTTGTGAGTTTAATACTTTACCCTCTCTCTCTTCACTGTGTTCCATAACTATCTTGTTTACTTTTCTCTCATTGCTGAGATAAAATAGCTGATACTCAAAGTTAAAGGAGGAAAGGCTTATTTAGCTCACAGTTTTTGGAGGTTTCAGTCCGTAAACATCTGCCTCTAAGGCAGGGTAGGGTGGCATGACACAGAGGCAACACTTCAAAGTGGCAGAAGACAGCAAAAGCAGCAAGAGCAAAAAGACTGGAGGAGAACAAGCCTCTTCTCCCTTAGTTTGTAAGCAGCCTACTACCCCATCAGGGCAGATGCAGCAATCACAAAATCTCCATGCCCTCCTCTTGCACAGGCTGAGGATATTTACAAAGTAAGGATCCTAACTCCCTGCTGCAGTGGCTTAAATTTCTCAAGTTGATGCAGTGTATCAACCATAACAAAAACATGACACTTTGTTCCCAGTTGTTTTTACCACAAGCTAGGATGACTGACTACCCCTTACACTCACAGAGGCCACACCATTGAGGTCCTCATACTTGGACTTTTAACCTCAAAATAAGAGCTAAATTGATCTGTTGCCTTTAGTAGTAAGCTGACTCTGATATTTCACTGTATTAGTGAAAGCTAGCAAATGAGAAATGTCTGAATATTGGCAGCAGCCACCTTTAAACATGTTAGTTGTTAGACACTTGATACATTTATTTCCTATTTCACTAAGACTCTGTGTGATATGCATTGTTACTCCCTTTTAACATGCACAAAACTTAACCTGTGATTTAGCTGGATAATTGGTAGGAGAAAAGAATGGTTATATCCACATCAATTTGTTTCTGAAGCCAAAGTACTAATTCAATATATATACTCCTAACTTTATTCTCCTAACTATGCCCCCAATATAGAAGTTCTATCTGTGATCTATGCCACTCAATTGCCCAAAGTAGAAGCTATTGTAGTACTTACTATGTCAACATACATTTGCTTACAACATTACCTCTTATTTCTCCTTCTCAAGACTTGCACTCTATTTTTTTTATTTTAAAGAGATTAAAAGAAAATGAGACAATAAAAACAAAATGAAATAAGAAAAATGATATAGAATTTCAAAACAAGATGACAAGAATTTAACAAGGATCATTATACTGCTCAGATTACAAGACACAGGTATGCAAAACAGAACAAACAATATAAGCACTCATGGTTTCTTTTAACGAACTAAGAGACTCAGTAGCACAATTATCATAGCCGTCTTGCTATATATATATATATATATATATATCCCTTTCCTTCAACAACTGGGCTATCATCTTATTAAAAAGTTTTTGCATGTCAAGAGAAATCAGCAACAGAGTGAAAAGACAACCCAAGAACTGGGAAAAAAAATTTAGCCAACTGTCCCTCAGACAAAGGACTTCTATCTAGAACATATAAGAATTTTTAAAAATCAGGCTTCAAAACTTCAAAGACCCAATCCAATAAGGGCATCTGTGATGAATATAAAATTCTCAGATGAAGAAATACAAATATCAAATAAAAAGTATGAAAAAATGTTCAACATCATTGGTCATTTTAGAAATGCAAATTAAAACATTACTGAGTTTCCATTTATTCCACAAAGAATGATTATCACCAAGAAATCAGCCAATAACAAATGTTGGAGGGGCTGTGGGGATAAAGGAACCCTTCTTCATTGTTGGTAGAAGTCTAGATGATATAACCACTGTGGAAATCAGTATGGAGATTCCTCAAAAAACTAAGATTAAAGGTCCCATTCAACCTAGCTATTCCCCTTCTAGCTACTTTCTCAAAATAATTAAAAACATCATACCACAGTGACATGTGTGCCTATTTTTACAACAGCACAATTTGTAATTGAAATGTCCATCAATTGAGGAATGGATAATAAACGTGGTAATTTTACCCAATGGAGTACTACTTAGCTATAAAGAAAGATATTTGAGGCTTTTATATGTAAATGGATGCAACTAGAAACCATACTTATAAAGTGCAATAAATCAGACTCACACGCATAAACATTGCATTGTCTCCTTCATGTAAGAAACTGCAAGAGTAAATAAGATCCGAAAGGTACAATAGATATTGTGAGAGGGAAAGAAACTGATCAGTGGTGCAAAGAAGATATATTCTAAAGATAGGCTGCAACTCTGTCTCAGATTGCAGCATTTTCTGCCTGTAGCTTTTCATTCATGGTCCCAGAATGAAGTAGACTCCACTGGCTCGAAAGACCCAACATAGTCATACAATGAAATTTAAACCCCAGTGTGGAGGTGCCACCTGCCACGCTTGCTCAGTTCACATTGCTATCTGCCATGTTCCATGACATGACACTTTGTTCTTCATGTGTTCCTAACCCACATCAGGATGGGCCATTATTCCTTATACTCATAGAGACCAAATGGGCAGACCTAGAGGGACAATTGACAGAGGATAGAGGACAGTGGACAATGGGCAGACCGAGGAGAGGACAGGGAAATACGCTTGACATGAAACTCACATTTAACAAGGTAGACATTTCATTCCCTTCTTGGTGAGGGAGCAAGTCGCTATGAACTACATAATCTACAATATTTGCAAAGGCACAGCAAAGTCCTGGAATTTCCGATAAATTTTGAAACTTTTATAACCTGGCTACAGCTTATCAACTCAAAACTAGTTTCCAGCATTGTCTAAAATAAGCCACTTCCTCATTTCACACAATCTAGTCATTTAAATTGCATTGCTCATGCTGGCTTTTTTTCCCTACATGGGGTATTTTTTTTCTTTCCTATTTTATCTGTGTTTAACCTAGCTCTTTTATTCTCTTCCTCAGTTTCATTGGGACATATGGTTTTGACAATAGGACAAAGGAGAAGGTAACATTTGCAAACTCAAATCTAGGCCACAAGATGCTGTGTGTGATTACAAATGTTAATGTCCTAAGACAGAAAGATCATGTATTCCTGGCTACTGCTGGGGTAAATGCTTTCACAAGAACAATCAAATGGAGAAAAGGACCCATGTACACAAATAAAAAACAGAGGAAATAGAAACTAGCAGAGAGAGGAGAAAAAATGAAATCCAAACATACATTTTATAAATGCAAGGAACACAGAAAAGCACAAAGAAAAAAGGAACACACTATAGTTTTTCAAATATAACAATAATTAAATCAAATGGCAGAGGTGATTATATTGAATATAAAATTCAAAAACAATGACATAGTGTTGATAAGAAGTTTGTTGTAAATACAATGAAGCACAAAGTTTGAAAGAAAAAGACAAAATTAAAGAGCATGAAAATACTAAGCATCTGAAGACAAAGCTATGCTAATAGCAGATAACATAGACCCCAATGCAAGTATTATTACAAGAAATAGAGAATCGTTTCATTAGTTTTAAATGCCATTACATTAAAGTTCAAGTTGGGAGATTTCAATACTGTTCACTAGAGAAAGATGAAACAGATAGTAAAATGAGCACTAAGCTCTGGAGGATTAGTTGTGTCCCAAACTCAGAGGGAAGATTAAAAGGAGAAGTGATAATCCTAGTCCACCTCTACACTTCTAAAATATGGACACATAATTTCTACTTAGATTATAACTTATAGTTCATAATTTATTTTGGACACACCTAGTTATAGTAGAAACTGAGAAATCTATTTCTTATTCAAGATGGCTCAGGTAATATATATACCTGACATCACACTGCCACTGGTGAAGTTATATATGATCTTTGGGCAAAGATAATACACAATACACAACTTCTTGTAATAATAAGAAAACTTTAGACTTTTTAAATCAATAAATATAACTTTGAAATACATATTCCTAAAATGCATATGAGATAGCAAGTATCCTAAAATTGTAAAAACATTTTGATATGACTACATCAGCTATCAGTTATTACAATCTCATACATAGAAATATGAATAAAACAGTTATTAGCACAGAAAGAGAAACAGAAAAAGATTAAACAGTTTATGCAACTCAGATCTTGCATGTATGATTTGATACTTGTTTATGTTTCTGTTACAAATCAATGACAAAAGACTGAATAATTCCATAAATGATGTTGAAAACATTGTTTTTACTTCATAAATATTTTATATCACTTTCTCATAAAAATTCTATTATTTTTCTAGAAAGATAAAGGCAATAAATTTGAGATGCATGAAAAAGCGAAGTATCGATGAAATTAGGCAGTTTAAAAAACCCCTAGTCAAAAATAAGATTGACAATTTTGAATACCTCAGAGTGTAATATTTAAAACAAAACAAAGATATTACAAAATAAAAAAAAAACTAACAAAGGAAGAACTGACTGAGGAATTAAATTTTTCCAAATCTTATAAAATAAAATGTAAAAAAAGTCAATGAATGTAAAGAGCAAATGTTTCAACACGTAATATACAAAATAAGCAATTTGAATGAACACAAAATATCAGCCACAATGAGCAGTTAAGGAAATTCAAACAAAATCAGTGAGATCATTTCATAGTCTTCCCACTTTCAAATACTTAAAAATATGCCAGTATAGTGTCAGCAAAGACGTCAAAATGTTCAGACACCTCAAAGATGACTGAATTTTGGTCCAAATAAGTAAGGTAGGTGCCGAGTTCAGCGCAGCTGAGGATGAAGAGATGAAGACAGGAGGCAGAAAGCTGAGGTCAGGCGGAGCCCCTCTACTGATGGGAGAAAGAGCAGCCACACAACTGCAGCGCGTTTAGCTGTACAATCAGCATAGGAGGATGTGTAAGGAGAATCCAAGGGGAGGGCAGGACGCAGAACGGGAAAAACATCCGGGGCTCAGCCAAACATCTGGCCTCTGAGGTTATACGAGGGGAGGAGTCTAGAGAAGCAGTGACCTCGTCCTAGATGCCCCGAGGCACAGACAGTTTCGCTCCCAACAGATCCAGCTGTGAAGCTGACAGTGCACAGGGGCTCACTGGTTGTTAGGGGCTCTCCAGAAATTCCCCTGCATGTGCACAGGGGTGAGGGGAACTGCATCAGTTCATGCATTTGCATTGTTGATCATGGCACGCACTAAATAAAGCCCTTTAAAAGAGAATGCGTGAGTGCATCAGGGCACGATTCACTTGATGGGACCCACATGCCAGATCTACTAAAGCTATGCATTTGATCAAGCTTTCCGGATCGATCATCTGCTGTGTGGGTAAAAGCAGTAGAAAATTAAACAAAAATTAATAAACATTGTTTCCTTCACTGAGCCTATATTTTACTGGAAAAGAGAATGATACATAATTAAAATGTAAATTTACTAGATGCAAAATTCAATGGAGTAACACAAAATGCAAGAGAGAGTAATGTACCCGGGCGTGGTTTCTCACGCCTGTAATCCCAGCACTCAGGAGGCTGAGGCAGGAGGATAGTTGCGAGTTGAAGTCCAGCCTGGGCTACAAAGTGAGCTCAAGGCCAGCCTGAAATGCATAGCGAGACTGTCTCAAAAAGACAAAAAAAAAAAAAAAAAAAGAGGGAGAGAGAGTAATGTTAGGGAGATTGTAATGTTAAAAAGGATGATAAAGGAGGCTGTAATGTAGGTAGCTTTTTTCCCTTTATTAAGTTTATTTGTACAGTTTATATATAACATTTGACTACATTCATTATAGGGAATTTGTACCTATCCATGACACGTCAAGGTACCTCTGTTTTTTTCCCCCATCTCCCAACTCCCTTCAACCTCTTTTTCTCTCCTTATTTACAAAGCTTTGTTTTCCATTTTCCCTTCTTTTCAAATTTTTTTTTTATATTCTCTTAAGCAAAAATCTAAAGGAAGTCAAAAGAACCAGTCCCATAAATACTGTGTCTTGGGAGAAACATCGTGCTATTGTAGTGGGAATAGCAAAGATAAGGAGCTGAATGCATAAGAAATGCCAAGGGAGCTAAGATCTTGCTACGCGGAGTGAGGGGAGGGAAAGGCAGCGGAGGCACTGTCGAAGAGCAGAGGAGAGGAATGGGAGCTGCTGCGCCATCGGGCTTTGAAAGAAGCTATGTATGTATGTAGGCTAAGTTACAAATGTGGCCTTTTCTTAAAGTAAGTTTTAAGAGGAGATGCTTTATTGTTGAGGTCACAAAGAAGATTCTGGCTACATTATTGAAATCAGAAAAGAGAAACAGAATGGGAGAAGTTGGATTCAGCTGGGTGACACTGGGGAAAGACTTACTGTGACTGAAGCGTGTTGTTGATGAGAAGGTGAGAAAAAGAGTTTAGGTGCAGCAACAAAAGCCCAATATCATAGTTACTTAAAATCAAACTTTATAAATTGGGGATAGGAGAAGGAGAGATGCTGGTTCAGTAAGCAACAGGTTCCTGACAGTTGAGCACTCACAATTCAAGGTAAAGTCAAAACTCTGCAAGATCTAGTATTTTTTGAGTATTTTTTGTGTAGATAGAGATCGACTTGAAAGTATTATCATCAGCTTCAAGAAAGTGTGCATACACATCTATGTGTCTGCAACTTCTGGGTACCACTTATCACGTGATAACAAATTTCAGTTTTCATTGAAAAACCTCAGTACCTGCTGATAAGGTGAATATAAGATGAAAAATAGAGAGGTGTCTAAGAGTCTGGAAACCTGAACTCTGATCAACTGAAAGAGGTAACTTACAAAAGAATCTCAAAATAGCAGGTTTAGTCAAATGTAAAGCATTAGTACTCAGTATTTGGGCATTTTAAATGTGTGAAACTTAATATGGATCTAAGTGAAGTTTTTGATTAGTTGGAAATATGAATCTAAAAATCCCACTATATTTTGTCTGGCTATCTATCTAATCTTTATTAGTCACAATTAGCCTATATACATACATATATATATATATATATATATATATATATATATATATATATCACACACACATACAGGTAGAATTTAAGCTAGGTAAGGAGGACATGGTACAATGACAAGGGGAAAATTAGGTGCAGTATGATTTTCAATAATTATAGGGCTCAAAAAACAATGTCAAGTGAGGAAAAGAGTTGTAAATTTGATTCCACTTAAATCAATTTTCTAAACTAGTTATACTTAAAATATGAGATACATCTATATAGTAGAATTATAATATAATTAATATAAATTTATATATTGTATACACTAATATAACTATGAGTGTATACGTAGTATACTATATATATATATATATATATATATATATATATATATATATATAATAAAGATCTACATAAATGCACACAGGCTTCAAAGTAGTGAGTGTCTCTAGAGGAAAAAGAATATCCTTTTAATTTTGGTAATACTGGCAATACCTTGTTTTTTATAAGAGCACTGTGGCTAAAAATGTCAGCCTGGGAACTATATTGCCTGATTTTAAAATCCAATTCTGCCTCTTATTGCCATTAGGTAAATTACCTGGTTTCTCTATGAATATTTTTTTTTCTCTCCTAGAGAACTCTTTTTTGTTTGTTTGTTTGTTTGTTTTTCTCTAACTTAGAGATTGTAGAGATTGTTGGGAGCTGAGTTTTGTCTTTCTGAACTTCAAGGTTGAAGTGCTCTCAGTGTTGGTGGGGCCTTCAGGAGATAATTAGGTTTAAATAAAGTCATTAGTGGTGGGGCTTTTGTAGTCAAGTTTGTAAGAGAAAGGAGCCTGAACTTTTGTGCGTATTCTAAGGATACCTATAATACATGCTCGCGCGCACACACTGCCACCTTCGTGTCTCTCTCTGCCCCAACTGAGAACACACTGAGAGGGCTGCTGTATGTGAGGCAGGAAGAGAACATTCACATAATTCTACCTTCTGTAACTAATCTCAGGCTTGCAACTTCCAGAACTGTGAAAATATAAATTTCTTTTGTTTAAATTATTCAATGTATGATAGATTTCTTTCCTTAGCTCAAGTTGACTAATACAGGGACTATAAAAACATAAAATGCCCTTACCATGAGCATGTTGAAACACTGCTGATAATTTCATGAAAATATTAAGCACCAGCTAAAACTTTAAATGACCTAAAAACAGCACAAAATATCTAAGTGATGAGTCGTGGCTGATGGGAAGAGTATTATCATTACTTTTGGCAATACTGAAGTAGTTAATATTACAAAAATTATGCACTAGTTTGGCAGCAGGAACAATTTGAGTTAGGTGAGACTAAATGAGACCACAAGTTAGGTGACCATTTCATTGGTGTTGATGAGTTGTGAAGGGATTCAACAGGAACCATAGAGAAGACGGCGAGGAAGCAGATGTGATCCAAGGATCACTCAAATATTTGAAAAAAGGTGCAAAGAGAAGAGAAAGGATGGAAGGTTTTTATCTGTTTTCCAGCTTGCTGAATAATGAATGGTGTGCGTATGTGAAATAATTACTTTTCCTTAAAGATTCTTTCAAGAAAGATGTATTTCACTTTTGACCATTTCTATTCTGAATTCATAATTAGCAACAATCAGAAACAATACTGTATCTTGTGATTTTGGTTTTGTCATATAACTTTGCACCACCAGAAGTGCAGGTTATAATAGCACGCATGAATGATTTATACAGCAATGGGACTAAAGTACTTCATTCGTGGAGACGGAAGCTCACGCTAAGTTTTGAAGGATGGGAAAGTTTCACAAGAAGATGAGACTTTAGAAAGCCCAGCAAGATGATATTCTTAGCACAGGTGCAAACCATTAAATTCACTGCTACAGAGAGGGCATTTAGTCTAAATTTGTCAAGGAAGTTTTCCAATATCATAGCAAGAGATACAATTGAGAACATTCTTTCATAATTAATTAGATGAATGCACTGTAGGGAACAGTGTCCAATGTGTGCCTAAAGTGTATTACTTGAAGGAAAAGCAATTAGTGAGAAAAAAGAGAGTTTATGTTTCCTGAAGTGTCTTTACATTTTTAAAGCTAGTGATTATAAATATTTGCTTAGCTTTCACAGTGATTAATTGTGTAAGATAGGAACAAGAAATTAAAAATGAAGTCAGTCTTGGAAAGAGGTGGTGGGAACAAAGCTATGAGATTAGGGTCCCCTACACTTTGACTAATTCCATTTCTTAGTGTGTAATTCAATGAATTCAGTATCTCTTTTTAACAACTATTTGGGACAATGGACCTGTCTTCCCTAAGAAGGGGAAAAAAAAATTATGCTTCATGAATTGATTTAAATTTATGTTCTGAAAATTTAATATGTTCCAAATATTTAGGAAATTTGTCTGTTTGCAATGTAAATGCATATTAGTGAAGAATTATTTCTGTTTGGTATACAAAATTAGTATTTTAGTGCATTTATTTTATTATCACTGATTGAATTGTGAAGTATTATTTTATTGATAGTTTATATTCTGAGTTACCTGGAATCTTGACACTTTAAGTAACTGTCAATATATCTTTCAAGTTATTTACAGTCATGGCCGTCTAATTTGGTTATCAATGTTATCATTTTAGTATGAAAAATATTTTATGGCTAATTTTCATTATTAAAATACAAAAAATTAAACATTATTTATATATATGAAGTGTTTTAGTGCTAAAAGCTTTATACTCATTCTCTCCTATCTCTCTATTGCTCAACATAGTAATCCAAACTGTGTATCAGAGACAGTGGGGGAATTTTCATCTAATTTCTAAGCATTACAATTTTGTTTTTACACTTTTTAAAATGTCCACATCTATTTATTTGATAGCATCCATATCCTATGAATTTTTCTTCTTCTTTTTTTATGGATTTTTTCTTCTTACTTGAAACTATACTAATATGGTATTTATACCACAAGACAAGCTGCTGTTTGTTACTGCTCCAGTGATGTAAGAATTCCATTGTCTCCCTCTCAAGTGCCCAATTGAAATGCTCAAAATTTTCCTTAATTAAATACCATCATTCAAAGTTTTTACAATTTTTCATTTAACAAAACATTCCATGTGGGTTAACTAACTTAAACACAAAACAATGCTACAAAAACTATGGCTTAGTTTATGATACTAAGATAAATTAAGGGATTAAACCCATGTCATCTCAAAAGTTCAGATCATAAACCAGAGAGCTAGAATACAATTGAACATGTGGAGAAACTGGGACAAAAACCTCCTCACCAAATCACTTCAGGTTCTTGGTATTTTATTTAGATATACTATTTGTTCATTTAATTTGATACATGCCTATAATGTTTAGTGGTTTTTTCCTATGTGTATCTAGAATGTCTTTCAGTATTCTTTGTAGGTTTGGTTTGGTGATCATGAAGTTCTTCAGCTGTTCTTTGTCATGGAAGTATCTTATTTCTCCATCTATTTTGAAGGACAGTTTTGCAGGGTACATCAGTCTGGGCTGGAAGTCATTTTCTTTAAGGATCTGAAAAACTTCACTCCATGCTCTTCTTGACTTCATTGCTCGTGTTGAGAAGTCTGCTGTGATTCTGATAGGTTTTCCTTTATAGGTGACCTGTCTTTTCTCTCTAACAGCTTTTAATATTCTGTTCTTATGTTGGATTTCTGGGATGGTGATTATTATATGGCTGGATGTAGTTTTGTTTTGGTTATGGCTGTTTGGAGTTCTATATGTCTCACTAATTCATATGTCAGTTTCCACATTCTCATGTTTGGGAAGTTTTCAGCTATTACTTCTGTAAATAGCCTCTTCATATCATTTGTGTTTTCCTCTTCTTTTTCTTTTATCCCTCTTAATCTTATATTGTTTTTCTTTGCATCATCTTGCAGCAGTTGAATTGTTATTTCCTGATTTCTTGCTATTGTTAGAAGATCTTTCCTCTCCTGTTCACTAGCTGCAATCTTATCTTCGAGGTCTGAGAGTCTATCTTCACTTTCGTTGAGGCAGTTTTTGCAACTTTCATTAGTTTTTGATTTCCTGTATATCTCTTTGAATCTGCTTAATGCATTCTGTTTGTCTCTTAAACTGTTCATTCAGGGATTCTATCATTTTGCTTTATTCCTCTAATTTTTTAGCTGTGTCTTTGTTGGATGCATTCAGTATTTCTTCCACTACCTTTTATCATTTCTTCTTTTACCTGGGAGAATATTTCTGATTTGAGTTCCCTTATAGCTTCCTGTACTTGCTTCTTTATTTCAGTTGATATCATTTCATACATTTCAGGTGTATGGGTAGTATTTTCTTCTATGTACATGGCTCCTATTTCTTGGGATGAGCTGGAGATTTGAGATTGCATTTTGGTCTTTCGTTTTGTCATTTTCCTGTATTTCCATGTTTCCAGCAATTTTCCAAAGCTTTCCCTCCTGGCACGGCACCGGCTTGGCTCCCCCTTCGGTGAGCCTGGCTCCCCTGGTTGGATGAAGTTCTCTGGGTGCAGTCCACTCAAGCCCGCGGAACCTCTGGAGCCTAGTCCAATGACCCAAGGGGGCTGGGCAGGCACTCAGCCGCCGTGATTGACGGTCCCAAACCGTCAATCACGATCTGCAACTCACCTCGTGGCCTCTTCAATGAATTAGTTTTTGGAAGTTTCAGTCCATGGCTCCAAGGCAGGGTGGCATGGTGGGGCTGCACATGGCAGCTGCACAGCCATGCCTATAGTGTTTAATAGTCAGATCAGGGTACTAAGCACTTCTATAAATTTAACCATTTTTGTTAATTTCATATTGTTCTATTGTAATCATTTTGAAATATATCATGGATTATTCAACCATGCTATAGATAAAAAAATTTTTTAAAAAGAACTCAATCTTCCTCCTGTGTTTTAGTGTCTCTTACTGAGCTTCTTTTTGACCGTTTCTCACTGTCCTTCTAAGTGTCCAGGGTCCACCACTCCATTCCATTCTTCCAGGATACTGACTCAGTTTCACACAGAAATGAGAACATGGAGTATTTGTCTTTCTACACTTGGCTTAATTCACTTAACATAAACTTCAGTGAAATAACATTATGTTACAGTCATCCAGGTTGCTCTTGTGTCTGAATGATATTTCATTCTGAAATATATTGTATTTTTTTTTATCCACTGATGAGCATCTAGGTTGATTCTAAATTTTAATTATAGTGAACAGTGTTGGGATAAACATGAGACTCAGTATGTTTTTGGCATAATAATTTCATCCCTTTAGCTGTATAATCAGTGGAGGAATTGCTGGATCTTATGGTAGTATTTTTTACTTATTTAAGGAACATTCTTACTGTTTTCTATAAAAACTTTACTACTTTGCATTCCTGCCAATAGTGTTTAAGTTTGCTTTTCTCTGTATCCTAACCAGTATTGATTTTTTTTTTTAATTTTGTTAATGCTAGTGTTTCTAACTGGGTTGAGGCAATATCTCATTATGACTTGAATTACATCTCAGTGATGATTACACATTTGGAGGAGCATTTTTTATATAATGTTGGTCACCTTTTCTTTTGTGAAGTAGATATTTAATTCTTCAGTTTTTCTTAATAGATTATTTGTTGTTGTTGTGTGTATATATATATGTTGGTGTTTACCTTTTTGAAATCAGTTCCTAGTGTATGGAACTAATACATTTGGGTATGAATCATTTGTTAGATACACAGTTTGAGAATATTTTCTCTATGTAGATTATCTCTTGTTATTTAATTTGATGTGCAAAAATCATTAGTTTGATATCATCTTGTCTATTTTTAATCTGTATTCTATGAATTTGTGTCTGAGTTAAAAAAAATTCAGTGCACACCAATGTTTTGAAGTGTTTCTTCTGTGTTTTTGTGTAGCAACGGGGTTGTTTTAGGTTTTCTATTTAGGTCTTTGACTCATTTTAAAAGGATCTAGTTTCATTGTTCTGAATACATAAATCCATTTTTTTCATTACCATTATTTAATATGCATTCTTTCTCTCTTTGAACCTTTGTAAAAATTATTTTTTCTATATGAAAATAGTAGCATTTTATATATCAATAATTAGTTTGCTGAGAAAGAAGTTAAGAAACTAACCACACTACAATAGCTAAAATAAGTATTAAGGAATAAATTTAATTCAAGAAATTCAAGCTTTCTGGTATTAAAATTATAAAACACTAATGAAAGAAACTATAGCAGACTTATAAATGCTTATGGATGAGAAAACAATTTTTCAAAAGTGACTCTAATACCCAAAGTAATCTACAGAGTTGATGTATTTTCCATCAAAATACTAGGAGCATTTTTTACTGAAGATGGAAAACAAACTTAAACTTCACATGGACCATAAAACAGCCACAATTACCAGGGCAAGCTTAGCTTTAAAAACTAGTGGCAGAGTCACAGCACCTGATTTTAAGATGTACTGCTGAGCCACAGTAGCCAAAATGGCATGGTGCCAATACAAAACAAACACAAGAACAACTGATCAAAATAGAAAACCTGGGCTTTATTTTTTTCCTAAAGTTCAAATGTGGTGGGTATTTTTTTTTTACATACTCATTATGGTCAATAACTCTATTACAAAAAAGTCAGTAACTAAATGGGCTTAGTAAAAATACTTAGAAATAAAGAAAGCATTTAGTGAACGAATGATCTTTCTACAAATGAAAGATACCTCGTAAAAGTAACAATAAAGTAAAATTTTACACAGTATCTCAGGAAATGATTTTAAGGAAAATTATTTAACGTCTTTGAGATTATGGAGAACTTGGAAACTAGTATATTCTTGAGAAAATGGTTCAGAATCAGAATAGATTGGGAGAGAGCTAGTTACATGGATATATTTTCTATATCTTTAAATTTATCCTCTAAATATCATTCAGAAATACTAAAAATCTCTGTTTATGAGCATGTGTTTCTTGGCTCAGTGGTTAGAAACTGGGAGCAATCACAACATTCATGGAGAAAGAGCAATTTAAATTACCATTTCTGACTTATGAAACAATGTGTTTTCACTTGACTTGTAATCATAGATTTACAAAGCATCACAGAAATGTTTATGATTTGACATGTATATGCATGTTAGGAATGCCACATTCCAAGTATATTTTAAGTATTCTATTTGAGTGTGGGAAGATTATTAGTGCTTCTGTTAAGCTAGTTGTGATTATAAGTAATTATTGTTATAGAATGTTTAAAAGACATTATAGTGAGCAGGAGTGTAATGTGCATTACAATCAAGATAAAATCCATGTTTTCTCTTTGATTATAACATCAAGCCATTACAACTTCTGCCCACTGCTGCCTAATACAGATCTCTCTGCAGTCCACTGCGTTATATCTGCTGCTTTCCTAGAACAGGCCATCGGTCACCATTGCTCGCTTTGATTCCTATAAGAACCTTCTTCCGCTTTTGTTTCTTTCCTTTCCATGGTCAGTTCCAGTCCTTTCCCACTGCACTGTGTTTTCCTGCCAAAGAAAATTTCTTTCTGTTCTCTGCTGGACTGTGCTTTCCTTCATTTCAAAGCTCTCCTCCTGTCTCCTATTTCACAGTATTTATTTCCTTCAGAATTCACCCAAATATCTCTCAGCGTTCCTTTCTAGATTCTTTCACTTAACTTTCCAAACTTTCTTTTTACTTCTAAATTCTGGGCAATTCTAAGGGTCAGTGTTTGTCTCTCTTATCTTTTTCATCAGTCTTTTCTTTTTACCTGATGTTTTTCTACTTGTATGACTTTGAAATTTATTTCAGTTCCCATGATTTCCAAATTTATTTCCACCCCCCAAACTTCACATAAGCCATAAGCATATGAGTATACAACAGTTACATATAATTTAACATGACATAAAATAAACTCATTATTTCCCATCGTCTGATCCATCCTCTTCTTCTCTTTTACCTTCCACCTCTTGTCAATGTCTGCGTGGTTTACCCTCTTGCTCAGGCCAGAAACCTAGATTATATGTTTGCTTTTCATAGCAACTAACCTTAAATCTACCAGCAAATACTTTCTGTAGCTAATTTAAAAATCAGTAGTAATCATAATGTCTTAAAACCAAGTCGTAAATGCTTTATCTCAACTGTTTAAATCTTAAAAGATCAACACCTTGATGTCTAAAATTCAGACAATCACATTCTCAAAGGAATAAATTCCTGAGTAGTAAAATCATGAACAACTATAGTTTACCTGGCATGGCAGCTGAAAGGTATTTAAGAAGGAGGAGTAAGCCAAATTCTGGGGAAGAGATTAGCATGTTTTCATTTATACTTAGGAAAGTTCTATCATGACAGGAAAAACCAATACCCAGAAGCCTGGTAAAGCATAATTTTATGTACGTGTATGAGTATGAATGTGTTTCCAGGAGAGATGAGTCTACTATTTTAAATTGTCAGTGTTACTTTTCACAATTATCCATGATAAGTACAACAAATCCCAGAAATTCATAGGGGTTATGTTCTTAGAACATCTTTGAATTGTGAAAAATCTCAAATTTCAGATATGGTTATAAAAATGCTGTAAATGCCTGTTTTTATAGTTAAAACCTAAATATGCTATGACATTAGCAGTTATGTAATTTAATTTAATAAAATACTGAATAAAGCCTTAGAAGGTGCAGGACATGTTGGTGACAGATTAAGGATCTTAGGGATTTAAGAAGCACAAAACCAAGAACATTAGAGACAGCTACACGTGGTACCATACCCTGTTGTGATGTGGGAATGAGGGGCATCTACAGGAGATGGACCCCAGGACTGCAGCGGTCATCTGCAAGGAGAAGAAAATAGCAGTCTCTACATTGGTTACTTGCAAACTTCCTGCCAAAGAAACAATTGCGAAGCACATTTGTGGATTCTGTGAACTTACCAGGATTTCCCTGAACAACTCTTAGTTAGGTTCTAAGAAAAATATGAGAATGACTGAGGCCATGGATTCTAAACAGTGATTTCACAGGAGTATACTGTACTTCATCTTTGCATATTTCCAAATATTTTAGATATAATTTGTATAATGTCTTTTAAAGAATTCTACCTTTTTGCATGAATTTCCTTTTAGTAAGTTTGACCCTGTAAAAGTGATCACAACATTGGTTTTTAAAGTATTTTATGGATTTTTAAAAACATTGAAAGTTCTTTAGTACATGAAAAGATGTCTTAGTGCATATTTACATTTGTGAAGCATTCAATTTTCCCAAGATCTTAGCTCTTTGGGCAACTATATGTGCAGAGCTACTTTTTGATGGGTACTCTTTCTCTGTCTAAGTATTTTGTATGACAATCTAATTATAAAACTAGGTGCACACAATTACCAAATGTAGTGATATGTCTTTATGCATTTCACTTTTTAATATATTTTGTTATAGGTTCAGGTTGTCTGTTCATAACTCATAGGTATGCAATTCACATTAGTATATGTGAATGTTTATACTTGCAAAAATATGTGTTATTATTGCCTATTTATTGTATATCATGACCTATAAATATGCTATCGTGTTTCTGTATGTTTGTCAAATAAATTCTCCATTTAAAATTTAAAAAAATGTTTTAGACCTACAGAATTATATTTTCAAGGTTTTTATCTTTTAGAACTTCCTCTTTAGTGTTATGATGTTCAGCATTATTTATTTTATGATTATGTTTTAAACATGTTCAACATATAGTGCAAAGTAATTATTTCTCCTTAGAGACAGTGACAATGCCATCACCTTCTAAACTATAAGCATAGCATTCCTTGCCTATTGCAAATCTATTAAATTGTCTGCTTCTATTCTTGTTCATCCCATTGTCCATGCCCTATATGAGACTGACATGTTTCAAAAGTAAATACAATGGTTCCATTCCAGCATAAACCCATGAATGACTTCCTTTCACATTTGGATCAAAATCCCAAAAATTCATGTGACCTCGAATGCTCAGCATTAATTGGTCCCTTTTACCTGCTGATCTCATGTCCTCCATTTCCATGCCACCATGACACAGATTTAAAACTCTTTCTAGTCCTAGAACCCCACAAACTTTTATTCAAGTCAAAGCCTTTACTCATGCCCTTTTCTCTGCCTGAAATTCTATTCTAGGAAATAAATATTATAGTCATTTCTATCATTCTCTTCTCTATTAAAATGTCACTTCCCCAAAGTCTGTTCCTGTCTTGAATTTAAGGACAATACATCTCTTACTTTCACTTCATTTTCCTTTACTTTCTTCATAAAATTAATTTGCATGTCTTGTAAGTGTGGGCATTTTGGTTTTTATTCAATGATAATTTCCAAGCACCTATTATCATTCCTGAAGCCTTGTAAATGCTCAACACATATGGAATAACTGAACAAGTTTTATTGAAATAAATTACATCCCTTGATTGTTAGTTGCTGGTGTCTTTCATTAGAATATAAATTCTCTGTTATTCACACATATATTTTCTTTGGTAGCATATAAGCTTTCTGTTATGTACACATATATTACTGGCATCTACAACAAATCTTTGCATATAGTAATCTCTCAGTAATGTTCATTAAAATAATGAAAAGTGTCTTTCATTTTCACTCATTTAAATACTTCTAAAGTTAAAGTTATTTTCACTTTATGTTTGTATATCATCAGGCCATTAAACATTTTAAAACTTGTTGGCAAAATCGGACATCAGCTGTTGAACACTGAAAAATCTTTAGAGGCAAAATTTGTTGAAGTGTTTAAACAATTTCTATGTTTCATGGAGAGACATTTCAAAACAAACCATGGACTAAACTTGTTCTTCCAGGCTTTTTCTGCCAATTGTTCTTGATTATATGTCATTCTTTTTTTATTTAAATTTATTACTATCTTTTACCAAAAAGAAGCTGTTTATTATACTTAGGAAACATCAAAGTGCTAAATTGTAAAATTGAGGTGAAAAGATGTTTCTATCAGTTATGAGTAATAAATTCTGATTTTTTTTTACTTTCCCACTTTCAGTTTGTATGGCACTTATGTCCAAATTCAGTCACTTGTTTGTAAATTACTGGCTGCCTATTAAGTTTACTTTTTTTAATTATTTGAAGTGGAATTTTCTTTTGAAAGACAGACTGCCCACGAAGTTTAACATATGAAATAGAATTCTTTTTATATAAGCTTTCATAAGTGTTTCCTCTATGACATTCACAAAAGACATGCTATACATAGATATTAGATGAGCTGTACAAGTTTGGAAGGATGTTTTAAAAATTAATATGCTTCAAGTTTTCTATCACACTGACTTAGAGATTTTAATGATTTAGGACCATCCTATAACAAGCTCAAATGTACCATTAGAAATTATATTTGCACTCTTGACTGCAGTGCAGAGCAGACAGATAGGGAAAAATGACTCCCACTTGGCTAATGTTAGTATGCATTCCTGATTGCCAGTGTAGTTCTTTTGATTTCCTCAGAAACAGAACTGGCATAGAAGGGCTGGGAATATTGCTCAGTGGCAAAGAGCCTGTCTGATAAGCCCAAGGTCATGAGTTTGATTTCCTGAAAAAAAAAAGAAAAGAAAGAAAAGAAAAGAAAATAAAAGAAAAGAAAAAAAGAAAAGAAAACTGACACATAAAGTGAAATATCTGGTTCTAGTAAGACTTTGAGTTCAGAGAATTTCTATATGCCTTAGGAACAACAGAAGTAAAATAATTAAGGGAAGATATGCCACCCGTATTCTCAATGGACTTCTAGTCTTTCTTAGACCAAATAGTCAATTCAAGAAGTATCTGTGTTCCGTGCATGTTGAGAAAGTATCTCTGATGGTTCTCTATCTTGGTCTTTGCAAACGAGAACATACCATCAAGGCCCAGCGGGCAGTGTGTGGTCCTTTTCTCTCCTCTGCTCTGCAAACATTCCCAGTCTCCTCTCTTATCTGTTTCTTTGATGTCTTAATAGACACCATTATTATGTTTAATATTATTCAGAGAAAATTACTATTTTTTAATAATGATTTAAAATCATAAATTTAACCTTTTCCGAGTATTTAGGGTTCCTCACATGACTGCTACTCAGTGAGTGTTGGATAAATTGTAATTCCTTCACTGAATCTAATGTTTCTGGAGAAAGAAAAAAAATGCACTTTCAAAAAGCAGTTTTAAGAAAAGCTCACTGGATGTCATGTTGGAATGTACTGCTATAATGAATGTATAATGAAAAAGTAGGGCAGATAAATTCAGTTCCTTTAAACACTGATGTAAAACTGTATGTTTGTTTTTGAATAGCAGATATAAAATTCATGCTTCTGCTGGAATTTAATACACTGTACATACGCTTGAAAAATAGAACATCTCAAAATTGTTTTGAATTGAAGCTTTCTAGCAGAGAATTTAGAGTATAGTAGTTGTGATGAAAACAAAATTTAGGATTACACTTTAGTTAATTGTGACTTGATTTGCTTTTCATTCTTATACAGGGATATTTTATAAATGTTCAACAAAATGTTTGTAACAGTGCTTTGAAAGCTGATTTATTTGTTTCTGAAATTTTTAATGTTATCATTGAATAATATACTGTCATTTTCTGTGATAATGTGAAAAGGAGTATTATAATAAATGGCCAAATAAATCTTATCAAGGCTGAATGAATCTAGTTGCTCAAAAAGTATCAAATTGCTTTTTAAATAAGAGAAGCTACATTTTTGAAACAACATATAATTCTCATCAGTAAATATGTCCTTATTGCAAATATTTTGTAGTTTGAGGATGATAAAATTTTTAATATCAGTCCATCTGTGTAGTTTGGAAGACATCTATATTCTTTTCTTTTGTATTCATTGCTTTAGTGGAATTTATTGGAAATTTTAAACTATAAATATGAAGAACAACATTTCTTATCTAATTCATGCATTTAACATGCTAAGCAAAATGGTCATATTTGTATGTTTTTATGCACATTTGATTGTATCAATATTCTGATAAACACAGAGAGACATTAATTACCATGACCAAGAGCAGAAATTTTTTAAACTATATGATCTAGGATCACACACACATACACACACACACACACACACACACAATTAAAAAGTTGTAAAGGGATGAGATTTTAACCAAGATTAGAGCTATGTGTGCCTTGCCTTCTTTATTCTTATCCTACACCATGAATATGCTGTGAAAATCAAATGGCCTAAGGCAGGCAAAGCACTCAGATTCAGGCACATCGTCACTTAAGTGAATACTAACTAAATTTTCCCCTAACCAGAATGTATGTTTTGAAAAAGTAGCTTTGCATTTCTGCTAAAATCCTCAAAGGGCAACTCTGTGTGCCTTCCTGCTCCTCACCTCCTCTGCCGAGACAGAGACTCGCATTCAGGCAGCGGGGATTTATCCAAAGCCTTCCAGCAAAGACATTTCATTTCTTCTCATTTGGTTTATTCCTAATAATTTCATTGCTTTTGAGATTGAGATACCATCCCCAAAAGAACTCATACTTGGTAATATGAGTGGGCTGATTCTGAGTTCAGAATTTTTTACTTTAACTTTTATATCAGGAATAGTGTAAAGGACATGAAAATTGGTCATAAAAATTGAAAACTGGAGGATCATTCTCTGATAAGAAAAACTGTGGTATTCTGGTCACTGGCGAGACAAGCTTTGTGTACATGAAGAAAATTCACTGATACAGTCACACAGTCACACTTAATGTATTCAAATTCATTTGTAGTTTATGTAACAGCAAGGCCAAAAGGCCAGAAGCCAAGATCCTACAGGAGTTAGAGACATGCAAAGTCATTGGTAAGCACAGAATAGAGAATCCACTTCTAAGTACCTTTGTGGACAAAGAAAAGTTAAAGTTATCGTTATCACGTTTATCTTACCTCTTCATAAGGCATATCAGTTTGAATCCTCTTACTATAATCCTTAAGTCAGAGGAAACAGCAGTCTAGAGTAAAACTGAAGGAGGAAGGAGAGGGAGAGAGGAATAAAAGAAGGAAACTACACTGTATATTCTATTAACTGCATCTTGGAAAATTTTCACTTAGGCTTACTAATCCCTACTAGTAGAATTGGTGAGTACAAAGCACTTAATTTTTCTTTCAACTATTGTTGATGGATATAACATGGATGAATGGAAGGAAAGTGCAGACATTGATGAGAATAATCTGATTGTTATGGATTCTTCATTACTTTATTTCCCAAAATGTTTCTTTAGCTCTTGCTATGTGAAGGATGCTCTTTTAGACTCTGAAGGTGTGACAGGAAACATAGAGAAACCATTCACAAGGTAACATAAATTTCTATTGTATGGTTGGTGTCATTGCCATTATTATTATGAATGTGGCTCTTGAAAGACGTTTGTCTGCCATTTTTATTTAATTAAAAGGTAACCTGAAATTACAGGGCAAAGTAATAAAAGAGCAGCTAATATTTGCAACTATATGAATCTGAGTTTTCTAAACAATATACTGCAAAAAATACAACACAAATTGGATATTGAAGCTAACTGTAGCTATCAGTCTTGGCTCCAATTTTGAATCCATGTCTGCATAAAAATGTATACATTTTATCTATTATTCTTTTCATAAGTAAATGTTACAAATGTAGAGTTAATTTAATTTTAACAGTTATGAATAATCATCTCTTTCCAGTTCCTTATGTGGATTTTCCATGGCAAGATGTTTCACTAAGGTGAGAAAATGAGTAAGTTGTAAAATAAAAACTTTTCAAGGAAAACGGTCCTTGTTTCTGACCTCACCTACTTAGCAAGTTCTCAATATGTGTGCACCATTAGAGAAAATTTTCACTTTATCCAATCTCTATATGTATAAATTAGCAAAACAATAATACCCACCTTCTATGATTAAGTATTATAAAAAATCTGGCAATATTTAAATTCTGATTATGGTATTTAAATGGACTCAATTTAGACCAACATTCCAGACTCTAAATCTGTAATAGTAAACCAAATTTTGAAATAATAAACACTTCAATAATTTTGTAATATAGGAAAAAAGCTAAAGTTCAGATGGGTTAATTTTATGTTCTAAACAGGAGATCTCTAATGGACAGTACTTTCATAGAGCAGAAAAGCAGTAAACTTAGAATCTTGAGTTCTAGCTCCCAGCCTAGCTGCCTTTGAATGTCTTTTTTCTCTGTGGAGAAGACTGATTTTCTCTATGTGAAGAAACATTGACTTAACTCTCCACGGTTTGGACCCCAGGTCTATGAAAGTATTAAGTGCTCTCATGTTTGTTGCTGTTTTTCAGTCTGTTAATCTACCCACTATGACCTAGCTGTGACTCTGATACTTCTTTTCAACCTTAAAAATGTTTTATATTCCATAATTTAATATTAACTCATAATGTAGCTCCTGTGTAGGTGACAGTGAAGTAGTTACAGACAACTTGTTAACGTCGGTGTGGTTGACACGCTTGTACTCTCATCACAGGGGAGACTGAGGCAGGTGGATCACTGTGAGTTCGAGACTAGCCTGCACTACAAAGTGAGACCCTGTCTCCAAGAAAGCAAAAAGAAAACCAGTTATTTTTATTGTTTTTTAGGAAATGTAAGGAAAATCTTGGACAGACTACTGATTTAGACATCTAGGTTGTACAAACTAAATGAATTAGAGGTCTTAGGGGATATATATATATATATATATATATATATATATATATATCATATACATATTATATGTATATATCATTGTATGTAACAACTATTATTACCTATTATTAGTGTTAGAAATAGTAGATTATTTATAACTTATGATAAAATTTATTCTATTGGTCATGTTTTGTTTAATTTTAGTTATAAGAAGTGTATATGAATAAATATAGTGGCTGGGCATGGTGGCACATGGCTGTAATACCAGTAATTGGGAGGCTGAGGCAGTGGATTGCTGTGAGATGGAGGCCAGCCTGGACTACAAAGGGAGTTCAAGGTCAGCCTGAACTGCTCATGCATGGTGAAACCCTGTCTCCAAAGGACAAAACACAGATAAATAAATAATTAAAAAATACAAGAATAAAATAATCATTATCTATAGCCCAATGTTCAGATACAGTATTTATTTATTGTTTGCTTGTATCATTCTGATTTTGTCTATCTACACATATATTAATAGACACTTGGCTAAAATTTTATTGGTTATTTTGAAGTCCAAATTATTTTGTATTTCAGGTATGATCAGAAGTCTTTGTCTTTAAATACCATGCAAATTTTATGACTACACATTATTTTATTGAGGAATGTGTCATACATTATTTTATGAGAACCTTTTTAATACTCCATTAGATTATTTATAATGTTTCAATTATGTCAATATTTATACAATAAATATTCTTATATGTGTATGTCTATGTCTTTGAGTGTACCTATGCATGTAAATATATAAATTTCTAGCTATTTCTCAAAGAAAAATCTTAAGAATACAATTGCTTGGTAGGTATCAAAACAGGGAGCATTTCTGCAGTCAAATAATTTAAGTGCTCGCCTAATATAGCTAACATGGCATAATTTTGTCCCAAACTATAATATTTTGCCCTACCCAAGTAAAGGGAGATAATGAGTTTTATATATTTAGCTTCATATGCAGGTCCAAAAAAGAATATATTTTCCATGTCTCTGAACGTAAAGTTCTATAATCAAAGAATCATTCACAATTTTGCACAGGACTTGAAATTAGATATGATTCTCCAAAATAAATTACTGTACATTAAAGCTGATTTACATTCCTTTTTTCCAAATTCATATATTGATGCTCTAACTCCTAATGTGACTATGTTGGAAATGGACCTTTTGGGAAGACGCTAGGTTCATGATGTCATAAGGGTGGGACCCTAATTGGATGAGGTTTGTGTTTTTACAATTAAAGAGTCAAGACTAGAAATTACTGAAGAAAAGCCCCATAAGAATATCACTAGAAGCCACCCCTGGAATCCCAGGAGGATACAACCTCACCAGAAACCTGCTGAAATGCTGACCCAAACTTCCAACCTCAGAACTGTGAAGGAGAAAAAAATTTTAAGTCACCTAGTCTGTAATACTTCATTACAGTGTCCTAAACTTTACAAACAAATGTGCTTGTAAAGTTAATCTAATGCTCTCATCTGTGGAAAAAAAACAAACAAACAATAAAATCCCCCAATAAGGCCTTTGTGTAAACTTAATGAACATCATCAAATAGATATAAGGCATATGAATAAATGCGAGCACAAGCAAATCACTCTATGACCTCTGTACCAGCTCACAGGATGGAGAACACTTCCCATGGCAGGATGTCTCCATTTCCATAGTGCCGTCTGGGTGAGGACCGTACCATATGAACTCTTGGAGGTGCTGTCATGCTCCAGCAGCAGACTCCTCCTCTCCTGAGCATGTTGCCCCCTCTCCACTGCTAGAAGCAGCCTTCAGTGGTCAGTTCCTTTAGGGATTTGTTCCGTTGAAAGGAACTGCCTCACCTAAGGTCAAGCATTTTGGCGTATCCCATTTTAAGTGAATGTACCCAGGTGTTCTCCCCATGTTAGAACAACTCAGAGGGACACGTCAGTTCAAAATATTTTCATTTGATTAGCAGAGCCTATAATTGGCCTCATCGTGGCTTGAAGTCTCCCTCTGCCAAACTCTGCTTCCCCCACTTCATTCCACAGGTGTTGCTCCAAGGGCACTTCCAAATAATCATTCTGCACGCTAAATGCTATCTCATAGGTTGCCCCCTTTAGGGAATCCAGTCTATTGCAGATAGAAAGCTGAAAAGGTTACAATAATATTTGCAGGTGCTATACTTGGATCCCTGCTGGAGTGCTTTTGCTCAAAATGACCCCAGGAGGGACTCTGACTTTTTGTGCCAAGTCAATTGGCTCCCAATTGGCTCCCAATTGAGATGAAGAAACTGTAGCATAAGTTTATATCATTCTAAATGATTTTCTCTGTGGTTACATAAAGCATACAATATTTAAATGATGAATATCTTCATTTGTAAATAAACATTTTTTATTATTAGTTATACTACTAATAAGTAGTATTGAAAAAAGTGCATTGTGTTTTAGACTAAATATAAAAATATTTTAAGGAATCATTTGAGATCTGGTAATTTAAAATTGAAGTTGTTGCTAAAATTTTGTCAAACGGTTATGATATTCATGATGTATAATTCCATTCATTTACATTTTTGTTGTAATAGAATTCTTGGGGCCAGGAATTCCCTTTTCCTTTCCACATTAATTCCCCCTCCTCTCTGTGTCCAAAAGATAGTTTATTCCATGCTTTTTGTTTGAGATAGAGTCACACTATGTAGCCTAGGCTGGCCCTGATTGGCAGCAATCCTCCAGCCTCAGCCTCCCAGGTGCTGGGTTTTATAGATGTGTACCACCATGCCTAGCTCATCACATATTTATAGTAATTTTCATGTGTTAACTGAGAAGATCATTTGACCTGTTTGAGTCTTGGTTTCCTACTTTGCAAAAAAAGGGAAAAAATGTTTATCCATGATAACTATGGTTCCTATTAATTGAGATAATGTGTAAAATTCACAGTATGGTCCCTAGCACATTCTAGAGACTTTATAAATTTTTTATTCTACCTCATCTTGTGCAAAAGACTATGAAAAGAGCTTCAAGACAAAAAATACACCGTTACTAGATGCATCGAAGAGGCAATACTTACTTAAGTTCACTCCTACAAGTGAAGCACATTCCTGAGTACTATCTATATAATTATATTCAGCATACAGACTCTCAAGACTCCAGTCACTTATGTTTGTCAAAATTAGAGCTGAATTTTGGTTGCATCAATATCCTATTCTCTATATTCTGTATGTATATAGAAATAGGACAGTGCTTTCTTTTATTTGTAGCTATGTTTTCAAAGATGTGTGTAAGAATATTATTTAGATGGAGCTCTAAGTGGTCACACTGGATTAACTGGAAGGAAGTGTTGACAGTAGACATGGGTGTTGTTTCCAGGATAAGGGTGCTATTCCTACCACTAATGTAAAGAAGAGAAAATTGGAAAGCGACTGTCATCTTTAAGCACAGCCCCTAATAATCACCTGCATTTACATGTTAGACGCATCCCCTGGAACTATTTCTAATAATAGATAAATAAACAATGATTTAAATGCATGTATCTAAGTGATGTCTTTGATGAAATAAGAAGAATTGAAAATTAAGGGACAAATCAAGTTTCTGTGAACTATTACTACTAGGAAAAAAGTATGTGTATAACAAGTACAAATGCATATACCTGCTATATAGACTCTTCACTCTGTAAGGGCTACTTCCAGCGAAATTCATGCCAACAGTTATGCGGAATCGTTTTGACTTTGTACAAAATGTCAATTGTTTGGATTACTTTCTTTCTGTGTCGCAAAAAATAAAGCAGTTATGTGGCATAGCGTACAGTATCAATTCTATGGGGAAAAGAGTTTTAAAAACATTATCCTAGGCTTGTAATAGAATAACACTCGTTGGGATTGCATGTAAATAATAAAAATGATCTGTGATTCCTCACTGGGAGTAAGAAGAAAGTTATCGCACTGAAAAGGGGAAGGTAAGAAGAGATGATACTTTGCTAGAAGACTGAAAGTAGGACACACAGTATAGGGAGGTGAGTGGAATTGAATATGCAGGAATGGAGGAGGCATGGGTGGAGTGTTGGATATGTGTTTAACACTTGATATACATTCTTCTGTTTTCTAGTTGTACTATCAACAAGTAACAATCCTGACACTCAGACAATGTAAATTTCCTACCCAAGGTGGCCTCACAAGGAAAGAGAGATTCAGATTTGAGGTCAAATCTGCAAAACTAAATATATTCACCTTATAAATCCCAAATTTCTTAGAAAGTCCCACTAACTTATTAGGAAGTTGATAGGAATTCTTTTGTTGAGCCCCTGAAACAGATTAATCATGTGATACAGCTTGAGCACATATGATTCCAATGTTTATCATTTTCAACAGGAAGGGAAACAATGCAGGTAAAGAACGCAGAAATTGACAAACCCAGTTTGATGCATGAATTGCAATCAATGGTGATCTTTTCTATGCATAAAGCTTCCAATTCTCCCTAGATTTCACTGTAAAGACTTATGTATGGTTCTTTTATGTGAAATCCGCTGTTATACAATGCTCTTCTCTGTGTTCCTCAAACATGAGGTGACCCTCCTGCTCCCAAGACTTCTGCTTGTGGTAGTCACCATGCCTGGAATGCTGCATTGGAGTCCTCCATGCTACTGCTGCTAACATTCAGAGATTCCAGCTCTTCTTTTAGATTTCTTTTCTGAAATCTCAAAAATATTAAAGTCCTGAAAACACCATATTTTTCCATTATTAGAAATTCAAAGTACTGCATAGCACTTTGATTTAAAAAAAGTCTTACATGGCACATATGACTTAGTTGAATTTTTCCACTGATTCATGTAGATTCTATCTTTATCAGTTTCTGATAAATTCCACAAGAACAGGGACTATATATGTGTTATTTCAATGTTTTAATTTCATCACTGCAGAGGTCCCTTAATGCTTAAGTGAAGGATAGGAGATACTCAGTAATAGTTTCTTCCTTTTACAGAAGGTAAACTGTCATGGAAAAGCTACCATCTTTCCTTCTTTTATGAACTGTACAACCATGTGATGTATCAAAAAAAACTCCATGAGGTTTAATATACTCCCAAGCATGAATTCTAACTTTACCACTTAATGTTTGACTTTGTGTGACTTATTTACTGCATGAAATTTTTTATTTCTCTCTTTCTAAATAGGTATAAGTTGATATCCTATAGTTTTTCTGACCCATAATGTGATATCAATGCATTATCTGTAGCTGGAAAATAACACTTTGCTGACTGTCTACCAGATGATAAGTAGGACGGTCATATGTGTATATTTGAAGCATAAATGTCCTTGCCCCCATCAGTGTATGAACAACTCCAAGGTGCTTAATATGACAGGAGTTAATTTGAATAAAAAAATGTAACCTCCCTTTTGGAATCATTCTGAGCTAAAAGCAATTGCTAGTTTAATCATTGCCATGGTCTGTTTTGTTAGTCCACATGGTTTAGAAGTTTTTAATTCTACATTTGTTTCATTTTCATTGCTTGATATATGCATATTTTTCTTCTTTTGGTCACATAACAGACAATACCTGTTAAGCAGTGGGCCTTCTTCTAGGCCTTAGGGGTGATGCAAATTTGAGGTAGAAACAAATTCCACCCTTCATCTTGCAGTCTACTTGCATTGGCTCTGTTAAATTGGCAGAATAGCAGCACAAAGTGAATAGTTAGAAATCCATTGTATGTGTTGTTACTGTTTTTCAAACACTAATGCTGTATACATTCCAGAAAGATGTGAGTGGGCAGGGATGGCACTGTCAAGGGGAGGGTATGAATATCTGCCAAATCCAAGAGCCTGGAGGACTGTGGTGATACAGAAGAAACAGATGCTGATCAGAGACGAAGGAAGAACCCGACCATAGGAGCTTTGACAGTTGCTGCATCAATGTTCATTCTTTTTCCTAAAAGAATGTCAGAAAAATTTTAGCAGAGGAAATCACATAATCCCAAGCATGTTTGAAAAGGTAATGTTTCTGTCACAACTATTGTTCTCTTGTGAAGATGCTTCTTCCATGAAAGCATTAAACACATTTTTTCAATTTATGCATTTCCCTAAATATTTAGGAAATACACACACTGAATAATTACATTATTCATCAATGCCTTACATTACACATTGTTACACAATGCATTACACATATGTTACATAGTCTACAAACTAACATTTGAATCCTCAATAAAACTTAAGAGCTCTTAGAATTAAGATAACAAGTCATTAATACGTTAAGGATATGTAAGTAGAACTCTTAAAGCTTGGAGAGTTCTTGTATCGATTTTACCATTTGTTCGTCATCTCTTTTTTTCAAACCAGGGATCGAACTCAAGACCGCTGTTTGCAAGGCAGGTGCTTATGCCGCTGAGCTAAATCCCCAGCCCATTCTCAGCTCTTGATGCAGTAAGGAAGGGAGTCAAACACTCCAGGCACACTTGCAACCTTGATAGGGATTCTAGATGTGAATAACCTTGGAAGTACTCTGAAAACTTGAGCTTTATGGGAACTGGAGGCCTCCAGGGGATTCTCAAGTCTGGGTCTGACCAGTCATGTTTTTTTACATTCATACCACAAGATCATGTCTCCAGGACAAATGCTGATTGACCAGTATAAATTCCCAGCTGAAAACACTGTTGAAAGCCAGACTTAAACAGCTGATGCATTTTTTTTTATCAAACTAAACCATAGCCATAAGATAAATCTTATAACACTATTCCCTGTTAGTTTTGTTACTGACACTTTTTATTATTTTACTTCACTTTTGATTACTTACAGAAAACAAAGAAGTAAAAGGAGAAGGTGGAGACATTGGGCTCATATCTTAAGACTCATATTTCTAAAATTAGGCAAGAGCAATGTGAAAGCTTGTCTCAAGTGATGCAAACATATTTTAGAGCAAGGAACGTAAATTCTCAAACTGTGCATCCCTTAGTCCATCATGTGCCCATAAATGGATCTGGGAACTGCCCACATATCCTGTGAGAAGTGAAAACAGGCTCTTACTATGTGACAGTCATGATAATCAACACTCAGGATAAAAAAATAAATAAATTAGACTGAATTACAGGGAAAAACTGGGTATCAATCCCCTTTATATCCAAATCAATTAGGAATGTTTATGTTTCATGAAATATAAACAATAAATATTAAAATGATAGTTAAAATCAAATTTTTAAATTGTGCAGGGTTTTTTTTAAAGTTGGTTATTGTAGGTGTGGTTCCTGAAATATGAGTCAGTTTTTTAAAGAACATATTAGAAATATTAATTAAAAAGCTTCTCAGCACAATCGATACATGATAAATTTTGAGAGTGGTGCTCTAGAATCATCTGTTTATTAATTCCTCAAATTATTAGAACTTAAATTTTAAGAACCACTCCTCTATGTTAAATAATGTATACATAACATATATGTTTTTCATATTGTATATATAATTTATAAAATTTATACATAAAATCTCATTTAACCTTCATAAACTTTGAGTCAATTTGACTCTAACTTTGCATTAGTTACCTATTGATGTCTAACTACTTTTCCCACAACATAGTGCCCTAAAACAATAATTTTGTCTGAAAGTTAAACAACTGTGTGCATGTTCTTGAACTGGTTCTCTCATATGATTACAGTCACATGAAGGTTATGACCAGAATGGCTTGAGGTTTTATTCATGCACCTATCTGTGACCTAGGATGGAAAAGCTCAAATACCTAGAAACAGGAAGAGCTACAGCTGTCACTCACACTTTCTATACTGTCTCTCCATCACAGCATTTTTCTGGGGGGCAAATTGGTAAACTGCACTTAGTTCCGAAAAGAAGAGCCCAGTGACTGAAATGAATATGGAGAGTGGCAAAAGGAGAAGGAAAGGGAGAGACTTTGACAATCTGTGATCTAGCTGTAGAAGTCACATACTTCCCCTATTTGAACTGCACGTGTCCTTGTCACAGGATCTTACCACTTTGAAAGGAAGGGTATAACCTCCGCCCCTTATGACAGAGTGGCTAAGCTTTGGGAAGTGATGTCCGACTTTAAATATTTTGCTACCACTGTTACTAAATTTCATCTTCTGAAGTTTGTTTTTCAGGTGAAATAGTAAGGTGGAGAGTACTTACATAACTTGCCAAGATTTTACCAGTATCAAATGGTATCAAAGAGGTTCATCCTTAGAATTTCTGATCTTGGTCAGCATGTAACCCTGCTCATTCTCTAACAAGTGTAAATAGGAGATTTTTCCAAGAATTATTCCTTTGTATTTTCTAATGAATTATTGAAACTATATTACTATCACTATTGTATAGTGAGGAAAGAGATTTCATAAATTAAAATCTCTCCATATTTGGATTCCTAATAATTAGTGATGCCATGATTTGAATACAGATAATATTACTCTCAAACATAGCATTTTATTACCATTAATCATATTATGTGGCATATGTATTCCTGTCACGTGTTTTGATTTTGATCTCTTTATTTCTGCCTATCTCAGGTTTAAAAAACTGCATTTTCTTATAACATGTAAGAAACAAACCCCAATAAAACAAGTACATCTTTCTTTCAATTAGAGTTAATTCTATATGTTTTACAAACTACTAAGGTAATAGGAAGCCTATTATGGATAAATGGAACCAAAATGTAACAGTTGAAGAAACTGGGTATATTTTTGCTGGAAAAAATACAATTGTAAGACATAATATCGCTTTCAAATATATGAACTTTAACAATGAGAACAACCTAACCTTGGTCTGTATCAAGATGGAACAAAGAAACAATTAATGGCTAAGTAATTCAAGTAGGCAGAGTTCTATTCAGAAAGAAACAGAGCCCAGTATAATGGTTTGGCTTTTCTGGAAATGTGATTGATTCCTGAAGTGAGAATTTGTTTCCTATTCTGAAAACATTCAAGGAAAAGCCAGCTGTCCAATTATTGCAAATATTTTGGAATAAACTCCCACAATAGAAAAATGTTCAGAAGCAGCTGATCATTTCTAGTGTGATCATTTCTAGTTCTAAGATTGAAAGATCATTTTGTATTCAATAATAGAAACAGAAGTCTTTTTCTAGTGAACAGAGCAGGAGTACCAATCAGATGTCTCTTCAGGCCTAAGAGAGCATTAGACTCATGAGACCATCATATACCACCACAATGATCCTCCCAAACACAGAGGAGAGGAATGACAGCCTGCTGGCAGGGAGGTGGAAAGAACTTTCCTCTGTGTTCGTCCAGACAGCAGGTCACATACCCATCTCGAGGCTGTCTTATTGCTACATGACAAGTTCAGGTTAAAGGGAAAAAGGTCTATTTGGTGGATAAAGGGCTGCCTTGATTTTCAAACTCTGTATCTCAGAAGGGTTAAACCTCTTTTAATTTTCCATAGAAATAGTAACCACAATCATAATGATAGATACTTGTGATGTAACAACCAGCATATCCTAAAATATGTGAACCTTTCATATATTCTTTATTTATTGTACTTTCCTGTTCAGATGTACTTTACCATGTAGGAATAACTTTTACCATTAGCTATATTGCTAAGAAACTTTTTGACATTTTTAGTTTTACCAGGATTTTCGTGGAAACAGGGTTAAATAATTACTTTAAAGTTAGGTTCTTTTGTAGCAGAGATGGTATTTTTTTTTTGACATTTTTCCTACAGTAGCATTCAGAAGCAAACATTTTAACAAGCATTTTAATGGGTGCACTGCCAGGCCATATGCTAAGAAGGTGAACTGTCATATTTCAATCTTCAAAACAGGATTAAATCTCAGTTACTTATTTTACCACCATTTTGTTGACAACAGAATTAAGTATTGAGAATTAAGTTTTGAGAAAGGCACTCAACTTAGCAATTACATAGTCATCCAGTAACTGTCAGAGTCAGAGTTAGAATCTGCTGTTGTCTGCTTCAAGAGTCTGAAATATTAACCATTTTTTAGTTGGCATCTGTTTATTGATCTTCAACTCTGTGCAAGGACCCTGGCTAAAAGCTAGAAATAAACAACTGAACAAGATGCATATAGAATCAATAGATTGCATGCAGCAAAAAGCTACAGTGGATATTTACAGATTGAGAATATATAAGTACTAAGTTACATTAAAGGAAGTGTCAGTGATGCAGAGATAAGTGTAATAAGCCCAGGAGGTAATTAACTTTGGAAATGAAATGCTTGAAATGTCACTGGAGTGGGGAGAACAATCCACAGACTCTGCTTCTTCCCTTGAACTAATAAAAGGGGTAAATCAAGTCTTGAGTTACTATGGATTGAGGCTAATTGTGTATGTTCTTGCACTTGGAGGACATTGCTTGCAAAATTAGATAGATCTTTTGCAAATGGCAACAAGATTAAGAGATGGATGGAGATGGGAGAAAGGAGAGAAGAAGAGTATATAAAAAGAAATAAGATGTGCTATGTTCATGTATGAACTCCATACAGTATTCATTAGGTACTGCAAACATGCATTAATAACTATAAAATTTTGAAAGAAAAAAATGATAAGGATGCCACATGGTCTAGCTTATTGTATTTTAGGAAATGAAAGTTAACTTTACTATCCACTACAAAGTTAACGAGTTTTGCTTACAGCTAGATGAAATAGATGAATAAGTAATATTAAATTCAACTTATGTTTGTCGTGACCTTGACTTGGTATCACACAGATGGACTAAATACATTCACGATATGGAAACAGAGAGACTTACCAACTTGAACTTGGCTTTAGAGTAAAGTTGCCTGGTAAGATTCAGGATTCCAACTTACATTTGACTTTTGGATACATAAAAAATTTATTGTATGCCTATTCCAAATATGTCACAGTGCCATTTTTTGAAAGGAAAGGAAACTTTTTCATTCAGTTCAAGTTTCTCTTGCTACGTTGTATTTTTATTTGTTAAACCTAGCAATGTTAGTTCAGGAGTCCCTGTGCTTGGTATTGTCAACCTGTCTTTGCAGAACGTGGGCAGTCCCTGTTGTGAGGGAGCTCAATCAGTAACTTTGTCACCCAATAAATATTCACTGATGTTGTCTGACCCTTATTGGGTCAGACAATAGTCAAGTTAGACATGCATGTGGTAACACTTTTATAGGTAATCCAAGTGCAATATTTAGATATTGTACACAAGAAGAGAGACAAATCATTAAAATGCTGAACCAAAACAGCTAAATGGTGAATTAAAACCATGAAATGGTGAATACTTATAAAAGTTTGTTCCATATGCAGACAGCACATTACTGATATATTCTTTGAACAGGCCACATTTACTTTAACAAGTTATACCCATTTCATATACGAAAGAAATTAAATGCAAAACTCAATATAAGTAACTTCTCTGAAGCATGTGGCTGATAAATGGCAGAAGTAGGACTGATTCTTTCCTTTGCTTAGCACTGCAGCCTGAGCTCTGACTCACTGATTTCTGTTAATATGAGACTGAGATAGACAATTTACTCAAAGCTAGGTATGGCAGCTCGTGCCTTTAAGTGCACCACTGTATTAGCATGAGATAGGAGAACTGCAAGCTCAAGACTAAATTGGACAACTTAGCAAGACATTGTCTTACAGTTAAAAAGCTGGAATATAGTTCTGGAATAAAAGCTGGAAGATACTCTAGGTTCAATTATCAGAACTACAAAAAAAATGAAGACAGGAAGAAAAAGGAAAGAAAGAAAGAAAGAAAGAAAGAAAGAAAGAAAGAAAGAAAGAAGAATGAAAAAGAGAGAGGAGAAAGAAGAAAGAAAAAAAAGAGAGAAAGAAAGACAGAAAGAAGGAAAAAAGAGAGAAAGGAAAGAAAGAGAAAGAAAGAAGGAGAGAGTGAAAGAAAGACAGAAAGAAGAAAAGAGAGAAAGTACAGAAAGAGAGAAAGAAGGAAAGAAAGTATGAGAGAAAGACAGAATGAGAAAGAAGGAAAGAAAGAGAGAGAAAGAAGGAGAGAAAGACAGAAAGAGAAAGAAGGAAAGAGAAAGACAGAAAGAAAGACAGAGAGAAAGAAAGAAAGAAAGAAAGAAAGAAAGAAAGAAGAAAGAAAGAAAGAAGAAAGAAGAAAGAAAGAAGAAAGAAGAAAGAAAGAAAGAAAGAAAGAAAGAAAGAAAGAAAGAAAGAAAAAGAGAAAAAGAAATTTACCAGAGCTGGGGATTTAACTCAGCGGCATAGTGCCTGCCTGGCAAGTGCATGGTTGTGAGTTT
This sequence comes from Hydrochoerus hydrochaeris, assembly GCA_004027455.1. Classification (NCBI taxonomy): domain Eukaryota; kingdom Metazoa; phylum Chordata; class Mammalia; order Rodentia; family Hydrochaeridae; genus Hydrochoerus; species Hydrochoerus hydrochaeris. The sequence continues at coordinate 112,858 of PVLA01000534.1, read as the reverse complement.
GATCCCCGGAACCAAAAAAAGAAAAAAAGAAAAGAACTACATGCAGTACTGTGAGGAAGAAGTAGCTGATGAAGTGAAGAAACAACTGATGGAAGTAAGGAGAGAGATCTTTTTTCAAGACACATCACACCTGCAAATGAAGGAAGGGATGGAAAAAGGCAAGAAATAGAGAATAATGGAGAGAAAACTAGCCAGTGTCAGTTTTGACATCCACCACATTTAAGAAGTCCTTCCTAATTATTCCATCTTGGCCAATCACAGGTAATGTCTGTTTAGAGAGAACCACAAAAGAGGATCAATTTAATTTTAACAAGTAAATACTTTAGAATTTCAATAGTTTTATCCTAAAGTGAAAGTAATAGTAAATAAAGACCGTAATAACCACGAGAGTAATATGTGAGTATTCCTTGTAGAGAAGAAATCTGTCAAAGACTTTATGAGTATTGTTTTTAACATCTCACAGCAGCTTTGTGCATAGTTCCAATTTTAACTCATTTACAAGTTCACTACAGTACATTTTAAAAATTCTAAACTGAAAAGCAAGTCAGTGAGTTATCTGAAGCAGTTCTGCTAGAAACAACGCTGCTAATTTAAAAGCCCAGGTTGGTGTCTGGAAGCACTTCAAACATGCATGACGGTTTGGATGACTACATTAGAATATGAGCTGTAAGGATGAGGCGAAGGATAAGCTGTAAGGAGAGTGAAGAAGGTAAATAGTACCAAGACCGCTGAGCAATATTCAGGGTCCAAAGCCATCCTGTCCTCTTTTCTAAGCAACTGGACATTTGAGTGACAACTGTAGATTTTATAATTGTGAATGGGCAAATCTTCAAATTCTTCCCACCTCAAAGGAAAATGATATAAACCCAGACATCATAATGGATAGTGAAAGGGCAGAAACTTTCTTGAATTATTAATTTGAAAAACAAAGTCATTTTTACAATTTCAGTCCAAAGGAGGGAGGCCTCACCTGAAGGACTTGCAGGAAAGATTCTAATTTTGAGAATGTCTAGGAATCACAAGTTTTCATTATTGACAAGACTTTGCATGGTCTTATCGCCCCCCGCCTCCCAGCTCCTTGCATTGCTCAGCTCTTTAGACAGTCAGGTGTCCTTTCCAGGCCTCCACCACCTGTGAGGCCTGTTAGTTTCCCCCCCCCAGCCAGGATTTTCTTTTTCTAGACAGCTATCTCTCAAAGCTTAGTGCTAACCGCATTGCTACCTTGACTACCTTTTTCAAAAATCACAGTTGGAAATCCCACTTTTGATTATCTTGCTGGATTTAGTTTATCCATAGAACAATCAGTTTCCAAAATACCTGATAGTTTGTGTGTTCTGTTCATTATTTATTGTCTTCTTTACTAATAAAATACAAAGTCTACATGGGCAAGGATTATTTTTCTATTTACTAATGAGTAACAAGTATCTAAAATATACTCTATACTTTGAATACCATCAATAAACTTTTATTAAAAGAATGCCAAATTTTCTCCATGTATAGCATTTCACAAATTAAAGTGTAGTCTCATATTCTTGCTTAGACTATAGGTTAGTTTCTCATTTATTTTTCTAATTAAAGTGTTGTGAAAAAACTAATTTACAATAAAGATGTAGTCTGTCAGAGTCTACAGGATTAATTATATAATATTTAATTGACAGTACTTATCTTCAGCAGAGTGTGGTGGTTTTTTTAATGGGAAAGTTTCAAAATTTAGGAATGTATACAATATACTCAATTTTTTTCATGTAAAAATCAAAATTTATGTGTAACAAATGAAGTTTAATAAAGAGCTCAGAGATAAGACCACAAATATAGTCAACTAACTTTGATTAAAAAATATCAATAATAAGTGACTGAGGATGGGGTTCTGTGGTAGAGTTCTTATCTTACATCCATAAGGCCCTGGGTTCTATCCCCAGCACCACAAAAATAATCAATAATGGTGAAAAGATAATCTCTTCAATAAATAGTAGTAGAAAAATCCGATGTCTTCATGCAAATGAATGAAATTGGACCCTGCTACTATATAGACAAATGCACTCAAAATGGGTGAAAACATTAAATATAAGTCCTAACACATTGAAACTTGCAGAAGAATACAGAGAATAGTTCCTTGACATGAGCTTTGGCAATGGTATTTCGAATATGACACCAGAAGCACAGGCAATGGAAGTAAAAATAAACAGAGGGGATTACATCAAACTAGAAATACTCCTACATATTAAAGGAAACAGTCAGTAAAGTTAAAAACAACTTACAGATTGTGTTATGGTTTATTCATGTCCCTCCAAAGCCTCACAGGATTATAGGCAGGTGTTTGTGAAGGTAACTGAATTATGAGGGTTTCTCATTGACTTCCTATTAGGAGGTGGTATCTGGTCAGAAGTAGGTTCAAAGGGCATGTATCCTGGAAGTGTCTACCTGTCTTTCCAGCTGCTTTCATACTCTGTTTCCTGTCAGCCATGCCTTATGCAGCTTTTTCTGGCACACCCCTCTGCCCTGCTTCCCTCTCCTGATGTCAGCCCACAAGGGACTGAAACGTTACTCAAAATTAACCTCTCTTTCTTTAAAAGTATTGGATGTCCAGCAATGACGTAAGTCACTAAGATAGTATAGAAGAAAATATTTCAAAATGAAGTAACTGATAAATCATTATTACAAAGTATATAAGGAACTCACACAATTCAATAATAAAAGGTAAAATACAAACATATATTACAAAGTGAGAAAAAGTTTTTAACAGACATTTTCCAATGAATATGAAGTTGATCAACAATTTATATGAAAAGTTGTTAAACATCTCTAATAATCAGGGAAGTAAAAGGCAAAAATTAATATGATATGGCACCTGCTACCATGGCTATGATTAAAAACACAAAAGATAATAAATGCTGTTATAATTGTGGAGAAAAAGGAATCATGTTCACAGTTGGTAGGAATGTGAGTTGGAAAAACTATTACAGAAAACAGTATGTCGGTGTATAAAAATTAAAAATAAAAATATATCCATATTATCTTTCAATCCTAATCAGGATTATGCCCAAAGGAAATTAAATCAGAATCTCTGAGACATTTTCACTCCTTCCTATGTTTATTCTGTCATGATTGACCATACTCAAAATAAGGATGCAACCTAGTGTCTATCAAGTGATGGCAGAAACTGTGGTATGTACACACACCCACACACACCTGTGCACAAATATACCGAAATATTATTCAACCCCATAAAAGATTGAAATCATGGCATTTTCAAAAACACAGATTAAAATACCAGGCTTTACGTTAAGTGAAACAGTACACACATAAAAACAAGTACATTATAATGTCATATTTATTATCTATATTCAGCTCTAAGATGTGGGACTAAAATGTCCAGAATGGTTTCTCCATGTACAAAATGTACAGCTAATGCTCTTTGAAGCACCTGACAGACACCTGTTATTCAAATAATATTGTTAGATAAGGAAAAAAAACAGTACTATGGAAACAGATAAACTCAAGTATCTAGAGCCTTATTTTATCATACATGCTAATTTTGAAACTAGAATACACACACACACACACACACACAAATGTATGACTAAGTTAATTTAGTTTGGGGGCTTTAATCTCCATCATCTGAGATTGTCCAATTTTTAGACTGTGCCGGAGTTTGCAGCAAGATGTTTTACCAAAATCGTTCCTTTTTAAACTAAAAGCCTTTTCATGTCCAGGAGGGCCCTCAGGCTGTATTTGGAGGTAGATGGCAGTTTCTACTGTCAGGACTTGCTAAACTGAATATGCTTAGCTACCTTGTCAAGTCCAAGAACTGTTTGATTTCCTATAGGAAATATTTGCCTTTGAAAACTCCAGTGAGGAAATAGCTTTTTCACCTCTGCTCAAGAGAGTGAGTTTAACATTGTCTGAAGATGAGATTCATCCTCTGGAGGAGGCACAAAGCTTCTAATGAGCTTAGGAACAAATCAGAAAAACAGCAGGGAGTGAATTCCAACACCCACCCACACTTTTGTTTCACAGAAAATCTATTTTATGTGTTTGAGTGAGTGAAGTACCCCTTCACACTGACTGTTACCTGGGTACTCTATCAGATATGTACCATCCATATGTAGAAACATTTCTAACCATAGTATAACGCTATAAAAGGTGTGGGATTTGGCTCCTTGGGGTGCATCCTGTTTAAATATTCATGAATGCACTAACAACCAGACATGCATTTGTATCTGTTTCATCTCTGATATGAGTTTTCCTTTTGGCACTTAAAGCCAGAGCAAATTAAACTTATGTACACACACACACACACACACACACACAGACCCCAAGAGCATACTGATATCATACTATGACTTGCAAAGGTTATGCTTAATAACTACTTCTAGGACCTCAGATTGAACTTTTTATGAGCCTTTAACTCCTCTTTCCAACACTTATTTTATTATAACACATATTAAATGCACAATGAATGGATTTCACTGTGCTGCTCTATATTTGCGTATATAGTGTTTTGATCATATCTACCTTCCCTTCTAGCCTCTTCCTCCTCTCTCTCTCCTATCGCCTTTCCCTTTGCTAGTAGTGCATCTAATACATTCAATAATCATAAGAAGTCTATCACTAAAGTCTTCTTCAGTTTCTTTCTTCACTATTTGTTAACTTTCATTGTGGAGGTCTTCCGTCTCTTTGTTAGGTTGAGGGTTAATTTTTTTTCCTTTTTGAGATTATTAAAAATGGGACTGTATTCTTAATTTGTTTCTCAGAGAATATGTTATTTGTTATGAAAAACTACTGATTTTTGTATGTTGATGGTGTATTATGGAACAGTTAAATTTGTGCATCACATTTAGTAGTCTTTTGGTGGAGTCTATACTATCTCCTAAATACAGAAACACGTCTTCTGTGAACAGAAAGAGTTTATCTTCCTACTTCCTTACATCCATTTTATTTCTTTTCTTTTTTTCTTTTCCTTTTTTCTTTTCTTCTTTTTTCTTTTTTTCCTAACTGCTTTGGCTAACAAAGTAGTGCTACACTGAGTTCTTCTGTTGTGCCCAATTTTGGTGGAAATGTGCCCACTGATTCCCCATTCAGCAACACATTGACTATGATGATGTGGTATTTATTGCTGTTGAGTTATAATCCTTCTATGTCTAATTTAATCAGTTGTATTTATCATGAAAAGAATATTTAATTTCATCAAAGTCTTTTTCTGCAGTTATTTAGATTACTATGTGATTATTATATTTGATTCTACTTATGTGCTCTATGAGGTTATGGATCTTCATATGTTGAACTACATTCAGATCCCTAGCAGGAAACCAACCTAATTTTGATGTAAGATCTTTAAAATGTGTTCATCAACTGAATTTCTGAGCTTTTAGTGGATATTTGCATGTGTGTTCATCAGGAATATTGATACATAGTATCTTTTTTTTCCTTTTTGTTAGGTTTTTATCAGATTTAGCTATATTAATATTACTGGTTTCATAAAAAGGAATTTAGGAGGGTTACTTCCCTACTTTATGTGCAAGTTTAAACAACATTGGTATTAAGTCTTTAAAAGTCTCATGAAAATCAGCAGTGAATCAATCTAAACCTGGACTTTTATCAATTGGGAAAATTGTTATTGTACAGTCTAACTGCTTATTCCTAATCTGTTTAAATTTCTTGTTTAAGTTTATTTTGTAATGTTGAGTTTAATTCTTATTGTAATTCATAGTACTGTTTTCTTGTGGCTTGTTTAGGAGTATTTAGTGGGTGTTCATGTATACTATATCAGACCTGAAGGCCCTGTGTTCTGGCAATTTTGAGGTCCTTCTGATAGTTCAGGCAGGTCTGATGCAACCAACAGAAAACATGGGCTAAACCTTCTGTAGGTATGCCTCAAAACTGCTAACAAATTATAGCCTGTAATAGAAGGAATCTTTGCTGAGGTCCCATGTCAATGTGATGTCTACAACTTTTTAGTTTCTTCTTCCTGACTTTACTATAGAGGTGACTATCCAGGAACGGGTCTTCAGTACCCTTCACCTTTGTTTAATTTGGATTGGATCATCAGCTGGGAAATTTTTTCCCTTGAATTTATGCTGAACTCTTCATTAAACTTTTGGTGGGTTGCATTAATGCAGTAAGGTGCAGTGTTACTCTGCCAGTCTCACAGTGTAGCTCAGCAGAGCATTCACCCTCCTTTCTGGAAGTATTGAACTAGATCCCCAGTGCCACACAGCAAGAGGAAAGGAAACAATAGTAAGAGCAAAAATAAACAAACAAACAAACAAACAAAAAACAATATAATGAAGCAGAGTAAAGATTAGGTAAAAATAATCACAACCATAATACCCAAACTGAGAATAACAGAACAGAAGGAGCCAAAAATAATACAGAATAAGCTTTCTTTTTTTCAGTGTTATGGAGAATCAGACAAATGTTGATTGCCTATAATCTGCCATTTCAAAATTCCTTCCAACTTGTTTTTGAAATTAAACATCTAAAAAAAGACTTTTGGACATTGTTTATGTGTTTGTTCCTTCTGGCATGTGATTCTCAATTATTCCTAATGGATTCTCTCTCATCTCCTTTCTGTGTTTTTGTGCAATCATTACTGCAGATATTTCTGCCCTGCTTCTATACTTTTAGCATCCCTTAGATAGTGATTTAATTCTACAAGCTCAAAAGCAAAAGTGACTTGAAAATTTTAAATTGGTTTAATCATTAATCATATACATTTATAAGGAACACATGATATTCAAGTTGGGAAAAAATTTAACAGCAAAAGTTTGGTTCCTACAGTGATAGTAGTTTGATAGTGGAAAAGAAAAGTATGATAGTTTTTCATCACATAGCAAGTATCTGAATTAAACAATTTAAAAGAGAAAAGATTTATTCTGGATCATGGTTTCCAAAGTTTCATTAGATCATGGACTGATTCTGGGTCTGTGATGAGGAACTGCGTCATGGTGGAAGGTCATACTAAATGAAAACCGATGATCTCATAATAACCAGGCAGACACAGGTAGGGGGAACAGGGGAGGCAGAGAGGTGGGGCCTGTGACCGGGAGGGCACCCTCCTTTTTTCCCCCATGTGGTCCCCTAGTTTATTTCATGGTGCTGCCTACATTCAGAGCATGTTTACCTCCTCAGTTCTCTGTCCTTTGTACCACTTATATATGTGAACATCCTCAGAAACACCCAAACTATGCTTCTAATTTCCTGGCTTTTATTAGTATAATAAAGATGACAATTGATATTAATCATCACAAAGAATAAAATCTCATGTGAAATTGTTCTAGATGACTTTGAATTCATAAGTAAGTCATTTTCCTGGAAAGAGTCATAGATTCAAATAATCAGACATTGATTCAATCTATACAACATTTAAGTATGAAGTAGTAACAATTCTACTTGACTCATTTGCAGAAAATACAAGAGAAAGGAGTTCTTATCCTGTAATTGTAGGAAACTAGTGTTTTTATGAAAACAAAATTATGCAAAGACAGTATTGTGAAAATATAATGTTAGACCAAAATCTTTATGAATATACGTAGAAAAATCCTTACCAAAGTGTGAACAAGTCAAATAGATCAACTTTAAAACTTTGCAGTAATGAATGAATGAAGTTTATTTCAGGATTCCAAGACTGGTGTAACCTTTGAAAATTATTTGATGTAATTTATACTGACATAAGAAAAGAGGAAATGTCACCATTTTAGTATACAAAGAAGAACTATTTGACAGTGTCCAGCTTTCATTTGTTATATTCAAATCTATCACAACATGATAAAGGGCATCTCTAAAATGTCTACATTTAACATGTTCCTTAAAAGTAGAAGATTAAAGGTCTCCTTTAATATTAGAAACAATGGAACCTCTTCCATTTGACTTGTACTGGAGATGTCAACCAATATAATGAGATAAAAATTTAATCTCCATATTTATAGGCTGTGCAAATTGCAGTTTCAACTAACCAAGGATCAAATATATTCCAAAAAATAGACTTTGGGGCTACAGTTGTAGCTTAGTGGAATAACACTTGTCTCACATGTGCCAGACCATGGATTTGATTTCCAGAAAATGTAAACAGAATGAAGAGGTATTTTGTACATGTACCAACTCCTCATCATGAATGCAATGACTGTGTACTACAAATATATAGTAATAAAATACTCTTTTAATTTAATGAGGTATAAAGTGTTCTAGAAACATTTTCCAGAACAATTATACAAGAGAAACAAAGTAAAAGAATAAGAAAGGAAGAAGTTAAATTATCATTTGCAGGTGACCTGGTACTCTACATAGAAAACTCCACAAAAGAGTTCTAGATTTAATAACCAAATTCTGTAGTGGAGTTGGATACAAAGTCAACACTCAAAAATCAATAGCATTCCTATTGATTTTACATGCATAAGCAAGAAACTCACACAGAGAAAAATTAAGGATCCCACATCTTTTACAATAACATCAAAAAAATGAAATACTTAGGAGCCAATCTAACAAAGGAAATAAAATATCAATATATTGAAAATTATAGCGTTCTTAAAAAGGTGATTAAAGAGGATATCAGAAAATGGAAAGATATGCCTTGCTCTTGGATAGGAAGAACCAACAGTGAAACTGGCCATAATTCTAAAATTGTTATATAGATTTAATGCAATCCCAGTCAAAATACTATTAGCATACCTCACAGAACTGGATAAAATACTCCTAAAATTCATTTGGAACCAGAAGAGACCTAGAATAGCAAAAGCAATTCTTGGCAACAAGGGCAGGCAGAAGCATCACAAATCCTGAGTTGAAATTATATTATAAAGTTACTGTGATAAAATCAGCATGGTATTTTAAAAAAAACAGACCTGAGGATTCATGGAACAGAATAAAAGATGCAGACACAACTCCAAACACACTCAGCCAACTTATCTTTGACAAAGGGTTCACTAGAAGAAAGAATGATAGTTTCTTTAATAAATGTTACTGAAAAAACATACTTTCCACATGCTGAAGACTGAAACTATACTCATGCCTATCACCATACACTAAACTAAGGGCAAAATGTATCAAAGATCCAAATATTAAAATAGAAATAATAAATTTACTGGAGGAGAAATTAGGCAGAAATATCCAAGATATATGTGTAGGCAGAGACATCACAAACAAAACCCATGTTTTGTTTTGTTTTATTCTCTTTAAAATAAAAAAGAAAATATTTTGGTAGTTTCTTTATTCAGCTGCACAAACACCTACTCTATGATCCAGAAATTGATCTCATAGTTACTTATCCAAGAAAAATGAAAAATGTCCATATATATATATATATATATAATAGGAACAGGTAGTATATATATTTTATAATAATAAAAACTAGAAATGGCCTACATGTCCAACAAAGTTGAATAGATAGACCATGGTATATTCTTCAAAGGGGAATTGGTAAAACTAAATTTTAATATATATATATATATATATTAAACATGCAAAACAATTTGATGTTTTTAACCCATATACATAAAGTCTATGCTATAATGTTCCATTCATATGAAATTTTACAGAATGATCTAATGTTAAAATATAGTGTCAGAATGGGCTTTAGTGATTTCCTTGAGCACAAAATGGGGGAATTATATGGAAAGACGTCCAAGGAAAAAGTCGGGGTGATAGAGTTGTTCTGTAGACGGTAATGTTTCAAATGGGAGTTAGTATATTGGTAAACTTTAATTAGTAGCACACTTAAAATTTATTTACTTTGCTGTATGCAAATTATAACCTAATAAAATTATTAAAAATGCAATTCAATGTGAAGATTTCTCAGGCAGCCTTATGCAGATTTTCACAGCCTATCCACTTCCAAGTGACACTTCCCTTGCCATAATTGGTTTGTATCCTTGCAAGTTTATAGTAGCAAATTTGCTCTGCATTTTACTTGATTCCTCCTTATCTGCATAATATATTAGCTATTCTTAGAAGTTAATGAGCTTGGTAGTACTTAAATAAAAATTTGAAATGGAAGACTAGGTAATCTGTTCTTGAAGGCAAATAACTAGGCATTAAAATGTTTGCTTAACTTGTTCTGATCTTATTTGTTCTGAGAGGACAAATCCTACAACTCTACAGTACACCATGTTATCTTCTACTAATTAAAAGATGTTTCCTTTGCATATCCAGAGGTAAAAAGAAAAAGGTAACAATAAAAACAAACCTCTTCAAAACAGCTGGTCTTTTCACACAGGTTTTTGTTTTAGGCTCCTTCCATTTTCCAGATATAGTTCTCAAGATAAAAGAAGACTGGGGTATAGAATCCTCCTCAGCTCTGCAAGGGAAAAATGACAAAGATTAGGCATAACCTTAACTATCTTTGCTTTATTTTGAAGGACTTGATATAATCACAATAACTCATATTTAGAGATCCCTTGGGTTTCTAGGAATGATTTCATTATTTAGCTCCAAATGAGGTATACTTTTCATTCATTTTACAAATTTCAAGAAATTTTTATATGTTCAGTGTCTTTAAGTACTTGAAAGCCCTTTTTCTGAACATCAGAACCTAACACAGTAGGAAGCTCTTGCTTTGAAGTTAGAGTATCTCAGGTAGAGCATGAGTTATAACACCTCCCTTGAGAAATGGTAGCATCTTTCTGTATTAGTTCTACAATGTTCTTATCTGGAAAATGAAAGTGATTGTGGATTTCATTATATATGTGATATAGTAGGGGGTTGCCTAAGAAAATCAGCAAGCACTCCTCTCAGTTAGCACTCAGGTAACACAGCCTCAGCTAAAACACATTTTAAAATTCTGAAATGTATTAACTCATTTAGGAAGGGATTGATAATAAGGCAGCTTTAGGTAGTGCTTATTGAATAATCTCCCTGTCTTTCTGGTCAATTTATGTTATAGTCCTTTTATTGTGGTTCATCTCATGGTTCCAAGGTGATTATCCCCAACATTATAATTACATGACATTGTCAGAGGAAGAGTATAAAATTCTGTCTGTACACTTTTTTTTAAGGCATAACTTCTATAAGATTCTTAATGCATCAGTGAGGTTTGCGTTAATGTTCCAGGTCCAAGAAAATCACTGGACAGGGGTATTGTATCTATGATTGTTTTCCACTAACCAAAATTCACCATATGGGCCTGGAGAACAGCTCAACACATAGTACTCTTTGGGACACAATTATCCATAGCACTCCTCCCTTAACATCAAGATCCTGTTGGAAAAGATGAAGCATCCCATTAGTAGGAAATCAAGAAATAGTTATTTTTAGGTAATTCATCCTTATTTGACGTCTGATATCAATGTGATTGCTAACTAGTAATTCAAATCATTTAGCACATTGAAAGTACCATCTTTGTAGAAGACAGAAGTCTGTAAGGTATGTCTTATGGAGGAGACCCAGTCCTGTAGAAAGAAATGTTGCACTTATTTGTCATTTTTTTAACCCTGAGTCCAGGAGTTTATCATTGGAATGTGGTTTGGCAAACCAGAACTCAGAATTCAGAGTTGCCACATAATTTTAAGGAAGTTTTCTTTCCCTGTGGTTGTTTCATGATACCTTTAAGAGTAACTGAGCCTTTAAGCCGTAATCTTGTCATGAAGTAGAAATGCATCCATCCCTATACCTTAAATGGTGAAGGACCTTGGAATTTTTACTTCTCTTTTTCTCCCTCCCTTCCTCCCTCCTTTCTTTCTTCTTTCTTTCTTTCTTTCTTTCTTTCTTTCTTTCTTTCTTTCTTTCTTTCTTTCTTTCCTTTCTTTCTTTCCTTTCTTTCTTTCTTTCTTTCTTTCTTTCTTTCTTTCTTTCTTTCTCTTTCTTTCTTTCTTTCTTTCTTTCTTTGTCTTGTTTCTTTTCTTCTTTATTTCTTTTCTTTTCTTCCATTGTTTCTCTTTTATTTTCTTTCTTTTCTCTCTTTCTTTTCTTTCTCTTTATTTTCTTTCTTCCTTTCTCCTTTTTCTTTCCTTTTTTTCTTTTTCTTTCTTTCTTTCCTTCTTCCCTTCTGTTTTCTTTCTTCCATTCTTTCTGTCTTGCTTTCCTTTCTCCTTCCTTCCTTTTTTCCTTCCTTCCTTCATTCCTTCCCTACTTCCTTCCTTCCTTACCTCCTTCCTTCCCTCTTTCATTCCTTCCTCCTTTTTTTCCTTACTCCTTCCTTCCTTCCTGTACTTTCCTTTGTAACTATCAGGTTCAGTGAATAATGTCTACTCTTGGAAACTTACGTCAGAGGTTTCTAATACCATGCAATATCTTGCCAACACTAAAAATATATTAGTTCTTTATAATTAGGCACTGCATTGTATGTACATAACCAATTTGTGATTCTTTATATAGGTGTTATGCATACAGGTTTTAATGACATTGATTCAGTTTTTGCTTGCTGAATTAAAACTCCTGTTGACTTAGGTCCTAGAAATTGCTCCTTAACTATTTTAAATTAAATTAAGAATGAGCTTAATTTGTAGTTTTCTAAGATAAAAACCTAATTATTTTAAAAAGTGTATGAATTTTATTGGTCAATTTATTTCATATCTCTACTTATTCTTCTAGGACATTTCTCTGTTGTTGCCATAAACTCTCAACAAATCAGATCATTACTAAGATTAAATATAGTTATATATAGGAATTATCCAATGTGTTGACTGATAGGACTGCTCTTCACATATAAAGCACTTGTTAGATGTGAAATGCTGCTGTCTTCAAGAATTATAACACCTACTTCTCTGGGTTATTACATAAATGAAATTAAACATGATCTGATGTCAAAGATAGTACCTAGCTTCTATCTAGAAACTAAATAAATGTTAATTTCATTACTTTCCCTGACCACTAAACAAAAGATCAAGAGGAGTAATAACACTGTCTTCATGATCTCACATCACCTCAGCAAAATAATTTCCTCTTTTTGGAAAACCAATAAAGTCCAGTTTCAATTTATTTGGAATATTTTCTGCTTTTGACAACATAAAATGTATTTTTGCTATGAAATAACCTTTTTAGTGGTATGTATTATGGCCAATCCAAGCTACCTAATTGTTTTTAGAAAAGTAGACTTAAAATAGCTCATTTTTTATTAGTTCAACAAGTATATCATTTCTTCAAACAAACTTCACAGGATGCCCAGTCAAGGAGGACTTACTGTAAGTAAAGCAGATGTTGAAGTGTGTAACACCGCAATATTTATAATTCTGGGTGTTAGTCCCTGCTTGAAATGATTGCTATTTACTTCCAAATGAGGATTTAAACTTAGATTTAAATTTCAGTGCAACTCATGTGATACAGGAGAGTGAAGAGTGTAGAAGTTGTGCCTCTGGATAATTGAGATAGTATGATTCTCTTTACCTTTTGTAGTTACCCATATGAAGTGTGAAACATTAATCATAATGCTCTCTAATGCTGGTTAATTGCACTTGAGCTTGCTTTACCCATTCAAAGATCTTCCTGAGAGTGAAAGTTCCATGCCGCTGCTTAATGGTACATTTCTATTATTGATTATAAGACATTTACTTTGCACAACCAGAGGTAAAAACTCCAAAGTAGAGGTTGAAGACAAGATGGCCGATCAATGATCAACAGAATACAAAGCCTCCTGGGAGAAACAATTCATATGCCAGAATAAAACACCCTAGAGAGACCCAAACAGAGGGAGATGGATCCTCTTGACACAGGAAGAAATTAAAACTTACAAAAGCTCACCAAATACTTCAGGACTACAACTGAAACAGCTAAAAACTATGGGACAGCATTTTTGTGTTGACCTGCCAAGTTTGTACCAGTTTGAATCCAGCCGGCAGGCAGAGCTGCCCAAACTCGTTCCCACTGCCACTCACAGGAAGCACAGCAGTGCTGAAGTCGGGGGTTGGTGAGCCCAACAGAGAGTGGAGAGCGGAGCCTGTGGAGGAACCTTCATTGATCAGTGCTGGGAGTGAGACCCCCCCTCTGTGGGAAGGGCACGACCAGGTGGGCAACATGTTGGAATCGGGCAGGAGGAGCATGAACTGGGAGTGACAGTGATTTCTGTTGTTCCCTCCCCAGAGCAGATTTGTGTGATTTGTTTGGACTGGGCCATGCCCCTGGCTGGGATGCAATGAGACATCCCAAATCGAATTCTCTGCGCCTAGCAAGCACTAACCAGGTGATTGCCCCTGAAGTTTGGCTTGCCCAGTGAGGAGGGGCAGGCATACGCAGCCTGCTTATACCTCAGTGACAAGAGCAGGCAAGAGAGGGCAGAGGTCCCTTACCAGTGTGCTTTAGAGGAAACAAGGCACACAGGGAAAGGTGCTGGGACCTGCACTGTAACCTGTGTGGAGGAAGCCAGGGCCATGACAGGAGAGAGAGGCAGGAGGAGGCCCCCAGCCCAGAACCCTGAGAGTCCTAATTCAAGAGAAGGAAAAACAAGGGAGACTGAGGGCAGCAAACACGCAACATCAGACATAGCATCAATGGACATTAAGAGATATCTTCAGGACCTTGTAGATGAGCTCAAAACTGAAATATCAAATCAGGTAAAGCAGGATATGAGTAGAGTAATAAAAGAAATGCTCTCAGGAAGCATCTCAGGAAGATACAGACAGAAGAAGGGAGGAACACATAAAAAGGAGAGAAACATTTGATAAAGAATATAAAGAAAATATAGAATACATGAAGTAGATTCAAAGAGACTACCAGGAAATCAAAAACTCCATTGAAAGCAGGCAAAACACCTTAAAAGAAACTAAGGATGACTATCAAAACTTGAAGACAAGTTTGCAATGTGTGATCATGAAAGGAAAGATCTCTTAAAAATAACAAGGAAATAGGCAGCAACAATACAAAGGCTAGAAGATGACAAGAGAATCTACAATTTAAGAATAAGAAACGTGAACAAAGAAGCAGGAATACATGCAGGCGAATTACAAAGGCTATTCACAGAAATAATTAAGGAAAACTTCCCAAGCATGGGAAAAGAAAATGACGTTCGGTTGTGTGAGGCATACAGAACCCCAGCCACCTACAACCAAAACAGAGCTATACCCAGACATATAATAATCAAGATACCAGAAATTCAATATAAAAACAGAATATTAAAAGCAGTCAGAGAAAAGAAACAGATTACCTAAAGGGTAAGCCCATCAGAATCACGGCTGACTTCTCAACACAGACCATCAGATCAAGAAGAGCTTGGAGTGAAGTCTTTCAAGTTCTGAAGGAAGGTGGCCTTCAGCCCAGATTAATGTACCCTGCAAAACTGTCACTAGAAATTAATGGAGAAACAAGATGCTTCCATGACAAAGAGGAACTGGGGGAGTTTGTGACCACCAATCCAACCCTGCAGAGAATGCTGAAGGACATTCTAGAGAGAGAGAAAAAAAAATACCAGGCTTAAGGAACAGTGGCAGAAAGGCCTCAATGAGTGAGGCAGGCAGTAGAATGAAGGAGAAAACCAAACAAAGGCAGAAAAGTAGCATAGCAGAAATGAGGCAGAGAAGGATAACTAGAAACTCTAACATAGATGGCCTTGATACTATATATTGTGAATAGTGCACCAGGATTTAAAACACACATTACTCACACTACTCTGCTTAGATGTATTATATTCTGTTCCAGTCATTCTACCTGTACTAGATTTGAGGGCACAGACAGTAACCTGAAAATAACAGGATATAGTATGGTAATCATCCTTAATTTGCTATTAACTTAATCTAAAGCTCTGTAAAACTTACACAGTTTTACCATGACTGATCGTAGTCAAATCTGGTTTGTTGGATTGGTGTTTTGTATTGATAGATTTTATTCAAAGCTGTTATGATTGATAGTATCAAGTCTGAGAGTATAGGCAACTGCACTTAAGATGACAAGATCCACTGGAATATCCACTCTGGTTTGATTATTACCTGCCTTTGAAGTTTTATACTCTCTACAATGTTTTATTGTACTAATATTATTATTTACTGCTATACTCAATTATACTGCTATATTGTATTATGCCTGATGATATAGACATTCTATTGAAGATAATAAGAAACAACACAGTAATCATTGAAGATCACCTTGTACTGTGGTTTTATATGACTTTTTGGTTTCATGTTTTTATAGGAATTTGTTTTGTTTTGTCTTGCTGTTTTGTTTTTCCCTCTAATACAGAAAGGATAGAAATACATGTAGAGATTCATGCATGTGTAGCTGTTTACACTCTCACTGTTTGACTATCTACTTTGTATGCTTTAACTTTGTAACATGAACAACTATTTCTAAATGGATAATAAGTAATTTATTAACTAGTGATTTCTTATTATTTATCTCTTTTTTTTGGAATTCTGTATTATCTCTAACTTTTACATGCTTTTGTTTCTCTTTAAATAAAATAAAAAAAAACTCCAAAGCAATTTTCCCAAACTACAACAATCTAGGAGATGATGTTTGAACTACAATTTCCATGCAATTTGAGATTTCTCTTCTGACTGGAAAATCTTGAGCTTTTGTTTTCAATATGAATTGATTCTTCCAAATAAGCAAACTAAAAAATGGTTCATATCCTTGTATAAAACCGTTTTACTTCTAGTGCTTCAACCATTGCATCAAATATCACCCAGTCATCTCCAAGTGAATGATAGTTTTTACTTATCTTGTCCCTATGTGTATGAGCATGATTGGCTCTGGTTTGGCAATAATAATAATAAAAGTAGTAATTAGTAGTTTGAAGAAAGCATGAGTGAAGAAATTTTGGGTTCTTACTTTATAAATTCATTAATATATACTTTCCTGTGGACTTACACAAAAGTTTATAGAATGAAAAAAATCACTTATTAATAGTTCCCATAGAGGTTGAACTGCCTGGTACTCTCTTTATTAACTGAGCAGAATTTTTAATTCTCATAACAAATATTGACTTCAACTTACATTTTACAATAATAGCATGTGACTTCATTCCTAGGGGAGTGTCTAGAATATAATTAAATATTTACCAAGTGTGTATTGAGGAAATAATAGTAGCAAAGAATAATGATTCTTTGTTCTAAGGTTAAATGACATACAAGCACCTACGAAAGGGACTGTTTACCTAGTTACTGTTTACTTAGTACTACTGAATCTGAGTCTGTAAATTGGCAAAATATCTTGGTTTTTTTTGTTGTTGCTTTTTACTGATTAGAGTAAAAAAGAAGGGTTTTCTAGTGAGTTTTACAAACCTACTTCTTAAGATATCAAAATTTTGTTAATAAATCAATTTAAACCAGTAGAAAGGGGCTGGGGATTTAGCTAAGTGGCTCAAGTGCTTGCCTGGTAAGCACAAGGTCATGAATTCGATCCCTGGTACAAAAAAAAAAAAAAAAAAAACAGAAGAAAGCAGTGCTTTTTAACAGATTAACTTAGTTCTCAATTAAATTGTACTAATGACATTTACTTTAATCTTATAACCAACACTATTAACTAATTTTATAGTTAGTATAAATTTATTACTAAAAGGGGATCCACTGAAGTGGCTGTGTTGTTGCATGGCTGTCATTTCAGTACTCAGGAAGCTGAGGCGACATATTGGCTATGAGTTCAAGTTCAGCCTGGGCTACATTGTCAGATGCTGTCAAAAAAATCACACATAAAAAAGTGAGAGATCAATGAAACTTGTGGTCATCAAAATGTTAAAAGTGTAACTGTATTGTGTTGAATTTTTTTGCTCATTTATACAGTAGTGGAATTGAAAGATTATTATGAATAAAGCAGATATTTTGTGCAGAATACATGAAATGCAGATTGACATATGCATAGGTTATCACAAGTATTCACAATTTTACATCATTCTTGTCCTTGTACTCACTGAGATTACTGCTACATTTGTCAAGAAGTTTATTCATTAGTTATAAAGTAATTATTGTCACATGATCTCCTTTTTGACAGGTTTACTTTAGAATTAGTTTTAAGAATGTTTCAAAATTTTTCAATGCAAAATTTCTATTATACATAATGTTTTCATCATATGACTTATCTTTCTAAAATGTATATATTCTAATATAGTATATTCTCTATATATTCTGATGATTCTAATATGTGATATTCTACATTTCTTAGTACATGTATATTATATGCATATAATATATATTACATTTCAATTTTTATTTTTGGTAACTGGAAACAGCTAATGTTTAAATTTTAACTCAGAGTTCTAATGAAAATTCCTAAAGAATGGGAAGAAATTCTTCACAAAAAACTATAATTCTAACTTTCTAACTCTGTTTGTCTGTTTTTGTTTTTCTTTTGGTTATTATGATTTTTGCAGATCATCTTAAATGCTTCTTTGGAAAAGCACTTCATTTTATTAAATGAAAAAATTTACATCGTGACTAAAATTGAACATTGATTGGTAGAGGTTACTTTTTGTTTTGTTTTGCACAAAATTACCTTCTTCTTTTTCCATAAATATCTTCAAAATATTTAAGATTATATTAAAAGCCAGTTATGTTATAAATTTTGGTCCATCTGTGTCATCTAGTTTTGAACATTATATTTTTATGACTCATTTGAAATATTGAGAAAAAGATTTATTTGTTTCATCTATATCAGATATAGACAATTGTGATACAAGATTGCATTTTATTGCACAATATTTAATTTTAGCTTTAGGATAAATTGTTATTTTCATGAAGCACTTCAATTATTTTATTGATTAAGTGGTGGAAAGATAGTGTTCCATTGTAAGATGAAACATGAGTTCAATTTTTACAATTCTATAGTATCGAATTTCCTTCTCTGCCAAAAAATCTATTTATCCCTCACATACATAAATGTAAAGTGTTTGGTTCAGAAAAGGTAAACTTCCAGTACTGGACCTACATTTACTTGTGATAGTTCTATAATTACATATCAAATAAATAGTGGAGAACCTGCCCCTTCATTAACATATTCCTCAGACCCACTATTCTGGAAGCATTAGATATTCAAAAATTATAAATATTTTTCTCTTTTCAAAAAGTCCTAAATTGGAAGGGATAGAAATTTCCCTACACAAGTAATTGTAGCACAGCATGATGAATGCTAAATTTGAGTTTTGCCTAAATTCCAAGGGTGGCATAGAGCAGGGGTTCAGAAAAATAATTTTATAGCAAATGAAGTTCAAATTAGTTCTTAAGTGATAGAGTTATACAGCTAGACCATGTAGGAACATGTATCCCAAACATAAGGGAAAGTAATAAGGTGAAATCAATAGAACACATTCAAAAACCTAAATATATTGTTCAGTATAGAAAATGTGTAGTCATCAGAAGTTCATAGAGTAGCAGAGGCCAAAAAAGTCTAAGGAAACTGAAGCTCAGATGTTAGGGAGTCCTTGTCTTCCATGTCTTGGCAAAAATTTCCAGGTCTAGTTAGCATTCATAGTCTCGTGAGATAAAATCCAATGTCATAATCTTCTCTGAACCTTCAGCCAAGGAAAGGTTAGTTGTCCATCCCACCAGCCAGTTACTGTACTGGCTCCTAGGGAAAGAGATAAGCAAGACAGATTAAGACACCACTCTGGCACTGAAACGCTAGATACTAAACAACAGAAAAAGAACTTGATTGGAAAGCAGTTCAGGCATATATGATGCAGAGTGACTTTAGACTGAATGGTCAATAACGTCTCCTCTGCAGAAGTAACTTTTATGCTGACACTTGAATGATAGGAAAAGTCTAACTCTGGAAAGATCATTCTAGATTGAGAGAAAAGCAGGCAAAAATGCTCTAAGGAAAGAAGAGCATGCTTTCTCACTGGAGTAACCATGAGTCAGTCCGTTTAACTGGAACAGAAGAAAGTGGAGACCAGTGGGGCCAGAACACACAGGGTTTTGCAGATAGGGAGAGTAAGTTTCAACGTGTTATTATTTAAATGCAATTGCAATAAAATCAGGATTTGTAGAAATATATCATGCTTTGAACTGTGTTTACAAAAATACTACTTGGAAAATGGATCATTTTAGAACAAGCGGCAAGGAGCTAACTTGGGAGGCTTCTGAGTGATCCGGGTTAGTACACTTCAGGTTAGGGGCAGGAGGAACAGTGGAAAGAAGACATGCTTCAAACGCACAGTAGACACATAATAATAAGGCTCGCTGACGTGTTAGCTCTAGTAGGTTTTGTTTGTTTGTTTGTTTGTTTTTGTTTTGGTCGATGCAGGGGATTGAATTCAGAACCTTGTGCTTGCCAGGCAAGGCCTGTGCCACTGAGCTATATCCCTGGTCCTGCTTTATATAAGTGGGACACAAGGAAAGAAAGCAGTGATGGCACTGGAGATTTTCTGAAAAGAGAAAGAGCAATAGCCACTCAGTTTAACAGCAACAAGAATAAAGTAGGAGGCATCATAACCCTGTACATGAACCTATACTACAAAATGACAGTGATAGAAATAGCATCATGTAAACAAAACAGACAACAAACTTCACAGGAGAACAGACACATAGATCAGTGAATCAGAATAGAGAATGCATAAACAACTCCAGTCTTCTTTAAGCACAAAGTTTAAATTTGACAAAGGTGCCCAAGGCCTGGAATAGACGAAAAATAGCTTTTTTAATAAACTGAACAGGAAAACTGGCTATTCATAGGCAAAAGACTGAATTTAGACCCATATATCTCACTATGCGCTAAACTAAAATCAAAATGGATAGAGGCACTAAATGTTAAAGCAGAAACACTTTACCTTATTGAAGACAAGTAAAACTGTCAGTTATAGGAATTTCTGAATAGAAACCTGTTTGCACAGGAAATAGTAACAAGAATTGAAAAATAGGATGATACCAAATTAAAATCTTCTGCACAGTAAAAAGAATATAAATAGACTGAAAAATCAACTGATAAAAAGTGAAAGAATTGTGCCAGTTGTTTTTCAGACTAAAACAAATCTCTAGACTATATAAGAAACTTAAAGCAATTGGAGTCCTCAAAAGGAAACCAGTGAAATGAATAGACAGTTCCCAGAAGTACAAATGCTCAATAAATACAGGAAAACATGCTCAACATTGGTGGCTGTTAGAGAAACGCAAATTAAAAGGCCACTGAGATTTCACATTACCCAACTAAGAATGAGTATCATCAAAAAAATTCAAATAATAATAAATCCTGATGACACTGGAGGGAAAATAAATCCACTTATATTGTTGTTGGGATTGTAAACTTATATAATCACTATGAAAATCAGTATGTAAATTCCTCAAACATCTAAAACTAGAAATTCCATTTGATGCAGCTACTGTATTCCCCTTTTGGCTGTCTTTTGAGAGCATCAAATACATTATATTCATGTTTATAACATCACATTCATAATAACTTAATCTTGGAAATTGCCCATATATCCACTAATAGATGAATGAATGAAAAAAAT
This sequence comes from Hydrochoerus hydrochaeris, assembly GCA_004027455.1. Lineage (NCBI taxonomy): Eukaryota > Metazoa > Chordata > Mammalia > Rodentia > Hydrochaeridae > Hydrochoerus > Hydrochoerus hydrochaeris. The sequence goes on along the minus strand of PVLA01000534.1, from coordinate 91,560 downwards.
GAGCTATTTGCAGAACGTGGAGTACTATGCTGCCATAAAGAAAGATACGCTTGAGTCATTTGTAGGAAAATGGATGTACCTTGAGATCATAATTCTAAGAGAAATAAATGACACTAACTAGCTCTAGTATCACATGATCACTTTTACATAGAAATACAGAATATAAGTGTGCAGAATAAAGATAAATAACAGGAAGTAGGGAGGTAGATGTTTCTCAAATAAGATCAAGAGATGGAGGCAAAATGGAGGGAGGAGAGGAAAAGGTATGAAAAAGGGGACTGGAGGTGGGTTGTGCATGTTTTAAACTCCCTTCCAGGGAGTTATGTACTGTGACTTCGTACTGCATTCATGTACTAATCCAAATATCAAAAAAATAGCAACAGTAAGAATGAAAATAGTAGCAATGTTAGATTAATACTTACTCTGCACCAGGTGCTTTTCTATGAATAATGCATAGATTAACACATTTCATTATCACAACAACCCTAAAAATTCCTTATTATGCCCTTCACATGTAACAGATGAAGAACTTGAAGGAGACAGGTATAACCTTTCCCAAGGTCACAGAATCTGCCATGTTCTCACCATAAGATCTGTGTGGAACTAATTCGACCACCTCCTCCTGATCTTTGCTCGAATGTCACCCTTTCACTGAAGCCCGTCCTAGCTACTTTACTTTATAACCCCAGACGGATTCCCACTGCACTCTAGTTTTATATTACCAAAAGTACCAAATAGTGCTGGTTTTTTTTCTTTCTGGTTTTTGCCCTTATTAGAATATAAACTCCGTCACTGCAGGATTCAATCAGTTTTGCTCACTCTCATTTTCCAGGTGTTTGAACAATCCCCCGAGCATAGTGAATGCTCAATAGATGATTGCTGATTACAAAATGAACAAGTGAAAAGATGATTGAAGTAGCAGAGCGAGCTTTCAGTCCCTTTCTCCTTAGCTCGCCAGCCTCATCTCTTTCCCATTTGTTAGTCATTGCTCTTGTAGCTGAGCCACAGTACAAGAAGCCCACAGCTTAAAGGGGCCATGGGTGATTTGGCTGGGTTTCCGGTGTATTCAGTCCAAGGCAGAAACGGTATGTTAGAAGGCGTGACAGAGGAGGCTGCTCACCTGTGCAGCTGAGAAGCAGAGGAAAGGGAGGAGTCAGGACAAGGACAAAGTCTTCCAGGCCACTGTCCTAGTGAGCAGCCTGTAGCAGGGCCCCACCACCTGAAAGCACATTCAGCTACCAGATTTATCTTCGGTGGATGGATTGTCTGAGTGTGGTGCCCCAATGATTTAGTCACTTTTTTAAAGCCCCACCTCTGAACATGACACTTTTAGGGATATTTTGGGATTAAACCACAACCCCTCTCAGTTCCTCTTAAGGCTGAAATACTTTCTCTCTGTGCTCTTGCGTGTCTAACTGCAGCACAACCTTGCAGTTTCATAGAGATACCATTAATGGTAAATGGTTCACATTCTTGGTGGTTTTCCATGACTGTGCAGAGCTCAGTTTGCATTATGTTACAATCAAGACAAGATTTTGTTCTGATCACCCATGTCCTAGCTCTTAAAACACTGACTGAGAAAGCAGAATTCAAATTCTACAATCCTCTGAATCTGTGAAAACTTTATTTTAGGTTAAAATCTCTTTTCAATTGAATGAATTCATCATAATTGAAGTCAATTGAGCTTGAATTGGATCATGTCTGAGTTGTGATAATAGAACCTGGGTTGTGTTTACCACATGCAAAATCTAAATAATATATACTATTTGGTAAAGAGAATTTTTAGAAAACAATTTTATTCTGTAGATTGGAGGAAATAAGACCTTGAAAGAATATCTAATTACATTTCTGTATTGATGTTTTAGAGAAATAGGTAGTAGCAATATGCTAGCACATAAACCCAAACAACGCACTAATCTGAAGTTTAAATCAAAATAAACTATTGGTCTATTCTAGTTTCTAATGACTCATTTTTTTCCCTGAGATTTGGAAGAGCAGTGATATAATCTCTTTTATGTAACTAGTTTAATTTTTTATCAGCCGCCCAAAGGGGGAAAATAGAAAAGAAAAAAAGGCTTGAGAAAGTACTTTGTAATTGAATCATCTAGGAACAAGTTCAGTGGAAGATAATGCAGATTTAGGTAGGGGATGGATTTCACACTTTCTCCTACTTTCCTTTGCAGTCACATCAGTGAAGCTGAGATTTCTGGTTAGAAAAATCGATAGGAATTCACTGTGAACCTTGGAGGAGGGCATTGTGATGTGACTGAGGAACTCCAAAAGCAATTGTTACTCAATGTTGAAGTAAGTCCTTTCTCTTGCTGAGGGCAAGGGATGGTTAGAGGAGAAAACAGAATTGAGTGATAAGAGTACCTGGGATGAATAATAAGAGAGAAATTCTTAGGATTTCTTTTCTTTGTTTGCCAGTCATTCATTCATCTATTTTTTTCAAGGTTTAAAGCATGGTTACTATGGACTGAACTCATTAAGGGCAAAGCTAATCAAAAGATAAATAATGCATAACACTCAGACCCAAGGATTTCACAGCACAGGGAGGGAGGTAGACAAAAAGGCAATTATTAAAATATATCATCTTAATTGTCATGATGAAAATTGCATACCTGATAGGCAGAGAGAATCCAGGAAGGAATCCTGGAAGTGGCAATAATTAAACCAAGTCTTCATAGAAAGTGGTAGAATTCTCAATCCAATATAGATCCAGGAAATAGCAATCCAGACAGTAGCATATGTTAAAAGCATGGCATTCTATCCGGCAGAAAGAAACTTGGTGATGAGGAGCAGAAATGCACCAATAATGGAATCATACTTTAAGCACTAAAGACAACTTTTTTTTTTCTGTCCAACGTAAAGTTCCAGGACTGGAGCAGACCTCAGAAGTTTTCCTAACTCACTCCTCTACTAATCTGTGGTCACGACCCACATTGTCTTGGTTCAAAGTGTTGTGTGTATGTATGGAACAGGTTAAAGTAAATGAGAGGAAAGGGGAATGAAGACCATAAGCTTAAAGACAGCCGTGGGACGTCACCCCATGACACTCTTCTAGCTCATCTCCCACAATATGCTGGTATATAGCTGCCAGGGAAGCTGGATCAGGTTGTGTATATTCCTAGGAGTCATGCATTTTATCATGAAAATTCTTTTACTGTAGAAGAGGAGGAGATTAGGTTTTAGAGAAATACAGTCATTTTCACTGTACTTAGAAATTACTAAGATGTTCAAAAAACAGCAAGTGTTTCCCTATAACATAGGTCAAAGGTGCGGATAGGAGGGAAAGAATGAGGAGGTTAGCCTGGTGTGACCCGCTTGCGTATGCATAATAATGGGCCATATGTGAATAGGCTTTAATGCATTAACAGCAGGTAATTTTTGTGCTCTTACAACTTAGCAGGTATGATTTAAGTGTGTTATCTTAGTAAATATCACCCATAGTAATTTATAAGGTACAATTGTTGTTCCTCCCATTATAAAATAATTGCAAAACATTTCATGATTTGCATATAATTGCACTCTCAGTAAATGCAGAGTTGAGATTTGAGTTTACATTTGTCTGACCCAAGAGTCACAGTCTCATAGAACTTGCCACACAGGAAGTTAACCTCTATTCTTCTTTCCTTGGCTTCACATTGCTCAAATTTTCTTTCTGGGCTTTCTTTGTGGTGACCTATCTGGGTGCATTTAGTAAATCTTAACCTGGTAAGAATCAAAGAGCCTGCGAGAAAGAGAGAAGTCAACTAAGCTCTAGGAACACAAGGTGTGAGAGAGGAAAGCCATCTGCAAATTAAGGCTTGGCATTTCACCTCACATTTTCATTAAGTTTTAACTCTGTGTATAAAAAAGTTAATTATACGGTACTTTAATCCTATATAAAAGGTCAACTAAGTCCTGTATTGTGTAAGAAGTTAAGGCAATTCTTGAAGTAACAATGCATTTGAACAAATGACCAAAGTAAATCAAAATGTTTCATTAAGCACTCTTGATACTACTATTCAATTATTTCCAATGAGAGCATTTAAGTCTAGTGAGTGGACTTCCTTGCCTACTGTAAGCAAAACTAATCCTACTAATCAAGAGATAAATAATGTATCCTACTCACATCCTACTCATAGAATGAGCTGTGATATTCACTTTTACAATTTGTAGGCTTATTTTTAGCAATGTATTTCTCTATGCTTATTATTGTACATATACATGCTCAGCCCAGAAAAATTGGTGAGCACAGAAAGCTATGAAGAAATAAATAGTCTTGAAGGCTTGGGGGACTACCACCCAGAGTGAACTATTGCTGTAATTTCTGTATATTTCCTTCTATTTTTTCACCAACATATGTTTATGCCTGTTCTTCATAGGTTAGAATGATACTACTCATAACTTATTTCTATATTTTAAATTTATTGTGAGCATTTCCATACCATTCATTTATAAATGTAATTTAAATGCCCACATGATATCCCATCTGAATTACTGTCTTTTAATCAACCATGTTTTAGTTAAAAATGCAAAAGTCTATGGATAAGTGTACCTGTGCATGTCTGTGCATGAAAAAGATGACTGTTAATAAAAAAAAAATTCTCGTATAGTGGTAACTAATTGGGATAAACAAATGAAACCTAGTTCCACAGAATTTTATAGTGCCTTTCTTTCTTTTCTCTTTCTTCTGGAAGTTGAATCTAGCCTCCTCCCTTCAGATTTGCAAATCTTACTTAGATTAAAACCTATCCACGTATGATGGTGTTTTCAATGAGAGGAGTTACCCACGCAGAATTAAAACAATAATTTATAGCAAATACCTACTCATCAATATTTATGCCAGCATCATTCCCATTGGTTAAGAGTCATGGCATTGTTCCCCAAACCCACAATACCTTTTATATTCATTGTGTCCTGTTTACACTATGCCTTTGCACACGTGTCTATTTTTCAAGATCTACTTCAATTTCGCTGTTCTTTGCTTTATATCAGTTATTCAGCTTGCTTTCTCTACTCCTACTGCAAGAAGAATAATTCATGTATGCTTTCTGCCCTCCACTACTCCTGCTATCATTTGATTTGTACAACTTATTTATTAAACTGCTAAACAAATCAACTGCTTTTTGAACTCTATGTGGCATTTTCTCAACTGGGCTAGAAATTTCTAAAGGTGGAAATTCAAGTTTACAGTCATTTTCTTAACTTTTTCTGTTCAGTGCTTTACTTGTCTTGTTGGTCACCTAGAGAGAGTAAATGGGACCTCAGGTTTTTCATTCCTAAAGTGCATTATAATTGCAATCACTCACAGAGGTGTTTTGGAGTCTATAGCAGAGGTGGTCTTATTGATAGTGAATTCTCAATGAAAATTGAAAACTAATCTTTGCCTGCAAGACTTTTACAGGTTTTTGACTTGAAATATTCTTATCTTTCCACTCCAGCATATGACTAATGTAACTCTGTGATGTTGCTTATAGAGGCACAAAGTGTAGTAGTATATTAAAGGGGTGTGGCATATCACTAAACTCAAATAGATTAAATATGAAAGCTTAGAACATTTCAACTACATTCTGATATATTCACTGGATTTTCAAATGAGACAAATCTCTTTTAAAAGATTTCTGTCTATAAAACCCCTATTAATGGTTGCTCAATATGACTGCATGAGACCTAATAAAATATATTTGTAAATCATGTTGAAGAGGATTAATAATTTCTGTTTCAAGTGTTTTACCCAATGACTTCAAACCATTTTCTTGTATAAAAATCAGTGTTTTTGAGAGAGAAATTGAGACTTCAAAGGCAGTGTGAATCTTCTCAAGCCCACAAGGTGAGAATCCTTCATTTCAAACATATGGTGTATATTTTAAATTCATTATTATAAAAAAGGAAATAAAAATCAACATTTATTGTCTCTTTGTGTAAGATATTATCTGCAACAGAAAGTAAATATGACCCTAACTCAAAAGTTATGACATACACTTTCAGTACCTTAGGCTTAGGAAATTTATAGAGGAAAACACAAAGGAAGAATATTATAGTGGATTTAGCATCAAGGAAAATAGCATGAACTTTTTGAAGAAAGCATGACTTGAACTGGATTCTGTAGGATAAATGAGAATCTTCTGGATTACAGAAAGTATCCTTGCGGAATGAGGTTTTGTCAACTCAAAGCAATCTAAAATTGCTAGATGCCATGATGGGAGTGTGTGAGTAATAGGCAAAGAAAAGTGAAAGAGTTAAGAGGAATTGGGGAATGAGAACTTTAAAATTTCGTGCTATGGAATTGAAGCTTTATACAATAGATAATGACAAATGTTATAAGGAAGGAATGATCTGGACAGTTCTATATCCTATAATACTGTCAGCTTAGGGTAATATTCTGTGATAATAAATAAGTTTAAAATCCAAAATATTTAGTATTGCAAAATTATGTTATTGCTCATGTCATGTGTTGATTTACAGTCATATGTAGCCCATTCTACCCAATCCTAGCTGAGATCCAAGTTGACGAAGCAGCCTTTCTACATTACAGACAACCTGGTAACATTGGTAATCAAGTACTTGCACTCAAAGCTTCTTCTGGGAACAATCTGTGACCAGCCACATTTTATTGGTCAAAGAAGAGTATATGGATAACTTATGCAGATAAGATGTGGATCTTTATTATTTTTGCTCAAGAACAATAAGTTTATAGAGAGACAACAAATATTTTAGGGAGTTTTTCAGTCTATCACTGAAGAAAATGCTAGAGCATATTCCAGATATAAAATGTAGGAGAACATCACAATCAATTAAGAGATAGACAAAAATATACTAAAGACAACTATGAACAAAGAAATGTGTCATAAATGACAGATTCAGTGCCTTTAGATATACCCAGAAGTGTAAAACAAGCAAAAACATAAGGCATGAATAGATTTTCTTGATGAGCAAAAATAACATAGTCATTTATGAATAGTCATTTGATGTAATTATTTATAATCACATCATAGCTGGTGCTGAGGGTCTTTCCATGGACTACGTGGGCACATTTTCTACTTTCTCTTTCAGAGCCATTCTGTGAAGCACACAGCGTTACTAGTACTACCACTGTCTCACCGAGGAACAAGCTGCTACTCAGTTAAAACTACTAAATTACCCCAAGTTACAGTTGCTCGTGTACTTAAACACAAACATATGGCGCTCTGCTTCCAAAACTAAAATTATAGCTAAGTGGAAGAAACAAAGTCTAACCTCAGGAATTTAATCACTGCTCTGACAATACTACTCATATGGAAATTGCTTAGCAACTCTTATTCTAGGACAATTTTAAACTAAATATCAACTTTTCTCAGACATGCTTATCACAAATCCCGTATCAGCAAGATCTAAGTTAATGATTTTTATTTGATACTATGAAAATGGAAGGGCATAGTGTTTCAGTGGTATAAATATTTTAAGATCAGATCTGAGGTTAGTTTTCATCAACCAGTGAAGATTTCTAATATCCGATCATTCATCATAAAATAACCCATTCCAATCCTCAACATCATGCTGGGCTTTCTCTAGGCATTTACAGATTTTATAAGGAAAGACAAGAATTTTTCCTCTTTAATCAGTGTTTTCTCAAATCACTAGCATATGTGTTTTGTCAGAAGATGTTCACATATATTTACCTGAATTTACATATTCCCAGAACATATTTTTAATTGGTGCAAGTTACCTATAAAATTTCTAGTTACTTTATAAACATTTACTCTAAGAAGCTAAAGTGGGAAAAACTCAGTTGTACTGGCTCTATAAGAAATCACATAGACCCCAATTCTTTATTTTTTGACAATTGCATTAAAAAACAAGCACTTTGGAAGGAAGTAATTTAAGGTAGCAGAAAAAGCCCAGCGTTTGGGACACTGGAGATAGGCATTCAAAATCTAAATCTACCTTCAACCTACTATTCAAGAGAATCTTCCAGGATGCAGCATTCCTCCATAGAAAATAAGCATCAAATAAATGATTCCATATCTCATTTATACTTTTAATTTTCTATAATCTTAATTCCTCTATGAGGCCTCATAGAGGAGGCCTCTAGTCAAGTTCAAACTTTGTCACAGCACAAGTCCATCTGGAGTGAATACTTCCATATACCACCCCTAACTTCATTCCTCTCCCTGCTGAATATTTCCCCAATCTTCTCACTGCTTCTCTATGCTTTATTCATCCTACCATGGTATGGTATCATCATTCTCATTTAGATGTGAAGAAAACTGAGTCTGAGCTGTCCAAAGCTCATGAATGCAAAGCACGGAGGTAGACTTTGAGGTTCCTATACCCGATCATAAAACCAGTGCTATTGCTACTCATGCAAGCTTTGAGACTATGTGTATTTTGCACACTGAGAATTATTATTTTCTCTGCATCATTGAATCCCTTGTATAATTTGTAAAGAATTCAATTGCAGATCCTCTAGGGACTGATGAGATCAACTGCATATTTTTGTTTCTCTGTGAGATCGGCTCCTGCTTGTTAAGGACTCACTTCTCCTCAGTTTTGATGAGGTTCTTCATTGGAAGAAGGATGCGTTGCTAACCCTCAAAGGAGTGGCCAGGCGGTTGGCAGGAAGTACTGTGTTTTCTTATTCAGACCATGAAGGAAGTGTTCCAAATGGAAGCACTCCCTTTCCGTGTTTTCACTCTTTTGGATTAATTACGTCAAGATGGATGCACAGCAATCTCACTTCCAAGCCACTTAACAAAAGCCCCCTCAAGTGCAAAAGAAAATGATTCCTTGAGAGGCCAGAGAAAGAGTGTGAAAAAAAAGCAGTTCTGAGTGCTAAAAGATGCCTCTTCCAGGAGCCTTGTTCACATTCACTAGTTAAAATACATGAAGCATAAAGCAGCATCTGCAGGGACTGTGGTCCGATGGAAACGCAGTAAAACACAGAGACAAAACACAAATTTTGCCCTCAGAAACCCATTTGAGTGGCTCACAAAAATCCTCAAAGGTCCTTGTCCTTAGTTACTTCAGACAGGCATGGGTTGGTGCTTTTCATTTCTTTTTAATGCTTCTGCTGTGTGTGAAGGACTGTTAATGAAGGTAAAGCAAGGAAGTTTCAGTAGCAGCTTCTCAGCCATCAAGTCCCTGTGTTTCCTATGTATATATGTGGGGAGATGGAAATTGAAAGGACATCCTCTTGTGACCTTCAGTCACAGCGCTGTCAGTCACCTGAGCCACCTTAAAGGCTCTCTGGAAAACTGGAGACACAAGGTTAAATATGAAGTACCTGTAAGATGCTTACAACTATATTGCATTGATTTGAGGCAAATTCTTCAGTTTTCTAAGCAATTAAATCCATGTAACACCCACCCTCGGTAAAATTTAAAGATCTAAACATCAATAAGAATACCACAATCTATAAATAAAAAAAAAAACCCACAACTACTATTCTTCAATGCTTACTATATTTTTGGTAAAGTATTAACACATATTGTAATTGCAACAAAAACCTGAGGACTAGCTAGTAAATTCTCCCAATTTTCTCATTTTATTCATTTAGTTTGTTTTTATTTTCAGATGGAATAACTAAGAAATTTTTAAATGTCAAGTACCTTTTCCAAAGTCATTTTTTTTAATGAGCCAGGGATTGGACTTGGCTTTCCCAAACCCTGGCATGTACAATGTGCCTGCTTTGGCCCAGATTTGTCATGTGACTTATAGCCCACTCAAAGAGGAATGTGTCCATGGATATCAAGATCATGCCTTTGCTGATAAAATATACTTTTCTGTTAGTACATGTTTGCAGTACACAGTGATTTCAAAAAATTAAAACCATAATTCTTGTACAAATATAAAATGTTATATCTGCCCAAATTTTGTGCAACTAATTAATGGAAGAAAGGACCAGTACATGGTTGCAGCACAAATTATTAGCACACGCTTGCAGTGACAATGATTGATCCATTCACTTCACTGGAAATAAAAGAGAAGCCTGGAAATAATAAGATGTCATGAGCACCGAGTACACCACTAGCCATCTTAGACTCTAAACCTGAGTCTAATTCTTGTCGTGTGACCTTGGAAGTGCTACTAATTTGTGATTTCTCTTTCTAGGGGACACTAGGTCTTAAGATGTATTCATCCCACTCACTTTCAAGTCCAACTCTTTTTTTCTCTTTACTATCTTTCTCTTGTTAGTTATCAGTGGGTTACCTCATTACAAATGTTACTCCTTGGGAATCTCTATACTTTAATTTGAAGATACAATTTGATTATTACCATTCAAACCTGAGATGGAGGCTATATTTGCTTATGTATCCTGTTTGAAAAAGCATCCAAACAATTTATTATGCTTTTTCTCAATGGGGAGAAATTATATTTATAATAGTTTGAATGTGTATGTGTGTGTGTGTGTGTGCGCGCGCACGTGCGCGTGCATGCTCTGGACACTGTTATGATGATTGAATACACAATCTCATTTGGTTCTAGTAGCTATCGAACATGAAGAGAGTATCTCCAATTTCTAGAAATTAAAGTTCAGCATATTGTAAAGTTTAAATTTCTACAATTTCTGAGTAATAGCACTGATCGCCAGACTGAGGTATGTTTTGATTTGCATATATGTGCATTTTCACTGTGCCCTTTTCTTATGTCAAATTATTACCAGGCTGCAAAAGATGGAAAAAAATAAGCTAGCAGTGGCTACGAGTGTATCTAAGAGCACGCAACTGTCTCTATTTGATAATCATGAATCAGAGATATTTTTGAATAATCATTATTTCCAGAGTTAAAGCACTTCAAATGATGCACTCATATAATATTCCTCTCTTGCTTTCTTTCTAATTCTAAAGAGTTTAGAGGAGCAATATTATAACTTATTGCCCAAGACAAATTTAATTTCATGTTTTCTGATTAGTGAAGTCAATGTTCTTTTTGTCCTATATTCTTCTAATCAATATTAAATTTTATTGGTACCAGGGATTGAACTCACCACCTTGTGCTTGCCAGGCAGGCACTTATGACACTGAGCTAAACTGCCAGCCCAAAATTTAACTAACATTAAACATTGCAATTCAAATAAAATACTCCTACAATGTATAAAAACAGTCCTTGCATATACATAAATCAATTGCCTTTCCTCCTTACTATGAAATAGCAACAATGGTAGCATAAATTTTAACATTAGGACAATGAGAGCATTCATCCTTCTGCTAAGACTATCCTTGTCTCATGTGACACAATCTCTGTCCATTATTGTTGCATTCTAATTGAGGAAGTACTTTGCCAGAATAAATATCAGTATATGTTGATTATTTGAGCCATTGTTATTTATGGTTAGGTCTCTTCTGTTGTACAGTGAAAAGCTCAAGTATACATAATGTCTATAACCTTGTTATTTGCATGAAGAATAATGTGCATTTATTTGACTATGAAGTTAATACCTAAAAACATTTTTAAAAACTTCAAAACAGCCTAGTTTAGTGATGATAAAGAATGTATATCACAGAGTTGCAAAATCAGAAATATAACACATAAATTCTCAAAATTATTGTGCTACATAAATAGATTTAACAAAACATGTATATTCTGCCATGTCTGTGTTTGTGTATTGAATCTAAAATCTCATGCTGACATAAGAAAAACCATACGTAACAAAAGCAATTATCATTGGAAGAGAAGAGTCTTTAGAGAAAAGTCTAACAAAGATGATTGCAAGATAACTCAAAAGAAGCTTAATTATAATCAGGTAGCTATTAATTTCATTTTCTTCATCGATTTTTTAGTTTATTGGTACATGTGTGTAGTGCACATTTACATTTCCTGTGGGAAGCGGGTGCATGTACAGAACACACCGTGATTTCCTTTCTCATCCCCTTCCCTTCCTTCCCTCTCCTGCTCCATCCATTCCTCGACCCCTTCCTCTTTTTCCTGTAATTGTTTGCAGTAAATCATCCTTGCATTCCTTGTGTGGAGACGGTACTAATATATAGCATATATACTAGTATATAGAACACCCTAATTCCTTTTTATGCTTCATCTTTTCCCTCCTGACCTTTCCCTCCATCTCCAGATTCCCTTTCTATGTGAGAAAATTCTGTCTCCCAACTCCCTATTAGCTTTGTTTTATTTTGCTCATTATTTTTATGCTGGGTTTTTTCATAATTAGAGCTAAAATGTGATATTCAAGCTGCCTCCAACTAGGACTTCAAAAATTTTCCCTAACTTGTCTTGGTTAAGAGTTTCTGCTTTAAGTTTATTTTTCATTCATTTTGATATTTCCTTAGTACACTATGAGACATGAATCTTCTGCCATTGGGTAGCTAGTTTTTTGCAACTCTTTTAATTAAAAACACTTTATTCCTCAGTGTGAGTTTTTGGACCCTTTCTGAAACATCAAATAGTTGAATACACTTAGAGTTGTTTCTTCATCCTCTAACCTGCTCCATTGATGTCAGTTTTTGTGCCAATATCAGGCTGCACTTTCTTACACAGTAGCTTTGTAGTATAACTTCAAATCTGTGATTATGATGTTTCCCACTCTGCCCTTTTTATCCAGGATTGCTTTGGCTATTATGAGTCTCTTCTATTTCTATATAAATTTTAGTATTGTTTTCTCCAGTTCTGTGCAGAATGCTGTTGGACTTTTACTGTGATTGAATTAAAACTGTACAACAGTTTTGTTAATAGGGACATTTTGGCTAGATTGGTTGTGCCTAACCAGGAGCAGGGGATATTTTTCCAATTTTTGATATCCTATTTAATTTTCTTTCTCAGAGTACAATAGTTGTCTATGCAGATGTCTTTTGCTTCTTTACTTAGGTTAATTTCTAAGTATTTAATTTTTCTTGCTGCTATTATAAATTGAATGGTTTTCCTAATTTCTGGCTTAGTGGGTTTATTATTACTGCACAGGAATGCTATTGATTTTTCTGTGTTGATTTTGTATCCTGCATTACTGAATTTGGTTGTTAATTCTAAGAGGCTTTTAATGCCTTTTTGAGATCGTCTATGTAGAAGATCTTGCCATCTTCAAATGACACCTTCTTTTTCTATATATATTCCTTTTATTTCTTTTTCTTTCTTAATTGCTCTTACTAATGTTTTGAGTACTATGTTAAATGAGAGTAGTAATAGAGGGAATCCTTGTCTTGTTCCTAATTTTAGAGGGCAAACTTTGAGTTGTCCTCTATTTAATATGATGTTGATAGTAGGCTTTTAAAAAAATGGCTTTTTATCAGATTAAAATAATGCCATGCTGTACCCGTTTTGTTCAGTGTTTTTATCATGAAAAGATGTTGGATTTTGTCAAAGGCTTTTTCTGCATTTATTGAAAAAATAATGTGGCTTTTGTCCTTGCTTGTATTTATGGGATGCATTATGTTTATTGATTTGCATACTGAACTATCCTTGCTTTACCAAAATTAAACCTACTCAGTCATGATGTAGGATTTGTTTGATGATTTGTTGCATTTTTTTTTGCCAGGATTGTCTTGAAGATTTTTTCTTTCTATATTCATTAAAGAGATTGGTCTATAGTTCTCCTTTGGGTTGGGTCATTACATAGGTAGAATCACATTCCAGGAATGAGTTTAGGAGTACTCCTTCCCTTTCCATTTTTATTAAAAAGCTTGATTATTGGCATTAGAGCTTCTCTAAAGCTTTTGTAAGCTCAGAAGCAAACATATTTACATCTAGGGCTTTTGAAGTTTTTGGTTACCTATTACTGCTTTGATTTCATTGCCTGGTTTTGGACTATTCAAGAGTTTTAAATATCTTTGCTTCAATTATAATTATTATTATTTTTTGTACTGGGGATTGAATTTATGATCTTGCACTTGCCAGGCAGGTGCTTATGCTGCTGAGCTAAGTTCCCAGACTTCTTGCTTCAATTTTGATAATGTTTGTCTATTCATTTCTCCTAAATTCTCCAACTTATTGATGTTCAAGTTGCAAAGCAGTTAATAATTTTCTTTTTATTTGTCATGTCCATAGTGATTTCACCTTTTTCATTTCAGACTGCATTGATTTGTCCTCTCTCTCTTTCTCTGTCTCTGTCTCTCTGTCTCTGTCTCTCTCCTGATTTTGCTAATGTGTCTAACTCTTAGAACCAACTCTTAGATTCAGTAATTATATTTTTTCTTTAGTCTCAATATCATAGATTTCTGCTTTGATGTTTATAATTCCTTCTCTTATACTACCTTTGGTTTTAAATGTTGTTTTTCTAAGATTATGAGGTGCATCATTATTTTTAGAACTACTGTATTTTTATAAAGTGGTCATTCACAGCTATAAAATTCCCTCTTAGGACAACTTTCATTGTGTTACATAATTTCTGCAATTTTGTACTAGCAATATAATTTATTCTAGAGAACATTTATTTCTTCCTTGATTTCTTATTTAATCCTTTGCTTAGTCAAGTATGTTGTTTATTTTTCATGCATTTGCATAATTTATGTGCTTTATTTTGTAATTGATTGCTAACTTCATTGTGCTATAGTCTGATAATATATATGGTACAGTTTCAGTTCTTTTTACATTTATTTAAGGCTGCTTTATTATCTAGAATGTAGATAGTATGTGCTCTATTTTGGAGCAAATTCCATGTGTCACTGAAAATAATGTATATATCTTTTTATTTAAAGAGAAAAAAAACACAAAACAAGGGAAGCAATAATACAAAATTCCAAAAAAATTGAGATAAACTAAAATAAACACTAAAAAAATCACTAGTTGACAAATTACACACTGTCATCTTAGAAATAGTTGTTCAAGTTACAGATTTAAAGCACAGAAAGTGAACATTCAAACCGCAAGACTACAACCAGTTCTGCTCAATGATCCAACGTAAACTTAGTAATATTTGGTTATCGATCCTACACCCTTAAACATACATGCAGTTATATCCTTTAAAGCACTTTCTTTTCCTCTCTTTTTTATAATAGAAATTACACATTTTGGGTCTTATTACTCATACATTTCTTATTACATTTTGTTTTTAATTAATAAATTACATATTCTCCTCTTAGAAATAGTTGTTCAAGTTGCAAAATTAAAGCAGAGAAAGTGGACATTCAAATGTTGAGATTGAAAACAATTCTTTTCAAAGATCCAACAAAAATTTAGTAATGTGGTCATCATTCCTACATTCTTAAACATACATGAAGTTATATCCTTTAAAGCACTTTCTTTTCCTCTCTTTTTACAATAGCCATTACACATTTTGGGTTTTATTACTCCTACATTTCTTATTAGTTTTTACACTAGAGACACAATGTGATATTTATAAATATGATTCTTATTTATTTCACTTATGAGAATTGGCGCAAGTTGCCTCCATTTGCCTGTGAAGGCCTCAAGGTCATCCTTTTTATAGCTGAGTAGTATTCCATTGTATAAAAATACCAAAACTTTTTCATCCTCTCTGCAGTTTATGGGCATCTTGGTTGTTTCCAAGATTTAGCTATTACAAATTGTTCTATGAACATGGGGGAACATATATCACTGTGATATGACCTTTTCAGGTTTTCTGGGAAAATACCCTGGAGGGGAATAGCTGGGATGAATAGAACTTCCAATCCTAGTCTTCTGAGAAATCTAAATACTGATTTCCATAATGGTTGCATCAGTCTGCACTCCCACCAACAGTGGAGCAGTGTTCCTTTTTCCCTGCAGCCTCACCAACATTTGTTATCAGTTGTTTTCTCGATGGCAGCTATTCCTTCAGGAGTGAGATGAAATCTCAATGTTGTTTTAATTTGCATTTCTCGAGTGACCGGTGATGGTGAACATTTCTTCATGTATTTATTTGCCATTTGTATATCTTCCCCTGAGAACTGTGTGTTCATCTCAGATGCCAATTTTTGGACAGGGTCTTTCAATTTGGGGGGTTTGGTGTTTTTCAGTTCTTTATATGTTCTGGATATAAGTCCTTTGTCTGAGGGGTTGCTGGCTAAAATTCTTTCCTATGCTATGGGTTTTCTTCTCACTCTGTTGATGATTTTTTTTGAAATGCAGAAACTTTTCAATAATACGAGATCCCAGTTGTTAATTCTTTGAAGAGTTTCCCATGCAGTTTGTGTTTTGTTCATGAATTCTCTGTCTACCCCTATGTCTCCAAGACTCCCACCTACCTTGTTTTCCAGTAGATTTAGTGTTTCTATTTTAATATTCAGATCTTTGATCCATTTAGACTTTAGTTGTGTGCATAGTGATAGGCATGGATCTAGTTTCAGTCTTCGGCATGTGGAGAGCCAAGTATTCCAGCACAATTTATTCAAGAGTCTATGCTTATTCCAGTGAACATGTATTGTCAAATATCAGGTGACTGAATGTCTTTGTAGTTGTGCTTGCTTCTTCTAATCTGTTCCATTGATCCTCAGGTCTATTTCTTTGCCAGTTTCAGGCTGATTTTATCACTGTGGCTTTGTAGTATAGTTTCAAGTCAGGAATTGAGGTGCCTCCTGTTTTGCCTTTGTTGCCCAGAATTGCCTTTGCTATTCTAGGTTTTTTATGTTTCCAAATGAATTTTAGGAGATTTTTCTCTAGATCTGTGAGGTATGTCAATGGTGTTTCAAGTGGGATTGTGTTAAATCTGGACAACAGCTTTGGGAGTATGGCCATTTTCACAATGTTGGTTCTTCCTAGCCAAGAGCAAGGAATATCCTTCCATTTTCTAATATCCTCTTCAATCTCCTTTTTTAGTGTAGTATAATTTTCATCATATAGATCTTTTACATTCTTAGGATGATTCCCAAGTATTTTATATTTTTACATGCTATTGTGAAGGGTAATATTTCCATAATTTCTCTCTCCATGAGTTTTTTGTTTGTGTACAGAAATGCTATTGATTTTTGAGCACTGACTTTGTATCCAGCTACACTGCTGAATTTGCTTATGACCTTTAATAGTCTTTTAATCGAGTTTTTTGGTTCTTCTATAGAGTATCACGTTATCTGCAAATAGTGATAATTTAACTTCTTCCTTTGCTATCTTTATTCCTTTATTTCTCTCTCTTGTCTGATTGCTCTGGCTAGTGTTTCCAGCACTATATTGAATTGGAGTGGTGAGAGTGGACATCCTTGTCTTGTTCCTGATTTTAAAGTGAAAGTTTTCAGTTTTTGTCCATTTAGTATAATGTTGGCTGTTGGTTTGTCATAGATGGCTTTTATAAGATTGAGGTAGACACCATGTATTCCGAGTTTCTGAAGTGTTTTTATCATGAAAATGTGTTGGACTTTATTGAAAGCTTTTTCTGCATCTATTGAGATGACCATGTGGTTTTTGTTTTTGGTTCTGTTGATGTGATGTATTACATTTATTGATTTGCATAAGTTAAACCATCCCTGAATTCCTGGAATGAAGCCCACTTGGTCTTGATGCATAATCTTCTTAATGATTTGCTGCATTCTACTTGCCAGTATTTTATTGAGAATCTTTGCATCAATGTTCATTAGTGAGTTTGGCCTATAGTTCTTCTTTTGGTTGGGTCCTTCTCTGGTTTTGGTATGAGAGTTATACTTGCCTCATGGAATGATTTAGGGAGGACTGCTTCCTTTTCAATTTCACTGAAGAGTTTAAGGAGTATTGGCACAAAATCTCTAAATTTCTTACAGAATTCAGCAGTGAATCCGTCAGGATCTGGGCTTTTCTCTATTGGTAAGCTTTAATTACATTTTCAATCTCAATAGTTGATATTGGGTTATTCAAAATTGCTATATCTTCTTCTTCTTTTTTTTTTTTTTTTTTGTTCCAGGGATCGAACTCACAACCTCCTGCTTGCCAGGTAGGCGCTTATGCCACTGAGCTTAATCCCCTGCCCCCAAATTTTTATATCTTTTTGGTTGAGCTTTGGTAGTTCATATGTTTCTAGAAATCTGTCCATTTCCTCTGTGTTTTCCATCCTATGTGAGTAGAGATTTTTCAAAGTAGATGTTGGTGATCTTTTGAAATTCCATGGGATCTGCAGTAACTTCCCCCTTGTCAGTCCTCATTGCATGAATTTGGGTTTTTTCTTTCTTTTTCTTTATGAGGTTAGCTAGAAGTTTGTCAATTTTGTTTATTCTTTCAAAAAACCAGCTTTTCATTTCATTGATTCTTTGTAATTTTTTTTTTTTTTAGTTTCAATTGTATTGATTTCTGCTCTAATCTTTACGATTTCCTCTCTTCTATGAGCTTTGGGTTTAACTTGCTCTTCTTTTTCTAGAAGCTTGAGATGGTGCATTAGGTTATTTATTTGTATTTGTTCTGCTTTCCTGTTATGACTATTTATTGCTATATATTTCCCTCTTAGAACTGCTTTCATTGCGTCCCACAGGTTATAGTATGTTGTTTCCACATTTTTATTGAATTGTAGGTATTGCTTTATTTCTTCTTTAATTTCATCTGTAGCCCACTGGTTGTTCAAAAGCTTGTTATTTAATTTCCATGTATTTATGCAGGTTTTACAATTTTTTTGCCATCAATTTCCAATTTCATTGCACTATGGTCAGATAGTATGCATGGTATAATTTCAGTACCTTTGCAGTTACTTAAGAATGTTTTATGGGATAATATATGGTTTGTTTTGGAGAATGTCTCATGGGAAGCTGAGAAGAACATGTATTCTGATGTGGTTGGGTGGAACACTCTGTAAACATCTACTAAGTCCAATTGCTCACAGGTGTGATTCAGTTCTATTATTTCTTTGCTGACTCTTTGTCCAGTTGATCTATCTCTTTGTGACAGTGGGTTGTTAAGCTTCCCTGGCAAAGTTGTGTTCTTGTGTATTTGGTTTTTCATGTGCATTAGTACCTGTCTTATATAGTTGGGTGCTCCTGTATTTGGTGCATATATATTTATAATTGTTAGTTCTTCCTCTTGAATTTTTCCACTAAGGAGTATGTAATGACCTTCTTTATCTCTTTTAATCATTTTGGGTTTGAAGTTGATGTTGTCTGCAAATAGAACAGTTACCCCTGCTTTTTTTCTGGGTTCCTGTTGCATGGAACTGTTTTCCATCCTTTGACTTTTATTCTATGAGTTTCCTTTTGGGTCAGATATGTTTCTTGTATACAGCATATTATGGGATCATGATTCTTGGTCCATTCTCTCAGCCTATTTCTTTTCATAGGTGAATTGAGGCCATTTACATTTATGGATAACACTGATATGTACTGGCTCGACTTTGTCATGTTATGTTCCAGTTGTTTACTTACTGCTTTTCCTCTTGTTTAACTGCTTGTCCTACCTTGTGTTTTCCTCCGATTGTTGTTCTGGGGATTGCAGTCATTTTTATCTCTATCTAGTGTGTCTTTCAATGCTCTTTCTAGTTTTGGCTTGGTGGACGTGAATTTCTTAAGTTGTTCTTTGTAATGGAAGTATCTTGTTTCTCTATTAAATTTGAATGAAAGTTTTGCTGGGTGCAACAGTCTGGGTTGAAAGTTGTTTTCTTTCAGGGCTTGAAATACTTCACTCCAGGCTAGTCTTGACTTGAGGTTTTGTGCTGAAAATCTGCTGTGTTTCTAATGGACATTCCTTGATAGGTGAGTTGTGTTTTTTCTCTAACAGCTTTTAGTATTCTGTTTGTATGCTGTATGTCTGAGACCTTAATTATTATATGTCAGGGTGTAGATTTATGTTGGTTATGACTGTTTGACATTCTAGATGCCTCACTTATCTGCATATCAGATTTTTTCCCTATGTTTGGGAAATTTTCTTCTATTACTTCTGTGAATATTTTGCCTATGTCATTTGCATTGGCTCTTGCCTCTTTATTGATGCCTATTAATCTTATATTTTTTCTCTTGGCATCATCTTGAAGTTGTTAGATTGTTTATCACTTTATGCTGCTTTGTTATTTTTAAAAGTTCTATCCTTTCCTGTTCACTAATTGCGATCCTGTCCTCAAGGTCCGAAATCCTATCCTCAGCTTCATTTAAATGGTTTTGCACACTTTGAATAGAATTTTTTGTTTCTTGGATATCTCTTTCAGTTTGTTTCATGAATTCTGCATGTTTTCTATATTGTTCATTCAAAGTTTCAATCAGTTTCTCATGCTCCTGTACTTTTTTTCTCTATTTCTTCTTTAGCTAAGCTCACCAACTCCTTTATTAAGGTTGTCATTTCTATCTTTATATGAGAGTGTACTTCTAATGTCATTTCCTCTATAGCCTCATGGAGTTTTTTTTTTTTTCACTCGCTGTATTTTCAGAGGTTTCTGCTGTATTACTTTTGAAGTCCTCAATTTCAGTGTCTCCTGTACTTGTTCCTGGTGTACCAGATGTTTGAGATTGTGTTTCGTCCTTTCCTTTTGCCATTTTTCCCTTTCAAGTTAATATTTGGTCCTTCAATCCCACTACTGTCCACTGTTTGGTAGTATGTATCTTTTGGTCCTAATGTAAGGTTAATATTTGTCCAATTTCTAAGTCCCACAATGAAGAGGTGGGCCAGTCACTTGACTTCCCACTGCAGGGCCTGTTGGGTGAGTTCCATATACTTCCTCGGCTGTCAAGTCTAGTAGCATTAATGCAAATCAACTTTTAGTTCCTATTACTTTACCTTCTGGTTATTTCAGGTCACCAAAGCACCCTGTCTATAGTATTTGTGTTATCTGAGGCCCTACTGTGTCCCTGTTGTGTGCCTCTGTGTCTCATAAGCCCTTTTGATTTTCTCTAAGTTGGGGGAGTCCTTACTGGCATACTCCTCACTATGTCTGATATTTTCTCTGTGCAGGGAGGAGTCACCCCCACTCTTGTCAGACTCACTAAGGTCTTACAGTTAGTTGGAGGGATCTTTACTACTATCTCTATTTACCCACTGTACACCTCTATTTTAGGGGCATACTCACCAAACTGACTGGAGCCTCCTGACATCTGATTGGGTGAGGAAGTCACTGAATCTCCCCTCAAGCTAATTCAGTTAATCTGCTTTAGTCCAAGGTTTTGGGAGAAAGGGTGGAGGCTCTGGCCGGAGTTCCATGATCCCAAAAGTTCATCTGCGGAGAAGGTGGGGCCACAAGAGAGTCACGAGTCTAAACCAGCCTGGGAGCCTCTGGCTGGAGTTACTGGGTGCCGCTGATTGGTCTCTATGAAGAGGGGAGGGCTCCGAGGGAAGCCGGTGCGTCTAAGTCATCCCAGTGCCTCTGGCTGGAGTTACTGGCTTCTGGTGAGTGGTCTAAAATGTATATTCTGTTACTGTTGGGTAGAAAATTCTCTAGACAACTAATAATTCCATTCATTTCGAGGTTTTTTTTTCTTCTTTCAACTATTTTTTTTACTATTTGTTTTGATTGTTTCGCTGATGTGTCTATTACTGATAGTGGATATGGAGGTTTCTTACTATGTTTTTGTGTATCTTGTCTTTAATGTAGAGTTTTGCTTGCTTTATTAAGTTGTGTGTACTGTCACCTGTTGCATATATGTTAGCTGTTATCTCTTCTATTTGGATTTATAGTGACTTTTTGCCTTTTTTGATTAGTTTTGGCTTGACTTCTATTTTGTCTATATATAAAATAGTTACATCTGATTTTTTTTCAAGTTCCTGTTGCATGAATATTATTTTCCATCCTTTGAATTTTATTCTATGAGCTACTTATTGAGTTAAACATATTTTATGTATACAGGATGCTGTTGGATTTTGTACCTTGGTCTGTTCTGCCAGTCTGTGTATTTTGGTTGGAGAATTGAGACTATTTACATTAAGATTGATTGTTGATAAGTACAGGTTTATTACTGTCATTGCCTTATTTTACTGTTGTTATTGTCTATCTTTCCCTTTTATTTAACTGCTCACCCTACTTTGTGTATTAATTCAATTAGCTTTTTTATCATTGTCAGTTTCACTGTCTTCTATGGTGTCATTGAGAACTTTTTGGAGCACTGGTTTGGTGGTCATGAATTTCCTTAGATGCTCTTTAACATAAAAGTATCTTATTTCACCACCAAATTTGAAAGAAAGTATTTCTTGAGTTGGATAGCTGGGGTTGGAATTTCTACCTTCCTTCCTTTTTTTTTTTTTTCTTTTAGGACTTGAAACACATTACAAACTTTCCTGGATTTGAAAGTTTGTGTTAAGAAGTCTGCTATACACCTAATGGCTTTTCCTTCATACACAATTTGTTGCTTTTTTCTAACTGCTTTTAAGAGTTTGTTCTAGTATGGACTCTTGAATTTGATTATGATGTATCATGTAGAAATTCATTTCTTAGCCCAGCAATTTTGGATTGTATATGCCTCATTTAACTGTTATATTCTATTTTACTTGGAAAGCTTTCAAGCACTGTTTCAGTAAATAAATTTTTATGTTACTTGTGCTATTTTCTGATTTTTCACTAATTCAGATTAATTTCACATTGGACTTCTTTACATCATCTAGAAGGTTTTGGATCGATTTTTCACTGGCTCATTGTTTTTAACATGTGTCCCATTTATTAGTCACAGCAAGAGCCCTAAATTCTGGTCTTGTTCCTCTGTCCTTACACTGGACACTTCTGCTAACCATACTTTCAATAAAATTTATAATCTTCTGATTTTAATCCTTTTCAGAGTCTGTTTTTCCTGTACTGTCTTGCTTGATTTTCATTATTTTGTTTAGCATTTCTATCTTTTTTTAGCGTATTCTTTAGACTCATTGATGATTTTGTTTAATCGAACCGATATCTTGTTACTTATATTTTCTGTGATTTTGCCAATTTCTTTTTTGAATAGTTCTATTATCTTCCCTGTTAACACTTTGCATAATTCAGGTGTGATGCTTTTGGTTCTTTTCTATTCATACCCCATGCATCGGCTTTTGGGTTGTTGTTGCTTTTGGGGGAACATTTGTTGGCTTGTCTTCTCATCTTTCTATTTTATTTGTTTGGTTTTGTGAGGCTTATGAGTTTATTTTAGTGGAAAGTTTTATTTCCAGTCCATAGTTAATGACTACTATTTGCTAGCATATTCTGGGAGTGCCTAACTAGCCTTTTCTTCTGACCTAAGATCCAAACACCACTCTTTACCAACAATGGGAAATTGAAGCACATTTGACAGCATACCAAGTTTACCCAGAATAGGCCACAGTATCATTAATGATGCCAAGGCAAACTAGATATTGACATCTCCAAAAAAAAGTAGCAACAAGAACAATACCTTTACTATAGTAATAAAATCAGTATCAATTTTAATATTAAATATTCACTATATATTAACCCTAGGGACCAATGAAGTACCACCCTTATCCATATAAAAGAGTTTTATAATTACAATATCAAAACTAAGATAAATCAAATATTACTATACTATTGGCCTACAGTAAATATCTGCTAATAGGAACAATACTATCTCTATTAACAATAGCACAAATTCAACAGCATTGATATGAAGTTAATATGTATTAAAGGACAGTTCACTAATATTATTAGATATACTTATAATGGTGGAGAACTAGGGAGTCAGATAATGAAAAAAAATTAAAAGTTAACACATTCCTGGTGACTTGAACCACTGGTGGTACAAGTCACCTGATGGGACAGTCACACATTTACACCAGTGGTTCAAATCACTAGAATGTGACATGTTCATGCCAGAGACTTCTGGCAGCAAGACATATGAATCATGACCCCATTGTGAATGTGTTAATCAATGGAATAAGAGGAGGAGGACAGAAAGGTAAGAGGAGATCTTAATAAGGAGGAAAAGGAACTTAAAAGTGATAGAGAACAGTTGCTTGAAAGAATAATCAAAAGAAGGAAAAACATAAAGAGCAAAAGCAAGAGATAAGAACGAAGAGAAAAATCAGAAGAGCAAAAGATAAAAGGGGGGAAGCAACTAAAAACAGAAATAAGAAGAAATAAATCCAGTGAAGAAAGATAAAAATAATGCAAAATGGGAAAATTTTAAAAAAATCAAAGAAAAATTATTGTTATCGAACAAGTGGCTCTTTCATGATCTGTGGTCTTTAGATCTAACCAGACATGATTTTCTACGCTGAGTTTTTGGCTCTACGGTCTTTGAGGTACCCTCCTTGCACTGGAGGATCTTTATTCATTCATCCCAGACTGAAGTTACTGGTCAAGCCAAGGGATGTCCTTGCTTCCATTGGCAGCTGGAGAATGTGGTCAGCTTTCTGTTCTCTGGATGAAGAAGTAAGGCAGAGTTCAAGCAGACTTAGTATTAACAGTCATGGGTTCTAGTTGCTTTCTTCTCTCCCAGGTCTTGCTTTGGTCCAGAATTTGGTGAGCTGTTTACTCTTCTGTCACATATGTGCTCTTTCACCTGGAGGGGGAGGTGGCACCCCAGGTCTGATTTCTTACTGTGTGGGCAGGGCTCTACTCCTCTAGAGCAGTTCTGCTCTCACTTGTGGGTGCATCACCTCTCCAGGAGACCCTCCTGGTCTTCTATCTTGCTGGGGTGCCACTACTCTTGTGCAGGTCTCAAATAGCTATTAATATTAGCTATAGAAAATTTTATTTTAGCAAGATATTTTTAAATGTTCATAATAAGGTTTATTAAGTTTATTTGTGCCCAAAGTAGAAATAATGGGTCCCATAACAGCTTAGTCAGGGCATCTTCAAATATCATCATTTGTGAATCTGTGAGTGAGTGAGTGTGTGTGTGTGTGTGTGTGTGTGTGTGTGTGATGATAGAGGTATGGTCAATTTAATCAAAGGGAAATCCTCTGACTTTCTTCCTGAAACTACTGAAGAATGGTGGTATGGTTTCCATATTTTGAAATGTACGTGGGAGGCAGGCATGGTAATACATGCCTGCAATCCCAGCCCTCGGGTGGCTGAGGCAGGAGAATTGTATTTGTGTATGTTACACCATATTCTACAAATAGGTGAAATTATTATCAATTAAAATTTTATAAATTGCTAATACAATAATTATATTAAAAATTCTTCAACAATACCAAACATTTTACTATCATCTGAAAGGAAAAAGCAATTTTTATGATCAGGTTAATATTTATTTTAAAGAGAAATGAAAAATAAAATTTTATTGCTAGTGAATTCAAAATTTGTTAATTAAAAAAAAATATATCAATCACCCCAAATTTGGCACTAACTGTATTATACTCTGAAAATAAAAAATTAAATAACTCTTCTCTTTTATCATAATGCACAATCAATTGTACTACCATCACATTATTTCTGAGCATTTCAGTGAAACAAAATGTTAAAAAAAATTCCATATAAGCTTTAACAAATTATGAAGTGTCTTATAGGTTTAACAGAGCTTCAAAAATAAATTGACAAGAGGATAATTTTTAGGGCATAGATACTAGATGCTCCTGACAGAGATAACTGCAAATACAGTGATTTAAAAATTTACAGAGAAAATTTATAAAAGAAATCTAGTGTTGATAAAACAAATAATATAAGAGGCAGGTACAACAAATGAAGCTGAGCAGGAGGGAACTGTAGCAAATTTTAAGGTCAAGGATCAGCAGAATCAAACTTAGAAGCCAAGAGTACATTTGGTAAGGACTGTGTACTCTTTTTCATCCTGATTCAATGACCTGGAAAAAACATGATCATCTGACTTGCCAACCTTGGAAACCTCTGTTTCCAAAGAGAACTTTTGTGTATAAATATTGTGAAGAAGAAAAACTTTATTTGATCTTTGATTCTGAATATGTTTTTGTAACTCTTGATTCAGTTCTGCTTAATTCATTAACTATTTGTTGGGTATTTGCATGCAGTAGACATATATTGAAGAGAAGAAGAAAGTTCCTTTTTTAAAATGAAATTATTATACTGCAAAAAGGGAAACTAAATCAGTGTTTGTAGTAATAAAAGTATACAAAATGTTATAGTGGAATAATGAAAGTTGCTATCTTAACAGGGTTACAGAGATATCGGTATTTAATTTCATTAGAGAAGGGTATGTTCAAATTCTAGAAAAGAGGAAAGAAAATTCATTGAGCTACTATAAAGTGATATTAAAAACAAATTAATATGCAAAAGTAGATTCATTAAATTACTGTAATTTTTTTCTTGTGTAATAATAACTTGGAATTCAGGGGAGAAATTGTACTATTGGAGAAATGAAAGATAAACAAATGTCAAAGAATGAAAGACTATAACAGGTTCCGAAAACCCAACATCTTCTCTAGAAATGCACAGCTCTAAAGAATAAAAGGAATGGTTTAAACTTACATGCATCTGACAATCTGACATTTAAAGCATGTTCCTCCTCCTATGACACAACTATGAAAACAGTGCAGTGTCTCAATATGGGCTCCAAAATACTGATGTAATTTTAAAATTTAGGTTACAGCGTGCACAATTGGCATCCTTTCGGCCATTTCTGTTGTGATTTAGATCCAATAAACTCAGTAAATAACCATGTTATATGTTAAAAGAGAATGTCTGGATATCTCATTTGAGAAGAATGAGGAATAGACTATATTTAGACTTAACAAAAGAGCTGGATTACTGAGTAAGAAACACCGGGAATAGCTGCTAGAGCACTAAATGAAATCATTTGTCATGCTATAAGAAGACTCCATGAGGACAGTACCTAAAATGTTGAAAAATATAGTGAGTGAACTATTCTACTTGTTTTGAAGCCACCATTTAATTCTCAGTGGCTGTTAAAGAAGATAGTGACATTGTGAAGCATGAAGAGTAAATATGAAGGAATTTGACATAATATGTAATATATTATAATAAATAAATATCTATCACCCAATCTTTAAAATTTAATATTCTAGGGTTATGCCACATCTGCTGCAAATGCCTTACCTAAAAGGTGAGTATTTTATAATAAATCATCTAATACATGTGAGACATCCAGAATCATTGAGTAAAAAACTTGCAAACCGTTTTACCAAAAAAATAACCATTTTCATGATGTAGAATATTTTAAAAGTAATAATTGTTAGAATATGTACTAAAGAAATACAATCATAGGAGACACACTAATTCAAGAAAATATACTAAAACTTGGCCAAAAAGATCCCTTTGGTGTCAGATCAAACCTTAAAAATCCCTCCTGCAAGAGGGTAAAGTTTAATTGGATAAAATTGTGAAACACTATACTCTGGGACAATGTGGAAATCAATAGAGCAAGTAGAGGAGACTAAGAGCTAGATGTGGTAACAGAAGAGGTAGACAACTTGACCTAGAGGTGAGGGAAAGACAGAAAAAAAATCTTATAAATCCCTGTCATGTGAGGTGACTCTTAAATGCTCAGTGATGCTGCTTCTGTGGAGCAACAGAGACTTTGCAAAAGCTTCCCTCTACTGAACTTAAACAACATTGTCCAATCTAGTCAATATGAAAATACACAAGCAACCAGCAAGGAGCTTTGTATTCAGTGATGCTACAACATATTAACTCAAATGCTCAGTTCTGATGAGAATGTTATGATAAATGGAAAGAATCTAGCTAGAATAACCTGTACACACAAGAAGATGAAAGCAACTGAACCATTGAAGGAAGGAGATATCAAAGTTAGCACAAAGAACTTCAAAGCAACCACAAGTTAGTTCAAAGAACTAAGGAAAAACATCATTAAAGAATTAAAAATAGGTAGGATGGCTCATGTCAAATAGATATATAGTAATGAAATAGAAAAAGAAAGATAAAGGTGATAATTTAAGAGTTGAAAATTATAGTAACAGGAAGGAAGAGAATCATTAGAAGGAATCAACAGTATAACTTAATGCAAAGAAAGAAAATATTCAATATAGAGAGGGGAAATTGAAGAATAATAAAGAGCTCAGGAAAATGTATTGCATCAATGCAGCAACACATATATGTATAGTTGAGGACTTCTGGGAAGATGGTGGAGCAGTAAGCAGCAGAGTAAACAGCCTCACCGAGGGAAACAGTCCAGATGCTGGAACATAGCATTGTGGGAAGATCAGAAGAAAGGAAGTGGGCCCCTGGACCAGGAACAACCTAAAGTGAGAATTAAAGCCCATAGAGAGAGTAAAAAAGAAAAACTTAAACAAAGAAGGCAGTAGCTGGTGGCACCTTCACCTGGAGCCAGACTCATACTTGCTGTGTGAGAGCTGCTGTTGGAACCTGAGGATGCATGGTCATAGTGACTGTGGTGGCTGGCAAGCCTGGAAGCCCCTGCAAAGAGACCTGGAGGTGGAGGGGAGCAGCAGACACAGGACTGCACTGGCTGTCAGTGTGTGCAGAGGGCTCGGTTCTCCCACAGGAGAGAATGATTAGCTGGGAGCCATTTTAAAGTTGGGCCAGACAAGCCCAAAACCAGAACTGCAGCCAACTCTCCCCAGCAGCTCCTAGATGTAAGTAGTTTGGTGGCTATTGCCTGGACTGAGCCCCACCCCTGTGCACATTCCAACAGCCATTACAAGGTTCCCCACTGGTGACCAGCTCAGCCTGGAGGCTTCCACCACCCCTGTCCCTGCTCGTACTCTAATAGCCATGGTGGGGGCTCCAGCCCTGCCCCTCTGTACATACTCTGGCAATAATTTTTCTAGGTCCCTACAGGTAACCAGCTAGGAGGCAGAGGGCCAGTCCTGCCCCTGGGAGTACTCCAACAGCCACTGGAGAGCTAAACATAGGCAGAGAGGGCTCACCGAGAGGGGCAGACAGGGGGTGGCCAGCATGGGCAGAGAAAGCCAGCAGATCCACCTCCACCTACCAGGTGCTGCCACTGGAAGGCTCTTTCCTGCAGGCACCCAACCAAAACAGGGAAACACAGCAAGGTAAGCTCTGTGCACCTGTAGACCACCATTGGAGGCCGTTGATTCCTTTGGGAAGCCATCACCCACCAGCAGAATCAGACAAACACATTCCTGTGTACCTGCCACCATCATGGGAAAACTAGTGTAGACACAATGGCTGAGAGAAGAAGCCTCACCTCTATGCACTCCTGATCATCAGGGAAGCCCCAGTGTAGCTGCACAGGGCTGGAGAAGCCTGCTCCATGTCCTGCTAGCTCCCTGTAAATCTGGGGTTAGAGAAACCCAGGTGTCTGTCCCATCCCCCTACACAATGAAGGGGCAGCCAACATGGGAAGGAAGGGCCTGGGGCCCCAGAACCAGCTTGTGGGGAGGAATCCAGGAGCATGTCAAGACAATGGAGCAAAAGGCAATCTCAGACTTCAGCCCACACAGAACAAGCCTGGAAGATACAGTCATGGAAGAAAATGGAAGTCACATATCTGAAATCTCTGAGAGGACAGCAACTGAAGAAACAGCTTCATGAGATTGTAAAAGCAATCAAATCAGAAATAATGTCTCAGGAAAAAGAAGAAATCACAAACATAGTGAAAGAATTGCTCAGCATGTCTAAAGTATACATAGATCAAAAAGACGAGCATAGGAAAATGATGGAAACCTTGAATGAATATAGAAAAAAATTACAGTGCATGAAACAGATTACAAGAGAGATCCAGGAAATTAAAATTCAATTGAAAGCTGGCAAAACTGCTTGAAAGAGTCTTAAGGTGGACTTTCAAACCTTGAAGATAAGATTGCAGCTAGTGATCATGAAAGGAAAGATCTCTTAGAATTTCGAGGAATCAGGAGACAGCAATTCAGTGGGTGCAAGATGATGTAAGGAAGCATAATTTAGGAGTGATAGGTGTTGGTGAAGAAGCAGGGGTCAACACAAATGAAATTAAAGGCTATTTAAGCAAGCAATAGCAGAAAACTTCCCAAACATGGGAAATGGATCTGGCATGCAGATAGGTGAGGCATACAGGACTCCAACTTGCCATAACCAAAGTAAATCCAGACCCAGACCTATAATAATCAAGATTCCAGAAATTCAACACAAGAACAGAGTATTCAAAGCTGTTAGAGAAAAAAACAGAACATCTATAAATTAAAACCACTCAGAATCACAGCAGACTTATCAACAAACCTTTAAGTCAAAAAGAGTTTAGAGTCAAGTGTTTCAAACTCTGAAAGAAAACAACTTCCAACCCAGATTGATCTACCCTGCAAAGCTATCTTTCAAAATTGGTGGGAAGCAAAATACTTCTATGATAAAGAATGACTGAAGGAATTCACGACTAGCAAACCAATCCTACAGAGAGTGCTAAAGAGAGATAAAGATGACCATAGTTCTGGGAACAGCAGCAGAGGAGGATCACCAAACAAGACTGGCAACTAAATGAAGGGGAAAGTGGGGGGCCAACAGCAGGAGGATAGCATGGCAGACATAAGCCCGTGCATGCCAGTTATAACCATTAATGTAGATGGCTTCAATTCAACAATCAAAAGAAACATGGGGGAGTGGATCAAGAAACAAGATTCATCAATATGATGTATACAAAAACACATTTACCTCAAAAGGAAATTCATAGACTGAAAGTCAAAAGACTGTGTGTGTGCATGTGTGTTCTGACTGGGGTAGCTTTCCTCTGCTAAACCACTCTACCATGCCCTCCATCCTTGGTGCCAACAAGTACAGACTAATCAGATCCTCCTTTAAGTGGCAGGTATCAGGTTCCGTGTCCAGTAATGTAAAAGTAATTAATACAAAACACAATGAAAAAGTAAACTGAAACAAGCAGAAGGAAGGGAATAATGAACATTAGTTTAGAAAACTAACTGAAAGAGAAATTATAGATATAACCACTTTTGCAATAGCATTCAAAAAATGAAATAGGAATCTAACAAAGGATGTAAAAGATCTAAATATTGAATACTACAGTACTCTGTAAAAGGAGATTGAAACTGACAGCAGGAAATGGAAGGGTTCCCCTTTCTCTTGAGTAGGAAGAACCAACATTGTGAAAATCCCCATACTCCCAAAATGTTATAAAGGTTTGAGGCAATTCCAATCAAAATACTTAACATACCTCAAAAATCTAGATTCCTAAATTCACTTGGAAACAGAAGATAGCTAGAATAGAAAGGCAATCTTGAGCAACAAAAGCATGGCAGGAGGGATCCCAATCCCAGACTTGAAATCATACTACAAAGCTACAGTGATAAAATCAACATGGTAATTGCAAAAAAAAAAAAAAAAAAAAAAGCAGACTTGAGGATCAGTGGAACAGATTACAAGATGCAGACAAAACTATAAAAACACTCAGCCACCTTACCTTTGAAAAGGGGCCAAAAATGTTCAATGGAAGGAAGATAGCCTCTTTAATAAATGGTGCTGGAAAAAGTGGCTTTCCAAGTGCCAAAGACGAAAACTAGACCCATGTCTATTGCCATCCACTAAACTAAATTCAAAATGGATTAAATATCCAAATATTAAAACAAAAGTTAAATGCACTGGAAGACACGGTAAGTAGAAATCTTGAAGACATAGGAATAGGCAAAGATTTCATGAACAAAATGCACACCGCATAGGAAATACTTCAGAGAATCAACAACTGGGATCTCATCTTATTAAAAAATTTTTGCACATAAAAAGAAACCACGAACAGAATGAAAAGAAAACTCACAGAATAGTAAAATCATTTAGACACCTGCCCCTCAGACAAAGGATTTATATTTACAGCAAAAAAGAACTGAAAAAAATCAGGTGCTCCCAAATCCAAAATCCCAATCCAAAAATGGGCATCTGAGATGAACACATACTTCTCAGGTGAAGTAATACAAATGGCAAATAAATATATGAAGAAATATTCAACATCAATGGTCATTTAAGAAATGTAAATTAAAACAAACCTGATATTCCATCTCACTCCAGAAAGAATGGCTGTCATCAAGAAATTAAACAATATCAAATGCCAGCTCTTCCCCTTCTGGGTATTTCCCCAGAAGAAAACATTATGCCACAGTAATATATATATATATATATATATATATATATATATATATATATATACCTATTTTTATAGTAGCACAATTGGTAACAGCTAAAGTTTGGAAACAACCCAAATGCCCATTGACTGAGAGATGGATTAAAAAATGTGGTATTTTTATACAATGAAGTATTACTCAGCTATAAAGAAAGATAAATTTGAGACTTTTATAGGTAAATGCATGCAACTTGCAACGATACTCATAAGTGAAATAAATCAGACTTATATGGATAAATATCATATTGTCTACCTATTGTAAAAACTGAGAGGAAATAAATTCCAAACTATCATGAAAGCAAAAGGGAAACTGCTCAAAAGAAAAGAACAACTGGGATAGAAGAAAGGAGAAAACTAAGTTGGGAAAAGATTATATGACTGTATGTATATTTACATATATGATAGAGGACAGGGAAAATATATACATATATGATGTGTATATATTTTTATATATGATAGAGAGCTATACTACTAATCTGTTAGTTTATCAAAAAGAACCATTTGTGCTTTAATTTTACAATTGTTCTATCATTTTAATGCCTATACCTTGTACTCTGAACTACTCTGAAGATAACAATATGAAACATGTTAATCAGTGTTGATCTCCTATTATTTTGTTTTGAAATTCTGTATCTTCATATTTATTCTTTTTTTGGTTTTTAAATAAAAAAGTAATGAACAAAAATTAAATAAAATTTGAAAAATCTATTTCCAAAATTCTCAATGAAATGTTAATAGCAAGTTTTCACAAACTCTTCAAAAAATAAAGCAAAAAAAAATACATAAGAGTAGGAAACATCTACCAAATTATTCCATATGATTTATATTAAACAGATGCCATAACTAGACAAATTTATCACAAAAAATGAAAAATATAAGTGAAATATTTCTTATGAATAAGGAGACAATAATATGAAGAATATATTTGATAGAATCTATCAGTATATAAGCAAATATACCAATTCATAGAAACATCAAATCAAGCAATATATAACTATAGCTGTACATTTCAACTGAGAACTATTTCATTTTATATTTAATAATATTAGAGCAGTTTTAAATTTGAAAATCAGTTAATGTATCACATTATATTAGCCCATATAAAGTAAAATATTACATGGTCATCTCAATAGACACAAATACAGCATTTGGAAAATTTTACTACTGTTTATGATAATAACACTCAGCAAACTGGGAATAGAACAGAATTTCCTCAATTTGATAGCAGTTATCTATGAAAAACATACATTTAACAACTTAAAGGTAACATCCTGAGTACTTTCCCGCCTGTCACCAGGAATAAAGTAAGAATGTCCAAACAGGCAGCCAGCACACTGCTCTGGTAAGTGGCTGTGGCTTCCCAAGAAGGCTGCCCCAGGGCAAGAACTCTATCAGAGTTTCCTGAGAACTGAGCCATGTTGGAACTTGGGGCACTGGGAAAACAGGCAGCCAACTCACTGCTCTAGTGGGCGGCTGTGAGCCTACCTTTGCATGGGATGCAAATCAAACATCCATCTCTTCCCCCTGCACTAGCAAGTGAGAGCCAGAGATCTGAGCATCTCTTGAGAGTTTGACTATATGCAATATAGCAAATAAGGGGGATTTTCTTCTGCCATCTTTTTGAAGGCAAATATTTTTTATCTCTGTTTTGCTCTGTTCTGATCAATAGTATTGCTCTATTAAATATTCTGTTCTTATAATTTTGGTATTTCCTTCAATATTGCTCTACTTGATTGAAGGAACAACTATTGTGAAGAAAACTAGATATACTATTGTACCTATTGCTCTTATCCCGACAACCTGCTATGAGATTCTGTACCAATTTCACTGCACTGCTTCAATTGGCTTTGTCCTGTCTGCTCTGCTATATTTTACTACCTTCAAAATAAATAAATAAAACAAAATTTAATAAGAAAAAATTTTAAGACGTAACAACAACAAACAGATCAGTAAGGTACTGAGCAACCTGAAACATGATATAACTAAACAGACAATGGACTTTAAAAGCATAAAGAGGAAAAGAAAGTGCTCTAAAGGATATAACTGCGTGTATATTTAAGTGTGTATAACCACATTGCTAAGTTTTTGTTGGATCGGTGAACAGAACTGTTTGCAGCCTCACTGTTTGAATGTCCACTTTGTATGCTTTAATTTTGTAACTTGAACAACTATATCCAAGAAGACAATATGTAATGTATCAACTAGTGATTTCTTACTGTTTATTTTTTTTTGAAATTCTGTAGTGTTTTTACACTCTTTTTCTGTTCCTTTTTCCCCCTCTTTAAATAAAATTTAAAAAAAGAATGTCCACTCCTCTGATTGGAATGTTCAAATGATAACTCCAACAACTATAATTATATAACAAAGATTTATCTTATGATGAATCCGAATCTGCAAACAAATTAAAGAGCAAAATGAAAAGTAAATAGAAAACAGGGAACTAGGTCATTTGCCAAAGGGAAGGAGACAAACAGATGGGAGGAGTAGAGCAGGGAGGAGGGAAAGGGGACTTAAAAAATGAAGATCTATTTTACACATGTGCCAACTTCTCACAGCAAGTACAACCATTATGAACCATAAACATGAATTAGTAGGAATAAAATTTTATAAGTAAAAGAATCTATAATTAAAAAGGAAGAGGTCAGCACTATCTCTAGTTTAAAGGCATGAATTTGTGTAGAAAAAAATGACTAG
This sequence comes from Hydrochoerus hydrochaeris, assembly GCA_004027455.1. NCBI lineage: Eukaryota > Metazoa > Chordata > Mammalia > Rodentia > Hydrochaeridae > Hydrochoerus > Hydrochoerus hydrochaeris. The sequence continues at coordinate 57,199 of PVLA01000534.1, read as the reverse complement.
ACATCTATTAGAAATAAATAATTTTATCATTATAGAATACAAGAGCAATACAAAATCAAGTGCATTTCTATATGTTAGCAACTAGTGCTCTGCAAATGTAATTGATAAAACAATTCTTGTAATAGCAGCAAAGGTAAAAATAATAACTATAAATTTCAACTAAGTCTTAGAGTTTGACAACACTGTGGAAAGAAAGTAAAGAAGATAGAAATAAGTGGGTAGATACCTTATTTTAATAGATCAATTTGTGTGTGATTTTAGGAGCCATTTCCCTAATAGCCACATATTTGGTATAGCACTCATGAGAATCCCTACTGACAGTTTCCAAAAATTCCTAAAATTTTATGGAAATACAAGAAACCAAGATCAGTCAAAACAATCTTGACAAAGGAGAAGAACTTACAAAATTTACTGTTACATTTTTATATTAAAAATGTTAATCTACAGAAAATAGTACTTACAGTTAGGGAGGGAATTTCAAGTAATTATTTTTGACCAGTTTTAGAGCAAAGGAATATTTCTAAAATTAAATTTTTAAATAAAGTTATGCATTTTAAAAGGCATTAATTTTAATCTTTAAATGGGTAAAATGCATGGTAAATGAATTACATATGAGAAAGTTAACAAAGAGAAAAATCAAATACACAAATGACCCCCCAAATAGCTTCATCTTGTCAAAGTTGAAGCACCTGAATAAGCTCTTTTTCTATTCCTTTCTAAAATGATAATTTTCTTTGATATAATATAATTATTTAAAATAACTTAATCTGGACACTTATTTAATTATATTTAAATAATTTATACTTCTTTCTTTTGATATGTTCAAGAGAAATTAAGAGTTTGTTTATGAGAAAATAATTATTTCATTGTACAAAAGGAAATGAAATCGTTGTTATTGCCAATAAAATTTAAAAGACCAAATCAAAGTTGGCTTCTTCCCAAAGGTTAGTTTGAGAACTATTTTAAAGATGAGTTAATGAGTGACTTTTATTTGTTAGGAACAGTGTTTTTAGTTGTTTTAACTGATCTCCAATGAATCCTGAGCATTTTTTGATTCTTCTGCCTATCTTGTAAGCTATTAAGGAAAATACCAACAGAAAATATCAACAATCAAACTATTGCAAAAAGTCAGGAAGTTGTAATGTCTGAGAATGTGTCACTTGGATCTGAGTGATCAGTAGCTTTTGATACAGAAATTTTTGTCTGCTCCCTTTGCTGAAAAAAAAGCTTTCCAATCCCTTCTGTTTAGTGGACTTCTGCTCATTCTTTCATAACCTGAGCACACATCACCATGAAGTTCTTTATAACCTCCCTGAATCACTTGAAATTGCCTGTGGCTGTCTCTATTGTGACACTTCTACTTCTCACATTATATTTGCTTCAACTATTTACCTTATTGCCTGGCATATGGAATGTCAAAGAAGAAAATCATCTTGCTTTTCCTTCAAAGTGAATTTAATACTTGTTGTTACTCTACTGATTTATTCTATACATGGGTTCTTATTTACACTTTGTTAATTGTTGTAATCTATCCTTTGCTTCTGTTTACTTTTTAAGTTCCATGAAGAAATGAGTTTTCTGCCACTATTTCTATGATTAACTCATAAGGAAAATTATAAGCAATTTCTAATTTCATAGTTTAAATGGTATATTCATTTTTAATTTAATTTTGAATATTTATACTCATTTTGTGAAGTGGTAGTGTCATTCTAAGTTTCCTTACAGGGAGATAAACAGAGGCTGAGCATTCTAGAGTAAAACTGTAGCTAGGTGGTAAAGTAACTGCCGAACTGGTAACTTGTATTCTGAATTACCCAGGACTACCTCCTATAAATGAAGAATGTTTTTCAGTAAGACATTTAAAAAGACAAATAACTTTTATGAATAAATGGACTTAGATTTTTATTCATTGTATATGTACATATATATATAAGCCATATATATGTGAAATATGTGTTTATGCACACAAAATATATTTTGTGGACATGTATACAAAATATGTATTACACATACTAATTACATGTATATATAGTGTATATATATGAATTCAAACTATATATACATATATGTATATAATACATAGCATACAAATACATATGGATGTATATTTACACATACAAATTATATAAACCTGTATTTTGCATATGCATGTCTATGCAAACACTATATATGAATGTATACAATTATATATACAAAATATATATGTACATGCATATATTTCCTTATACAAGGGCACATTTCTTGTAATATTTTTATTTTAATTGCCAGTAATTGAGCTCAGGGCCTTGTGCTTGCCAAGAAGGCACTGTGCCTCTACCCTATATCCCTGGCTCAGTTCTTGTAAGTATTAGTGAAATGCACAATTGTAGAATCATTTGAACCAGCAAAATATCTGATACAAATTAATTCTAAATTACTACATTTTATCTTTTGATTTTTAAAATTTTCTTTAGAATTTAATGTTTAGTTTTTTTTAGAACTAGATCAGTTTTTGTAGAAAAAATGTAAATCATAAATATTATAAAAGGTTTATCAGCTGTTTATCACATATAAAATGGTATCTACAAAAATGAACTGTGCAAAAGCAGACAATTGAAAAATATAAAAATATGGAATTTCTTGAAATCAAGACTAACACAATAAAGTTTTAGTAATTTCTTTATACTTAATATTTACAGTCATCTTATTTGTAGAAATTGCTTAATACATTTAATAACAATTTTTGGGTCTTTAAAGAGAAAAATATTTAGTTAAGTACTTTATAGATATCATTATTATAAATCTAGTTTTGTATTAAGCATTAAATCGATTTTTGCCAACTGTTATCAGATTTATAATGTACCACATTTAAAAATTACACTTCTAGTTTGAGTTTAATAATTTATTCTAAAAATATTTTTGAACTGCCTTTGATTATTTTATACCTCATTTATAAATTTAATGTACTTTATCTCAAATTTTAAATATTTTAATTTTTTACTTAACAAAGAAAATTATACAGTATTTTAATAAGTTAAATTCACATGATGGAGAAGCAAGATCTCTTAAATATTCTCATAGTATGTATACAAACATGATTTGCACCAATAATTAAAAATAAGTTAATTATTCAATCATGGATGATAGACTTTAGAAAGTTGAAATTTCTCTAATAGGCCAAATTCTTATAAATTACAAATATTTATAATGTAACATATCCACTGATTCCTTCTTAAGCTCTATTTAATTTATCGATTTAATTTTCTAACTTTAAAAATTCTTAATCTCTATTCACTAAGAAAGTGATTACCTCACTCAGAACAACGGACAATCTTCTTAGCAGGTTGCATGACTAGTACAGATTTTGGCTGAATCTCTGCTTGAACTCATGTCAAGATCTTTGCTGAACTACTTGGAAAACTGTTCACAATTGTTAGGGAGTTCCTGATCAGGTGGAGTTCTTTTCCAGTTTTCAAACATGTAATTTAAAGCCCTGATCTGCACAGAGAATTTTTTCAACCCATTGCCTTATTCAAATACCTTGTTAAACTTTTGTATGTGCTTGGTTAGGATATTAAATACACTATTTTCATCCTATCTAAGAAGGGTATTGAAACTATTCAAACTATTGAGGTTTTCTTGACTAGGAGATAATCTTATTGTTCTTCTAAACACAAATACCACAAATAAGATGTTCTTTACTACAAATTATATTGTAATGTGTAACATGGAAGTTAGTAGGTGTTTTTCAGCATTTCTTTGTCAGAATGTGAACTAAATGAAAAGCAGGTCAGCAACTTATATTTCGCTCTTGAGACTCAGAATATATGAATGCCAGAGTTGTGTTTGTGTCGTTTCTTTTGCCATTTCATAAAAGAAATATAACTTGAGGAACATTTGTCAAGAATGAATGGTCAGCAAGCACCTTCATGAACTCCTTCTTCTGGTCATCAATCCTACATGGTCTCTTTACAGCTTGTTCAGTATTTTATAATAAGAAGAGTCTGTGTAATAGAAGAAAGAGTGAAAAATGAAAGATCACCTGACTTCAACATCTGAGACCCAAACCTACCCAAGACTCCATATTAAGCAACTCTTCTGAGGGACTTCTGAACTGAATCATTTGCAAAAAGTGAGGAGTTGAGTAATCCCTTTAAGTAACTGTTTTTCTCACCCCTCAATATTGATTTAACTCATACTCCTGACATAATAAAGCCCTCTACTGTGAGAACTAATTGATGCCTCACAAAATCATATCCCTTGTATAATATTACTACTGTCTGATTGCAAGTAACTCTAATCCCAAATGTCAAGATCACATCTAACTTTACAGATACAGGGGTCACAGCATGAAAAGGATTAATTTCCTGTTGATTACCTTCTGCTGCTATAACATGAAATGCACTTCATAGCAAAAAGGCTCTTTACATGTTTGCTAATCTGTCACATTGGCAATTGTTTTAAGTGTCTTCTGAAGAATGCTAACGAGCATTTAGTAGAAAGTGTACTTATCAAATATAAGCCAAAGATGTGAATGTTTTCAAAACCTATAGTTTGCGAGATTATGTATATTTATTTGTATGTGTACACATATTGACACGATTAAGCCAATCATTTCGCTTGTAGGTCACTCACCACAGTACTTAATATACACTTAATATATAAGAGATACTTTTAGTGGATCTGAGCCTTAAAGAAACAGAATTGTGAAGGCTGACAATCTTGAGTAAGTAAAAGGATATTAAATAGAAATTTCTTTAAAACATCTAACAATACTTATAACAAAAGATCATAGTAGGGCTCACATAATATCTGAAATCTAAGTTAGAAAGTTGGAATACTTAAAGCATAGAACTATAATTTAAATTTTATAAAATTAGGTTATTTGGAAGAACTTTTAACATTTCACCTAAATCTTAGTTGATATGGAAAATCTTTGTCTCCAGATGGGTCCACCAAGAACTGTGCTATAAGTCTGCTTTGAGAGACTGAGGTGAAAATTTTCTGTGAATTGTACTCCTGTGGCCAGATAGTCTAGTGAGGCTGTCTAATCAGTTGCACTGGATGAAGTTATCAGTAAACAAACTGATCCTAGTTGTCACTAGAGGGATTTCAAATTTCATCAGGAGCATGATCAATTTCACTGCTTCACCAATAATCAAAACCAGACAGCTAAGTATCCCCAGAGGTAAGCACTACCAAGCCCAACTGTAAAATAACTCTTTTCTCTATAAATAGTATCAGAGGTAATAATAAATAGTTAGTTTCCTGTTGCTGCTATAATACATTGCTACATACAACCTTGCTAAAAACAATATGCATTTATTTCCTATGGTTCTAGATGTAAGAAATTCAAAGCTGTTTGGAACAACATATAAAAATGCAAGATATTTATTATCTACATTGTAAATGAAACAAATGAGAAATTTTCATGTCATTTCAGGAGCCTTCAAATATAATATTATAACATAGTTTAATATAAGTAGGAAAAGTATTTTTGAATATATATTTTAAAATATTTTCAAAATACTTAATGTGGTTTTGTATTAGTCCTCCAAAACATATGTTTTAAATCAACTACAATTACACTGTGTTGAGTTCATATGTGATGACTTTAACCCCTGCCACACACACACACGTGCAAATTCATGCACAGACAATTTATTTTCCTATTTTTAGTTTCAGATAGGCTCTCATTAAGTTACTGGGGTTGGGCTCGAGCTTAAATTCCACCTGTGTAGATGTGCAGCACGTTGGAGTCACAGGCCTGAGCCACCAGCACACTGAAACAGGAGCACAGCTGTCTTAATAAGGTCATTGAAACAACTAGGATAGTTTAGGTTCAGAAAACATTCAATAACTGTATCAATTAAAGGAATTACTTAGATATTTTTTTGGATCTCTCTTAAGATTCAATTCCAGGGGATTCTGACTAATCCCCTGAAAAAATAGTAGGTATTCTATTTTTCACTAAATACTGTTTTCCAAGCAAGAATAAAGTTTTAGAAAAGCTGTGGAAGTAGTTTTAATTGTATAAGTAAGATTTAATTGTACAAATTATATTTGGAATATATTCTTTCTTTTTGAAGTTTACTGTTAATTTTCTTTTGTCCTAATGTCTTTGTGACCTTTGAGGAACTGTAGTTAATATGTCTATGTACCTGTTTCATTGTTTTTATGAACATAACAGTTTTTACACCTAACAGATCTATAGTAAACACTACCTGCAACTACTTACAATTATATTAAGTCTACTATTAGATTTTTTTACATATTTTAATGCAAAAGAAATTTTGTCTTTTGCTTCAAAAACATTAAAGGACTCAGCAGGCAATTTGTGTGTGTCACTAGTTTAACTGAGCAGATTAGCAAATTAAATCTTAATTAGCTAATTTTTGAATAATTTTAGGAAAATTATATGCTTTGTGCAGATGACAGGCAGGAGGTAAGACATTTAACTTTATTGAGTTGAAATTTGTCTCGACTTTATGAATTTTAATACAAAAATAACATTTAACAATAAAAATGTGTGGCAAACTGAATAGATTCTATCTGGAGCCAGTAAAATAATAAATTATTTTATGAAAGTGAAATACTTCAGCATTTAAGTGTTTCTAATAATACATGCGTAAGAGTTATTTTGAAATTAAAGGAATTTATTCAAGCAGATGTTATGGCTCATAGTATGTATTTTGGGTTGTAATATAATAATAAACTAATAGAGTTTGAATGCTAATTCATGGCTGCACATATATTTACAATACAGTCACAGCTGAGGCTGAGTCAGTGTCTGGGAGACTTGTGCTATGCCACAGCAATTCCAGGCAGGCAAATTCAGGCACAGGGAGCTGGGAGATGTCTCCGTGACAGCAGTTTTCTGATTTCTTGCTTGACTTTTTGGTCTGTTGCGTTACCCTCAAGGTTGTTTGTTTGTTCTTTCTGGACAGTTTTTTGCTTCTCTTCACAATTCATTGGGATATCAAATCATCCATCCAAACTGTGGTTAATCATCTATGTGGCGGAAATCTTTATCCATCCTACTCTAACTCTGTGATATGTTTCCTCCTACTTTACTGCTATAGCTGTGTGAATTTCTTCACTCATTGCATTAATCATGCTGTACTTTAATTGCTAATCTACTTCTTCATTCTCTTTACCTATCCTTTAAAATACAGCACTATATTTTATCCAACTTGGTTTCCTTTTGCAAGAATTTTATGTGATAAATTAAGATCAGGTTCTTATTGTAAATTTAACTATTTAAATTCAGTTCAATTAATCAAAGTCATTTTCAATATCATTTGTAAATAAAAGCTAGGATTTAATATTTTATTATGAGAACAAATTCCTGCTACTTACTACTTCGTGTGTCCAGTAGTCCCATTCATAGCAGACATGATGCCCTCAATCTGCTGACCATATAGTATGAGATACTATGATATTAGAGATTAATTTTTTTCTGTGATCTTCAGAAAAAAGGCAAACATAATAATGATTGTAGAGTCAAACTGTAAAATTTTTCTTATTAACTGAGCATGGTTACAAATAGTTGAAGTTTGTCTGAAAATTCATAAAATATGCAAATGTTCTTAAAGGAGTAATTATCATATTTGGGTATATGTAATTCTCCTATTTCTGGCAAGTGAATAACTATTTGCCATATTTTGCTAACACAACTAAGGCTCTACAACATTATACTCTTAATATAGCATCAGAAAGATTCTAATGCAGGGCATATATATTCATAATATTTTTTTTCTGATTCAGAAAAGTGGGCTTTGTAGTCAGACCAACAGGGATCAAACCCTGTTATTCCATTTATGAATTTGTGGAGATGAGAACTTGGTCTATATAAATTTAGGCAAATCATTTAAACTTCCTTTACCAAAGTGTTTTCACTCAAAAGATGATTAAAACAAAAACACCTGAAATAATCAAGTTGTAGACTGCATGATTTGATATTTGTAATGCCCTAAGATGCTAGCACATCATTAACTTTTCACAAGTGTTAGCTTTAATAGTATAAGCTGCTAAGTGTGAGTTTTCAGAGGTTAGAGACTATTCCAAATGAGTAATGTCCTCAAACATGTCCACATCCTGATCCCAGGAACCTGTGCATGTATTACCTTATGAAGCAAAGGAGATTATGAGGTTGTCCTTAAGCTAAAGGTATTTATCATGGGAAATTTTTCTAAGTAATCCCAGAGACTCAATGTAATTATAAGCATTCTTATAACAAGGTTACAAGGAAGTGTTAGTGGCAGTAATTGTGATGATTGAAGCAAGAGATTGAAGTAAAATGATAAAGTGGTCAAAACTTTGGCAAGCATATGATCTCTAGCTAAAATAAATAAGGAAATGGATCCCTCAGAGCCTCCAGAAGGAGTCAGCAGAACCAGCCCTGCGAGTGCCTTTACTTTCCATCAGTAAGGCTGACTTGGACTTCTGATCTGTAGAATTTGGTCACTCAAACAACTATATCGGTGGTAATTTGATATAGCACCAATACAAAACTAATGCAGCTACTTATTTTAATTACTGCTATTTTGAACAAAGAGCTAAATCCTGTCCGCTCTGCCTTCTGTTCTTTTGATTAAAGTTATAGATCATGCCACTCTCTCAAGCCTCTGCACTGAATTTCATGTCTTCTCACCTATTCTCATACTTTCCTTCTTCAAATATTCCTGTTCTATTCTTCACCATTAAAATTTTTGTTTGTTTAATCATTTTATTACATAATAATCATTTCCCTAACTTCCACCTTAAAAAGTAACAGCAAATTCTTGTTAAATTCACATTCCCTAGTCCTCTGCTCTGCATCAGACTCTTCAAAAAAGCTGATTCATCTTCCTTTCCATCACCTCCTGTGAGTTTCCCTTGAGTGCACTGCACAGGCCTCTGACTTTACTGAAGTCCTGTCTGCACGGTTATCAGTGACATCTGCAGGTAAGCACAGTGACCTATCTTTGCTATTATCTGATTATCATCTAACTGTAATTGATCAAACTCTTGCTTTAGATATGTTCTGCAAAGAGATTTGGGCACCACTGTTACTATCTCACTTCCTGTCCCACTTGCAACTTTCCAGTATGTTTCCTTCCTTTTCTTCACTGCTTCCATGAATGAATTCTGGAGAAAACTAGGATTTAGTCTAAGGTTATGTTATTTTCTCCATATGCATCATTCCATGTAGATCTCCTCAAACATCATTTTTAAATATTTGAAAATATCATTATTTACTAACAACTTGTACTGTCATGTGATAGTAATTATATCTAGAACTCAACTCATTCCTATTTTTACAGTCCTTTATTGAGTATCTACTTAATATCTCTATTTGGATATTTTCTAGGGATGCACAATGTAAGACATATTAGTTGAAAGATACAAAATTTCCACATATTTTAACCCCTGAAAATGATAATTTCATCTAGTTTAAACTGATACTTATTTTATAAATTACTTCTGTATCCCAAAAGCCTGTGAACTCAATGACAGAAGAGATTTTGTTTTCTTTTTGTAATGAGTTTGGTAACTCTTGGCTCTATCCTCAGAGCCAAAAACATAGCCAGTCATATAATACATTATCAGTTAGTAATTACTTATGAATGAAGGAATTACTGAGCAAAACGTGAAAGAAAGGACTGAAAGAAGGAAGAAGGACAAGCATGGAAGCAATACCAAAGTTACGAAAGATGAGTATTAATTTATTTCTTATGAGGTTGGTCAAGTATTGCAATACATCATAAATATTTTTTCACAGAGCAAACAAATGAAGGAATACTACTGATTACTCCTGATTTCTGGTATTTGAAAAGGATTTCATGAATTTAGTTTTGAATATTGGTCTATATATTTAAGTTTTAAACATTTACACTTTATATAACAAAATCTAATTTCTAAATTAGGGTCAATGTTTCCTGATTAACATATTTTATGACTATCAATTTCTGTTTATAATGTTGGTATAATAGATAATTCTTTAAGTAACAATATACATTCAATTTCTATAAAACATTTTCATTACATGGGTTATTCACTTTAGTTATGTTTGTTAAATCTTTTCACTTCTGTTATTCTTGGTAGATTTGCAATTATTTCCATGTACTTTCTTTTACCTATGTATAGTTTTGCCTTTTTTATCCCCTTGAAAGAAGCAAATAAACCCTTTTTTGGTATGGAATATGAATTTTATTTAAATTATGTGAGGAAAAACCCTAAAATGTTAGTTTTAGAAATTCATGTCAACATTTGTCATTTAGATATTCTATGTAAATGCAGGCAGAATTCCAATTGAGCAAATTATAGTTTTTATCATGATTTATGGAAACTATGTGAATATTTACAACATTAGAGACAATGTTTCCTAAATTGCTCATGAATTACTGGTTGCTTTTTTCAGCTACAAGATATACAAATATATTTTCCAAAGAAGCAATACTAAAAGTTCTAAGTATTTTGGTTATAAATAAATAAATAACAACATTGAATTTCTTCTCTTCATGAAAGAACACAGTTGTTCTTAATTGGATTAGACTACTACAGTTTAAAATTGGGGATTGCAAGGAAATGTAGATAACATATAGCTAGCTACCTTCACAGAAAGCAGTTCAGCAACAGCCTGTGAATTTGAAGCCCACCCAATCTGAATTTGACTTTTGCCCCTGCCTTGATCGATCTAGGATCATGTGAAAGTTGCTAACAAGACAGAACTCTCAGTTGTTTCATCAGATATGCAACCATTATAGCCAAGTGGATGGTAATAAGTTTCAATGTATAATATCCTTTAATGTTGATCCAGTATGTGGTGCATAATGTTTTGGTTTTATGATGGCAATCATGTTCCTGTGATGATCCGGTTTGATCTTCTAGATCATGCATAATACCCAAATATAACTTTTCTCCTGATACTATGGTAACTGAAATTCTGTCCCATAAATAGGTCTTCATTTAGATTTAACAATTTCACACACACACACACACACACACACACACAAAATTGTATCTGTGCTTACTTGAGAAAGTTGCAGTACGATACAAACATAGCACTTTAGCATGTTATTTTTGTGTTAAATATCACAGGATATGGAAAAATACAAGATTTTATATCAGAATGCATGAAGTGAGAATGGGCTCCCCTAAATAACTTGATGACTTTAAGACTGTGCAAGCCATTTAACATTGTGTAAGCCTCTCTGAATTTCATGTTAGAAAACCAGTAAATGGGAATAATGCAATAATGCTCATCAGAGTTTTTCATCCAAATAAGTATTTATGGATTCTCTGATGTGTGTAATCTGTGATTCTTTCCTGCAGGTAGATTCTTATATGTAAGGGAGACAGTCATAAAAAGAATTTTATTATATTACGAAACATAATTATAGAAAATAAATTATAAGAGAGAGAAATCAAGAAATAGAGAGAGAATTTATTCAGATGTAGGTATAGTTTAGATTTGAGAGGTGGTAATTGATGGCTCATCAGACTTAAAAATGTATGAAACAAATGGAAAGACAAATCACACTTTAAATTATAATAACTAAATATAAGTGTAAAATTAATTTATAAGTTTAATAAGAGCCTTCTACAATTACTTTATCAACTAATAAATTTTATGCATCACCCCAAAAGTAGACTAGTTGTAAAATTGATATGAAAGCTAATATTGAATATTGAGGAAAGCCCAGAGAGAAAAAATGATTTAATAAAATGAACAAACTCTACCAGATAGTAAGACATATAAAATCTCAATTACCAAATGAATGTTATATTGGCTCAAAAAAGACAGATAAATGGAACAAAATGTACAAGAAGAGACACAAATATATATGACAAAACTAGAATCTTAAATCAATAATGAAAAGAGATGTTTAAATAAATATGGTTGGACAACTGGGTAGCCTTTTAAAAATAGTTCTGGGGCCTTATTTTTAAAATCCTATTAGAAGGATTTAAAAAATCCGATTCCTACACAATTTTTAAAGGAAAACCTTTCTATCTCACATAGTTAGAGATGTATAAATGATTGATAAAATAATATAGTGAAAGTCAAATAAAAATTTGATATTTCCTTTATATATGAGTCCTATTCTCTTTACCTATGCAAAATATTTAGAAGTTAACAAAAGCAATTAAGAATCTGTACAAGATCTGAACAGAATATATATATATATATATATATATATATATATATATATATAAAATAAATGGCCTATATTCATATGAAATCATGCTCAACACCATCCATTAGCTAAATCCAAATTGACAAAAAATTAAACAGTAAAATTAGCAAAAACCAAAAACCAATGCATAACAGTAGCTATTGATGAGATTGTGGGAAATCTAGTACTCTCAAACTGTAACTCACAGGAATGCCAAATATGAAATACTTGCTGAAACTGCAAGTACGCCCCACAAGCGTAGCTCAGTGGTACAGTGCTTGACTAGCATGCTCAAAGACCTGGATCTAATTCCCAGCACTCCAAAAAATATTTTAAAAGTACACATAGACTTATTCTTTGGCACATTAATCCCATTTTTATGTTTTTATCTTAGCTATACACTTGTCCAAATATAAACTAGCACATGTTACTTAGTGAATTTCAACTTTTCTTTTTACCAATGACTGGTTAATGACAAAAGCACTTTATAAAATAGTTTGTATTAAAAAAATAAGAAAGTTCTCTGGAACTGATATGAAAAATATTCATGATTGTTAAATAGGTAGAAAAAAGAGAGCCGTTGGAAGAGGGCAAAGGAGGGAAAGAGGTCTTAGAGGAGGAAGGAAAGGGAAAAGCCGCTGTGTGGTGCTGTGCTCTGTTCAGTGCTTCTGTAACCAAACACCCAAGACTGGGGAGTTTACAGTGAACATAAAGTTATTTTCTCACAGATTGTATGACCAGGAAGTCTAGGTTAGAAATGCAGGTGTCTGTCCAGGGCTTTCTTTCATTGTCAGGAAAGAGCAGATTTGTGGGATTTAAAGTGTAGGATCCTAGAGAAAGCTAAATGATCAACTCGCAGGAAGGAATTACAAAGCTTTACAAAGGTCTGAGGAAAGAATTGCCGCTTGCTGAGTTACACTTGGTGACAGCGTCTCAGAGTGGATGTCACCACTGCACAGTCTGATTTAATAGTCATAAGTTTCAGGCTGGATTACATGACCATGTCTCCTCTTCCTTTTCTTTTTCTATTGCATTTTACCTTTGACTTATCTTACTTTTAACTACTAGTTCTTTCAGATAAATGTTGACATCATTATTTTCAGAATTATTCCATGAAAAGGATTTAGTTGTCATAAAGAAATGTCTTGACAATTACCAGCAATAAATAATGAATGCTGAAAGTTTTCTTACAAACCAAATATTATAATATTATGATACAAAGAGATCAGAATCCAGGTTTTGTGACACAATATCCTGAATTACTTTGGTTTGTGAGGAAAGGTTCTGGCAGCATCAGAGTTGTCAGCTCTTATGCAACTCTCAGAATAATAGTGTGGAACTCTATATTCACCTGGTTGTCTTCTTTTGTTGTCCAGCATTATATGCTCAATTACACATTATCAAATCTATTTCTAACTTTATATAGTGATTAGATTATATAGTGTCTCCTAACATTAACATCAATTCATTTCATAATTATTGAAATAGCATACAGTTTAATCATGTCATGAAGTCAGAAAAATTCTGTATTTATTATATACGATAAATGTGATCTGTAAAAGTCACATTTGTAGGTGAATTAATAACTAGATGTCATCAATTTAGGTGCTGTGACTAAGCCATTAACGCATGAGTGTATTTCAGAAGTTATTTTTAATAATTTATTATCAAAGCTGTTTTTACATAGTTTAAGCTTCCACCCTCAATGACATTCAAACTAAAACCATTTGTAACCACTAACAATGTGTTCATTATTCATGTAGTTGAAACTTTCATTTATTTCTCTTACAAACCCTGCCACACTGTTGTTATTATTTGTTTACTGTTTGCAGCTTTTGTGAGATCTTAAATTGAGTATTTTTTCAAGAAAAGTTAATTTAATTTTATTACTACCTATTTGTAATTTGTGCAGTTTACAATCATCTTGGGGAGTGGTTACACGGACATATCACTACCTGTTTTTTTTTAACCCCTCCTCTCTCGCATCCTTATCAAGTTCCATAATCACCCATTTCATATCTGTTACACTATTTATCTTAGCAAATGTTATGACTTAAAATGTTGACATTGATTAGAGCTCTTAGGTTCCTGCACATGGCCTGTGTTTATTCCTGTCATTTCCCCTTCCCTACCTCTTAACCCTCTCCTGGTTGTCTTGAATCATTTCCCTATTGCATGAAATCTGTCCCTTTGTCCCTTTCTATTTAGCTTTTATCATTTTCTTTTTTTGTGTGTTGTACCTTATTCAAATGAGAGATATCACACAATATTCAAGCTTGTATGTCTGATTTATTTCACTCAACATTATGCTTTTAAGTTGTATCCATTTTCCTACAAATGCCTCAAATTTGTTCATTCTTCATAGCTGAGTAGCATCCCATTCTATACAGAAATCACATTTTGTTTATCCAGTCATCTGTTGATGTGTGTACAGACCACTTCAAGGATTTAGCGATTATGAATTGTGCTTCTATAAAAACTGGTATATAAGTGTTATGTAAGTGTCACTGTAGTATGATGACTTAAACTCTTTGGGGAAGATATCTAGCAATGGGAGAGCTGGGTCATATGGGATTTTTAATTTCAGTTCTTTAAGAAAGCTTTATACTCATTTCCACAGTGGTTGTACTAGTTCATATTTCCATAGCAACTGTAACCATTTTTTACAGTTTGATTTTTTAATGATAGCCATTCATTCTGAAATAAGATGGAATATTAGTGTTGTTTTAATTTGTATTTCTTTAATGGTCAGAGATGTTGAATATTTTTCATATATTTGTTAGATATTTTATTTCTTCCTCTGTAAAGTATCTGTTCATGTCTCTAACTCATTTATTCACTCTGTCTTTAATTTTTGGTGGTTTAATATTTTGAGTAAGTTATATATTTTAGATATTAGTCCTCTGGTTGTATCTGACAAAAAAGTTTTCCCATTCTGTACATTCTTCTCTTTACTGATTGACTCTTTTGCTGTACAGGCTATTTTTAATCTAAAATAATATCATTTGGAACCAGGAGAGGCCAAGATTAGTTAGTTGGTCACCCATGTCTCACCATATACTAATTAACAGCAAAAGTAATTTTGGACAATAAAAGCAAAGTAGGTGGCATAGCAAGACCAGACTTCAAGTTATACTGCAAAGCAGTAGCGATAAAAAACAGCATAATAGTGGAACAAAAACAGACACGTGGATCAATGGAACAGATTTGAGAATACAAAAACCTTCCCGGGCACATTCAATTATTTGATGTTTGGCAAAGGTTTCAAATGCATAAGCTGGAGTAAAGATAGTGTATATAAATAGTGGTAGTAGGACAACTGGCTGTTTGTAGAAGAATGAAATTGATCACTAATCTCTCACCATATACTAAATTAAAATCAACATGGATCAAAGACCTAAACACTAAACCTCTGGATGACAAAATAAGTAAAGTACTTGAAGACAAAGGAGTAGGAAAGGATTGTCTAAACAGAACTTCTACTGCACAGGAAATAGCAGTAAGGATCAACAAATGGGTTTACATCAAATTTAATTGCTTAATATGCTAATATTCTATATTCATGGTAACTAGTGCTTAATTCACTGCCTGGTTTATAGTAGATGTTGGTAAAATGAAAATACTTGGTGTACATCTTGATACATCTGAGAAGTTAATCATGTGAAGTGATCTCTAAGTAACCACACAATTCCTTCACTGTTTTCCACTTGCTTCTCTATAGCTGGTTCTGTGTAGTAAATTTACCCTGTGCTTCCTCAGTCCATATCATCAAATGCTATTATCTTTTCCATTT
The DNA here is from genome assembly GCA_004027455.1 of Hydrochoerus hydrochaeris. Lineage (NCBI taxonomy): Eukaryota > Metazoa > Chordata > Mammalia > Rodentia > Hydrochaeridae > Hydrochoerus > Hydrochoerus hydrochaeris. Next base: position 41,266 of record PVLA01000534.1, on the reverse strand, counting down.
CACACCCAAGTTTTTAGCATGCTATCATGCTCATGTCTCGTGCACGACTTCGGAACCCTACAAAGTCACCCACCGTCATTTATTTCTGGATGACTTAAGTGGTTTTCTCATCAGATTCTGAAACCTGCTGTTTCATGGTAGAGAGCTGTGAAGCATTTGCCACCATCTGTTTTTCACTTTTTTCTTGTAGGTGGTAGTTCCCAGAACTCTGTTCCTTTTCTGCTTATTTTTAAGAGCAGATATGATAGAAATATAATTAAATATAAAGATAGAGGAGGGAGAGATAGGCAGATTATATAGCCAGGCAGGCAGGCAGGCAGGCAGGCAGACAAACAGATAAAGGAGCCCATATACACTCCTGAGTTGACAGATGCCGTCCTCTGTGTGCTGTGGTTTGAATGTGTTCCCCAAGTTCGTATCTTACCAATGCACCAGTATTGAGAGGCAGGATCTAAAATGAGGGCATGAGGTCTCTGCTTTCAAGAACGGAGTAATATCATTAAGGAAGGGATGGGTTAGCAATTGGGGGCTCCTGATAAAAGACGACGTTGGTCCTTTTTCCCTCTTCTGCTCTCTCATCTGTGTGCTCTCTGCCCTTCTGCCTTCCACAATGTGGCCCAGCAAGAAGGACTTCAGACGGCTTAGGCCCCATGAATTTGGACTTCTTAACCTCTGTGATTGTAAGAAATAAGTTTTTGTTCTTTAGAAATTACTGAGTCTTGTCATTATTTTAGTAATATAATTGATGTTTTCATGCAAATAAAGCCAAAAACTTTCACTTTCTAACCAGATAGATGGAAGGCAATGGATTAAAAAGTAGGGGAGCTACACAACAGGTTTAGCATTCTCTTAAAGTATTAACTGTATATATAAATCGTGCTGCCACTTCAGTTAGGAAAAACCCAAAATGATATAGTTATGATTGTTACTTTGCCTCTGAAATGCTCAAATCTGCATTTTCATTTCAAGCTCCACTGTCTCCCCCCACTTGATTTTTTGCTCCCAGTAGTTATCACAAGAGCTCCATTGCTCTTCCTGCCTCTGCTCATCCAAGTTTGAACCAGACTTCTCCGGTCACAGAAGCCAAATGCCTCAGGCAGCCACAGTATGACAGAAAGGCCAACCTGACCAGCCTCCTTTGCATGCCAAGCTCCCAAGACTGGGAAAAAGCAGCCATGCAAATTTTCCTATGAGGCTAAATTGGGGAAGAATCAGGATATTAAGTGAGAAAAATCTTTTAAAAAGGCAAACATAATCTTATTATGCCTCTAGGCAAAGTAAATCAATGTTTCCACATCACACAGAAGATTAAGTACAAACTCCCTACCCTGACGGCTTCCTTTTTGGACTCCCCACATTTACGTGTTGTCAGCCATGAGTCAGCCGTGATCACTAGGTTGCCTTCGTCCAGATGATCATTCCATTTATCAGCCCACAACACATTTTTCCTCTCAACTGAAAAGCGAGTAAATAGATAAATAACCAAACTTTTCCATGAGATTATATATAGTAAAAGCTCCAATGAGAAAAATCTTTATTTAAAGGCCAATACACAGTTCAATATTTTAACTATTTTTGATAAAAAGTTTTCCAAGTTATTTTATGTCTGTGATCCTCAAGAAAACTGTGGCAAACTTATTAATGTATGTAGACATTTGCATATATACATACACAAAAAATCTATATCTATATTTCACAACTAGCTAAAGTCATGCATGATTTTATTAAAATAATAATACAGAATAATTTAGGATGGAAGAGTGAGAGAAATTTAAATAAGTATAAATCATCATTCTGGTAAAACCAATGGTTTGTTTTCCTATTCTTAACTTTTCACCTGTATTTGAGGCATATTTCATATAGTTCAACCAGAAATTGCCCTTTTTCTACATTCTGACCTCTTTAACTTTGTATTATAGCTGTAGTTATGAAGCAACACAGAATTTATGATCTATATTTTAATACTTTCATTATGTTCCATAAATTAGAAATAGAATAATTAACTATCTCTATGCTGTTGAGCATTTGGGCAATATCATCACACTGGTAAAAGTATGCTAAATAAATTTGTGGTGAGTATATGCACATGTAAATGCATGCAAATATTTTTTTCATATTTTTTTCATATATGAATTCCTTGGATTGATATTAAATCATTCAAAACCTTTATGACTTATACTGAACAAACTATATTCCTAAAGTAATATAAAATATGCATTATCACTAATAGTATGTTAAAGTTTAAGTGTTTTGCATGAGCTGACATTTGAATTCATAATCATATTTATTTATATACATTTTACATATGAAATACCTAATTTTTGAAGCCAAGGTTACTATATATAACAGAACATTTTCAGAATTACCTTTGTCATAATTTGAAGTTTTGAATATTTAGCAAGCTACGACATGACAATGATTTCTTGATAAGTGCATGGATGTTTAATTCCAAAGTCTCACCAGTATTGAATATTTAAACTTGGTTATCAGCTTTGTACTAGTATTAGCTCTTTATCCAACCATGTTTTATTTTTTATAATGCTATCAGCTTTAATATCATCTTCCATTTTTCTAATGCCTGAGAGTAAACTACTGCAAAGGGTATCAGACTAGCAACATGTGCAGTGTGTGCCAAGCATATGACAAAAACTCTGCTAGTCATTTTTCTAATTTATAAATTTTAATATTTATTACATAATGTATCCTTTATTATATCTACCTTGAAATGGTTCTAATGAGAATTAAATATTGAGAATTGTTTGTATGATGTGTGAAATACAGAAAACAAAGTTTAATGAGTTATATGATTTATTATACATCTATATGCAACTTTTTAAAAATCATTTTTTATTTTTTTCTCTCTTCCACTTTCTTCCCCTATGTTCTTTTGTATATTTTCTACTCTTTTTTGCTAGTAAATATTACCTTGTTCATATTTGGGTTCAAATACGTGTTTCTAGGGAATTCATACATGCAAGTAAAATAACATCTTACCTACTTACTAATTGCCCAACATTGTAAGAAATTCATGGTTCACATCTCTGACTTCTATCTCCCAGGCATATGCCATTAGTTTTCAGAATGTTTCATCTGAAAACTTTGTATTTTGTACTTTTCTTTCTCAGTTTATTTGTTTAGAGTAAAAATTTCTTTTTGAAAGACATAAATACCTCAGGAAAAATGAAACACTGATAATCTAAAGGAAAAAAAGATAGTATTTCTTAAATTCATATGAACTACTACCTTAAAAAGCTAGCTTTCAGTCCTTTAGTCCATTGAGACAGTTCTCTCATTTTTATAAATTGAGATGATCTTCAGATAACTTTCTCTTTTTCTTTTTTTGTACCAGGGATTGAACTCAGGACCTTGCGCTTGCCAGGCAGGCGCTTATGCCACTGAGCTAAATCCCTGGCCCCTAGATATCTTTCTACTCTGCTTTCTTTTACTTCACAAGAGATTTTTACCATCTTCCCTTAATATTAATATTTACAGATGACGCTAAGCTAATTTAGTTTGCTAACAGAAAGCAGTGTCTATGTAGCTTGAATTCCTGCCTATGTGGTGGTTTGTAAAGCCAATTATACCAGCACGTTTGTGCACACATGTGTTTGACCAAGTGCATGGCTGCCCTGGAGGAATGACATCCATGAGACTTAGTTTTCTCTCCTACCATGGTACCATTTTAGACTTCATGTTGGGAAAGCTAAGCATTTGTTTCCTCTTTAACTACTTTGGATCGCTGGGCAGTAGTCTTTCAAAATTTTTTAACATTGACTTGAGGCCTGATTCTTAAGCATGTTAATTTATTAAGTCTCTCCACTGGGACAGATATTTTAGTTCCAGTCAGTACAAAGCTTTCTCATTTTCATTTCAGGTCAGTAGATAAATCCTCTTAATATTTCATAAATGCCAGGAGTTAGTTAGCACTGTTGAGACAACATTAAACTAATCTCTTGCACTCTTGACACAGCCTTTCTTTTATTATTTACCTCAGAAGATGTCACATTTGTAGATCATATTTACATTTCCTCTGAAACACAGTAATCAGTGGTTTCTTCAAAAATAGAGTATTCTGCAGTGATGTCCTAAAAGAAACTAGGAAAACTTTTCAACTTCATGAAAGCCAAATGTTTCAAATCTCATAAAATTCTCACCTGATAACTACAGACCAGTGCTTGCAAAGAAGGGATTAACTTAAATTGTGTGGTTTGCTGGCATTAAGGTCAACTTTTTTTTCCTTACTGCAATTGACAGTCTGGTTTCCTCCTTAATTTGTAACTTGAAGGAAATAAAAACTTTCTGTTGGATGTTTTTTTAAAAAAATATTCCGAGTTTGTCAATTTTAAATGATACCTCAAGATATCTGACTTTTGATATGTTTACATTCTTGTTATTTGGTTTGCCTAGCTTTCAACATGGCTATCCTATCATTCTATAAAACTAAGAATGGTTTTCAGAATTCCCTCTTCATCAACCTCTCCTTTACCACATTTTTTAACATTTAGATTGTCTGTTCCATACAGTTAAAGCATGAAGCAAAACACTTTCTCAAATTATCACTACTACAAAAACAACCAAGATCACAGAACAAAATTTATGAGAGGGCATTAAATTAAAATGGGCTTAGGGAGAGGATAACCTTTTCTTTCTCCTCTTCCTTCTCTTTGTCCCTCTTTCTCTTCTCTTACCTCACTTGTACCTTATTTTCTTTGTGTTTCCATTTGCTATTGTTTGTCTCCTCCTCCTGTTTCTTTTCCCCCAATTGGCAAAGGTTTTATTCAAAGGCTACAAACAAATTTCTATAATAAAATCACCCAAGGGCAGCATCTCTTAATCTCTGCTTTAACGCCTTTGTGCCTGTGGGATAATTTCTGATATATAGCAGCATGAAATTGAAAAACTTTATGTCTTAAACTTTGTAAAAACTGTCATTATCTTAAGTTGTTTTACCATTTAGAAATAATGCCCAAGTTTCTAACTGGGTAAATTTATTAATTCTAAAATCTAGAAATGTATACAATAAACACTTTGTTCCATTACAGGAAAACCAATTTTAAGGCATGTAATGTGCATGTCTATATATGTATGCGTACATGAGTGTATATGTACATATACTTAGTGACTATTTTCTTCAAATCATTGGGAGGGGAGGCAACCTTGAAAGGCAAATTGAAATCTGGAAACAATATTATTTTTGGCAAATTCAATGAAAGATTTGAGTAAAATTCTCTAAGTCCCCCTTTCAACAAAATCACTGGATCTACTTGTGGTGTTCCCAGGTATCACAATTGCTTTGAAAATTGACTTTTTCCTTCTCTTTATTTCCCATCATTTCAAATTCTTCCGTTTTCCTACTACTTAAAAAATAGTATTTATGGGAACATTTAAATAGATGTTAGTAAATGCTCCATAGTTTTGAAAAATAACTTAAAAATGCATGTGTCTTGTCAGCATAGTGTACCTGGAAACCAGGTACACTAACTCTTTTCCACATTTTTATCGACAGCCAGTTTAGCTATGGTTTTACACATCTTTATTAATTAAAAAGTCTTATGTGAAGTCTGATTTAAAAAAAGATGAATCATAAAGATTGTATGAAAGTACAAAAAACATCAATACAACAATTTCTTAATGTTTAGATTAAAAGGTACATTGGAGTTTTTGGATCATGTATTGCTGAAGTTCTCTTGTACCATTTCCTCTCAGCCATCTACCAGTAATAACTTCTGTGTGTTGGAGGTATACATAAATGGTATGGAATTTGCCTGGAATACTCAAGATACTAGGTTCAATCCCTAGCACTTCTCAGAAAAAAAAAGTCACTTTTGAAAACTAACATGGTATCATGTCTGTGATGAAGCATAAATTTAAATAATATGGGAGAAGGTATTTAGGTGAATTCCCTTAAATTAATATATTCTTAAACAATCTAAAAATAATAATCTGCAAGTTAACTGACCCTAGCACCCATTAATAATAATAATTTACATAATTGCTTTATATATTCATTAACTATGAGGATTTTATGGTACTTAAATATCAAAAATGAATCCAACTATGCCAATAAATTAAATTTAAATTGATATTATGTATTACGCCCATAATTTGCCTTAATAAAACTAATTACTTTGATTTTTCACCAAAGTGAGTTCTCTTAAGAATATGATATATTAAAATATAGTAAAGCAGAAGATCACGAATGTTGGATTTTAGTCCCAGTGGCATTACTTACTGAAATGAGTGGTTGAAATAAATCACCTCTGTAGACCCTTGACTATTTGATTTGGAAACAGAAATTTGGAGATCATTTTATATGCTTATTTTTAGCTTGAAATATCTGATACATAGTAACATACTGTCTTGATTTTATAATTCAGTCACAAGGTGGCACTATTAGTAATGATTTTAATTCAAGCCACAGATAAAACTAGGGGAGTTTCAAAATCTGTGTATCAAAAAAAGTATCAAAATATGTAAGAACATGCTATCACGCACTGTCACACATCCAAACACACACAACATTGGTTGATTACTAGTAACATCTGGATGAATGCTCAACAATTCAGTCAACCAACTGTCTGCCTGACACCAATATGATTGATTGATTTTTTTCATTTCCATCAGACTATTTCAACGTTAGTCAGGCAATCAAGATATATTTACAAGAATGTGTGCAAGATAAAGATTGATAATTACATGATTTCAACATAACTAGGAACTCCTAAACAGGATGTATCAATTTTATGAGATGTAAGGAAAGTTGTTGAAACATGGAGAAATTGCATCACTGAGTTTGCTATTAAATTAAAAAGAGAGTGTGCTGATATATAGACATTTTTCAAGTAACTGTAAAGACAACTTATAGAAACTTTAAAATGTGTACATCACAGAGATGATTTAGAATCTGGTCTTTAGGGCATTTTTTGCTCGGATCTTTCAACCTCTTGTTGCCATGTATACTGAGGATCAAAAAAAATGATTGTGGCTTAAGCAATAATATAAGTTAATAGACTATTGCTCTAATAGTACACAAATTATTTCTAAAATCTGATTTTCTTCCCTTTTGTTTACTTGATGGTTCTTAAATCATTCATAACTAGGTTCAAAGGCAATTCCTTTCTTCAATGTTTTCCTGATCCAGCAAGAATTGGTCATTCTTAAATAATTTATAAAGTTCTTATACTTAGTATTGGAAATCTTAGCAGCCCTACAGTCCACTCTTTTTGTCTTACTGATGAGAAAAAACTCCACAGAAGAAATACAAGAGGAAAATTGCCACATCTACTATGTAAAAATGGCAGGAATCCCAAACCCAGTATTCTTTCTACCATGAACTATCACATTTCAAATGACAGAAAGACCTTTCTGCCTTAAGTGCAAATCTCACGTACCTTCCTACTCTGTAAGCTCCTTTTAGAAAGGATAGAGAGTGTGTATTTCTTTCATCTTGTCTACGGTAGCATTTGGTAACACGGATGTATGGAAGACATGCATTTGAACAAAACGTGATTAAATCTAATGAACAATTTTAATACAACTAACATTACTTCCATATTTATTTGTACCAACTGTAGTGTTTATCTTCAGATAATTACATATTATATTTTTTTTCATATGTTACAAACCCATCTGTGGTGAGAAATGAGATTTTTAAATAGATTTTATTGTAAGTTACTTGAAATGGGTAGTAATTACAAATTTTTATTATTCAGTGATTTTCACTCTTCCAACCCCAATTTAAAATGCCGCAATTGGGTGTGGAATCAAGCTGAGCTTTACACCTTGGTTCAGTAGACATTGGCTGAACACATGCTACTTTCTGGAGAGAACTTTGTGCAATGCATGTGACTTCAGTCAGTTCATTCAATTTCCTTCAACATAATCTTCCTCTGCATGGTGAGCAATGATGTTAATTTCTGCACAGATCATTTTACCGAATAAATAATTTACTTCTTCCAAAATCCAGAAACACAGGTACACATTTTCTTTGAGCAAATTTGAAATCCTCTCTTTTCTTTGGAGATGACAGAGAGTATAAATCAGTATAAAACAGAAATAAAGTCCTTGCCCCCCTTTCCAGTGGTTGTCTTACTGTCAAAAAATAACCAGACATACCTGGTTTACCCACACTGGTCTTTGGAATACAAAGACAAATACATTTTAATAACTCACATGATTATAATTCTTACCATACCTATGGAAGTAGAACCTCTGTTAATCCCCTTAAAATGTCATGAAAGTATTTGTTGAAGTTCTGAGAAATTTCTCTTAAGCCGTTTCATGTTTCCCTCTCTCTTTCCTTTTGCTGATCTATTTCTGAAGCCCTGGGGTGAGTGAGTGCCTTGCACATCTCCATAGTAACCTCTCATTGCCGTGCAGGTGGACAAGTGCACGTGCTGAGGATGCAGCCTACAAAGGAGTGAGCGCTGTCTGGCAAGGCTTCTTCAGTTGGCGCTAAGCAGGTGTTTAAAAATACTTAGGCAACAGTGAGTCCGCAGTACCAAAGCCTCGCCTAGAATGCTGAGCATATTGTAGGCACGCGGCGTCCAGCACAGGAGGTAGGAGAATGGCCTTCCTCTCATTTCACTGCCCTGCTCTTCTGAGTTTCAAATGCTGGCCTGCCAATGTTCCCACACTGGAAAGAGATCACTTTGAAAAACAGCATCAACTTCTCCAGGACGGTGCTTCTCAAAAAGGATAAGGACAACAAATACACAAATACATTTCTTTCAGCAGGCTCCAGGCCCAAGAATTAATAAAATGCTCTTGTTTCCTTTTACCTTCTATTCTGCAGCTGCTCTTCCTCATCCCAACTCTTGATATTCTCTGTGTCTATAGGAAAAGGAGAATTCTCTAGATCATTCTTACTTTACTAGATAGGCCAAGAAATGCCTGATTTCTTAACCGCTGGTGCAAATAAATAAGAATGTTCACTGCTGGTGCAAATAAATAGGAAAAAAGTAAGATATCAATTATTTAGAAATTAATAAAAATGAAAACATGGTTTATAAAATTGTGAGGTATAACTTTGAAGGTACTCATTATAAAATTTGGTATTTATGCCTTAAAATTTTTATAAATAAGTAAGCTAAGTTTCAATTTAAGAAATTTAAATAATCAAACTAGCAATGGGTTTGCATGTGAGTGACACCAGTACTGAGGGAATGATATAGCTCAGTATAAAGTACATGGTTCCACTCATAGGGGGCAAGAGAGACAGGGGCAGGAGGGAGAAAGGAAGGAAGTGGGGGAGAAAAAAAGGAAGGAAATACACGTAACAAAGCTACGAGAGCAAAGGGGTTAGTATAGTTTCAAATGTAATATGTTAACAAACCAAGTTTAAAATGAGGAACAGTAGAGGTACAATATTTCTGTTAACATAATAAAAAGCACCACCTAACAAGCTAAATTAAAAATTTTATAGTAGCAAAATATATAATATTAGTGATGCAAAGTGTAAAATATAACTATACATAAAAGTGAGATAAAATAAAAATCTTAAGAATTTTATTTATGTAAGTATGTGAATAAATTTGAACCGCTAAAGATGACTGGTTTTCTAACACAACAAATTATTTAAATTGGACCAGTTACACAAAATAAGAATTAAGTGGATTGTAGTATGTAATAAATTACTACATACATTTTTGCATTTTTAATCCGGAAGACTGGTTTGCTCATTAATGTGGAGAATCTTGTCTTACCATGAGAAAATATTGTGACCACAAGCAAGTTAGCAGCACATTTAGATACTTGTCTGTTAATAAAAAAAAATTAAATATAAAAAACATAACTGAGCACCAGGAGATAAAACTGAAAGAGAATATCATGTGTAAGAGAAAATGGAGCACAGGAAATAACCATGACTTTATAACATATATTTCTATAATTGAAATTTAAAGAAATTTAAGCAGTCACATAGAAAAATGGGTAAGCAATTCAGAAAAGAACAAAAATACATATGACATGAAAACACTAAAGCTCATGACCAAAGTCACAGAAATACAAAATTAATAAATGATGAAGAACTGCATGATCTCACTGATATGCAGAATATAAAAACATCAATTTCACTGAAGTTGAGACTACAGTGGTGGTTAGCAGAAATTGAAGGGAACAGATAGGAGGGAGTAAGGAGAGAAATTGGGCAATGAATACTAAACTAGAATTCTACAGGAATAAGAAGCTCTGGCATCTTACTGCAGGATATGATGCCTGTAGATAACAATATTATACTATATATTTCAGAAAACTGAAAACATTTTAAATTTTATCAGAAATGACCAGTGAAATAGATATGTTTACCTTAATTTAAATACTACATGCATACGTGTATGCATGTGTCTAAATGTCATATGGTGACTGGTATAGTTTATGTGTGAGTTAAATTAAATTTAATTTAAATTTTAAAAATTACAAGACAGTTATGTTGCCTACAAAATTTACAAAAACTTTACATTTTGATAATAATATCAGCATGGATGGAGATCTGAAAAATGAGTACCGTCGGATGACATTAATGAAAATACAGAATAGCCAAAATATTTGAGTGGGAAATTTGAAGGTCAGTTAAAAATCAAAATGCCAGTTCTCTTTTTTTGGCTGGGGGAAGCAAACTTAAGACCTTGCACATGCTAGGCAGGCACTTGTGCTGCTGAGCTATATCCCCAGCCCAACTCTCATTTTTTGGAACAAGCCAAAATAAAAAGTTAGACTTAAACACATGTATTGGTAAGGATATCTGCGTAGCATTGTGGTGATATCAAAACAGTAGGAATGTATGACTTAATTGATTAATACTACTCAATAGATGAATAGCTAGGTAATGTGTGTGATGTTCATTCAGAGGTATAGTACCATATTCATTCCAAAACATGGGTACCTCTGAACTTAAAAACATATTCTATGTTTTGCTGTGAAAAAATCAAATTGGAACTATATCAATGGGAAATTTTCCTTTTTGGTCTTTTGGGACAACATACAAAGGCCAATATATGTCTGAATAATAAAGGTTTCAAATGTATGTTTGAAACAGTTAACAATGCTTATTTACAAAGCATTGGAGAGGAAAATGGAGAGAAAAATATATTTTACTTCATATGCATAAAAAAGTGAATGACAGAGAAATAAGGGGACTTTGAAACATTTCTCTTTTGTTCCTTTCTTCAATTTTTAAATTAAAATAAATAGTTGAATAAATATAAATCATGCTGGTGAAGTTTTATAAGCTTTGAAGGTTAGTGAAGCAGGTTGGCAATGAATGCTGTGTGTTCAAGAAAGAAATAAGTTTTCAAGTAGAACTTTGATACCTTAACAATTATGAGCAAAAATATTGTTCTTTAAATACAGGCCCGCTAGTCACTCAGTGTTGTCTGCAGGATAGAGTAGCTCATATTTGTTAAGTATGATTTCTACCCTGTCAAATTAATATCCATATCACTCCCATTTATCAGCATGCTACCATATTATACAGATATTGTTTTTGGCAGTGTTCTTCAAACTGTGAGTCACAAGAGGTGAGTTGCAGGATCAATTTAGAGAGTCCTAACCGCATGTTTTAGAAAGCAAGATTAGAATGAAATAGAACATAGCATATCATACAAGCATATAGTGAGAGACTCTTAGTGTTTCATGAAATTTTAGCTTTAGGTATATTGTATAACTAGGTGGGAATATGAAATGCAATTTTTTAGTGTATGTCATTGGCAAAACATTTCAGACATTGCTCTTAGACTTAGCAAGGAAAAAAAACAAGTGTATTCTTATAGATGCTTCTACAGTGTGTGTGTGTGTGTGTGTGATATGAAAATTTATTTGACAGGGCCTAAATAACACCTCGTGCTAGCAAATAACAATTTTTTATAATTTGTACTACTGGCATTTTAGCTAAGTTCTTCAAATAGTCAGATTTTGTTTTCACTTCTGTAATGACAGCATTAAAATTGCCCATATTTTTAAAGGAGTTTACACCTGTGAGAGTCAGTGTCCCATTACTAGGACAATACCAGAGCAAACAATGTAAGAAAGAAATAGTTTCTTTGGGCTTGTGGTTTCCAAGGTTTCAGTCCATGGTCACTGGGCTCCATTTATCCTGGGCCTCTTGTGAGGTAGAGAAGGCATAGTAAAACACATCTCTTACCTCATGGTGAACAGCAACTATAGAGGAAAAGATATAGTCTCCAAAGTCACACACATGATCCACTTTCATTAACTAAGTCCCATCAACTAAATTTCCATCACCTCCCTCTAGTGCCATTAAATTAAGAGTCTGTCAATTAATTCATTCATGAATTTTGAGTTTTCATGATCTAATCAAATTCTAGAAGCTTCACCTCTGAACATTGCTGCATTGAGGACCAAGCTTTCAACACATATGCTTTTTACAGGGTCACATCATGTCCAAAGCATAACAAGGAGCCAATGTTATGTTTTTCAACTATGTACATGGTGGTACATTACTTTTCAAAACCACCAACAAAAACATTTTATAGTAAAATAAGCATGCTCACATAATGGAAGAGTCTAAGTCATATGGACTTGTGAAATAAGAAGCAAGACTTCAAAGACACTTCTTTACTTCAGTGGTCACTTCTGGAGCTGTCCTGGAAGTCCTGGCAGTGCCCATTCACTCTCTTGCCCCAGGGAGCACTTCAATGGAGAAGATTTGCTATAAGCTGTTGTTAGCCAGAGCTATAATTATCAGGTGAAACCTTGGCAGAACTAATGGACACCTACTTGAGAGTGGAAAGCAGTGTTTGAATAGGAAATGTGAAAGTAATAACTTTTGGCTGGACTGGACAATTTTTAAGGACTAGAGCCCATTTATTTATTGTAAAATACTAGGATTTTATTATGAAGATAAAAGGAGAAATAAAAGAAGAAGAAAGAAGAAGGAGGAGGAGGAAGAGAAAAAGGAGGAGGAGAAGAAAAGAAGAAGAACTAGGACAAGGAGAAGGAAAAGGAGGAGGAGGAGAAAGATGAACGGGAGGAGAAAGCGAAGGGGAAGGAGAAGGAAGGGGAGGAGGAGGAAGAAATTTTAAAACAGGAATATCACGGGGATTCAAAAACAGTTTTACATCTTGAATAGAGTCTCACTGGAATTTAAACTATCTCTTTGGGTCTATGCAAGTAAATTGGTTAAGGTACTTGCTATGGCATTTTCAGTAGAGATGAATTTTCTCAATTTTCTGAGTTTTCTCAACCAACTATCTGTTATGGCTATTTTTTAACTTTTGCCTGATTGTGCCTTCTGTTCACAATTAGTCTCATGGGCTCTGCTTCATTATCTTTCTACTATCTGGCTATTTCCAACCATGACTGGCTGACTGCCTCCTCAGTTCATGGGATTGGAGAATATTTCTAAGTCCATGGTTAAAGAAGTCACTTCCTGTCTGAGTTGATAACAGTGGTTAGGACAGACTCTACGTGTGTTAGCCTAGTTCAAGCCAAGATAAATTGAGCATTAGGTATATGACCTTGGGCAGTTGATGGAAAGTCCTGTGCCTCAGTTTCTTCATCCAAAAATTGTAAACATCTCATAGGATTGTCAAAGAATTGGTAAATATTATGTAACTGCAAAAATGCCTTACTCACTGTAACTCTTGAGCAAGAGTGAGATAATCAAGCAGAGCTTTTGCTTTGGTTATTCCCAGTTCCCTAGATAACCTATAGGCATGACCAGCAGGCGATAGATAAAGAGAGTATGATTGATACTCTGTATGAATGTACAGAACATTATTTGTCCAATTCTTACGAAGCAGTACTGTCTCTCAAGTCCAGCGGTAAAGCGTCTATACTGGCAGGGGAATGTAGAACATTAAAAAGTACAGTCATAAATGAAAGAAGATGTTTTACAGAGAGTGAAAAGTACAGTGGGGAAGAGGGAGGAAGATCAGTGCTGCTTTGGGTAGAGTGATAGAATCACAAGAGTACCATTTCTCTTAAGACTGACAGACAGCAGGGGCTTGTTACTTGTCAAGTGAGAAAGGAAAAGATAGCATTGTAGGTAGAAGAACGAATTGTTAGACTAAAAATAGAAACTTATCTGCATAGTGATCTGGGAGGATAGCGGTGGGTGGTGAAGTAGAAAGTATAAGTAATGTCCTGGCAATGTATGGCCTTTTCAACCTTCTATAAATTTGTTTTATTAAAATAATTATGCACCTTTGGAAATTGTATAGGCCAGAAATTTTATTAGTTAAAGAACTTGTAGATGGAGAAATTGTATGTTTTTTTAAAGAATTGCTAGATTGTAGGTGAGCAGGAGTGGAGTTATGGAGTCAAAAAAGTGTTAAACAGTATTACAATATCTTAGAGAAAGATGATGATTGGTTTGGTTGGATGAATGGAGAAAAGAACGAGGAATTGGATGAATGCGCAATATATTTTGAATGGGACAGGATTTGCTATTGAATTAGATATGGTACAAAGAAAGGAGAAAAAGAAAACTGAAGGCTGATAGGTGTTTGGTGCAAGCAAGTAAGTCAATGTTTGTGCCATCAAAAGAAATGAAAATAAAGGGGAAAAGACATTTGGAATCAAGAATCCAGTGGGTAGAAACTCAAAAGTTATCTGTGCCAAAAAAATGTTATCTGTGTTAGAGTAGAAATAGGCACATTAGATATGCAAATGAAGGTATCAAGGAGGCTGCAAATGTATGGGACTTAAGCTTAGTTGTAAAGTCAGAACTAGGCAAACTGTATGTGCACGTTCATCCATGACCTGTAAAAAAGGCACTGGAAGAGATAACTGACTGGTGGGTTTGGAGTAAGGATAATGCCCATTCCTCTGATCAACGAGCATTTAATTTTGAGAATCAGGCATAGGAGAAAGAATAATTAATGGAAATTCGTTCCTTTAATGAAGGAAAATTCAAAACAAAGAATGTGGTCATCTGGGATTAAAGAATTGCCCTCCATACAGTAGCATAAAGACTCTTCATACAGAAGTTGTGAGTTTGGCAGTATTTTGAAGGCAGCCAAACCTGCTCATTCTACCTGTGGCAGACCAAAACATACATATCCTTCTTACCTACAATACTTTTCAAACATCTTCAGTGTTCATGAGAAAAGCAACGAGAGCACCTATCTGCTTTTAATGGTGGTGGGACAAGGGCATCTTATGCAGTACCAGTGTTGTTTGTATTCAGAGAAATATCACTGGAGTACTTCAAAAGATATGTGCTGGTCTCTAAGCTTATATCAATGCTATGCGCCATGCGCTTACTTTTAATTCTTCAAGAACTTGTTCAGTATCATGTTCACAATTCTTCACCTAGAAACTAATGGCAGTACTCACTACTATTGCAACACATAGCAAAGGTTGGAATCAAACAGAGAGCAATTCAATAACTTCAGTGACAAGTCCTTGGTCTAACTAATGCAGTGACAATGCTTATGCAGGTAAAGAATAGATGGAGATTTGTGTTCCTTAAACCTACATATGAAGTAATAGAAACAGAAATAGCATTATACTTTGGTTAGAAGGGAAGATAACAGAGGTCCTCTTCTTAAATTTGATTTTGACTCCACTAACATCAGACTATACAGACAAGGAACTTTGTGCTTATAAGATACATTGGGATATCTAAGTGACTCTGGGATTCCAAAGAGTAGGAAATTACAAAGGTGATAAAGCAGAAAGTTATCTGAAAAGAAAACAGGACAGTAACTCCCCATGTTTCTAAAATTTGCTCTTTTGTTGCCCATGTCAACGCACAAACTCCTAGAAATATATTCTCCTGTATGTATAAAATCAAATCAACCCTTTCCTCCCTGCCATTCTGCCTGTTTTGTACCTCCCTCCCTTCCCTTTCTCTTGCCCTCCTTTCTATTTTTCCAGTTTTTCTGTCTTCCACCTTCTTTCCATTTAATTATTTATGATGTGCCAAATAGTGACAGGCCTAGTAGCTAGTACTTAGCTTGGATATTGGTAAGCTTATATATTTATGAAAATTCTACTTTATTTAGGATTGAACTTTTTCTTCTCCCAGCCATGGGTCACATTGGACAGGAAACTTGTAGAGGGTGGGGGGAAAAGTGGTGTGGACAGCTGTTAGTATCTCCGGCTAAAGTTTGTTCTTCCTTCCCATTGGCTCTCATGGACAAGTCCTGAGATCACCTTCCTTAGGGCTCTGTTGTGCAGAAGTGCTCCAGACAAACATGCCACAGAAGCACAGACAGACAAACCACAATGCAAGCTGTGAGGCAGACCACCCCTTACCCATCTATGATTCAAACAAAAGTCAGACAACTTTTATGTGTACAGTATATTACCAAGGACCTACACTGTGTATATTTTATTTGTTTTGGTGTATTGCTTTTAATGTGTTACAGTATGGTAGAAGTAAGGGTTGCTGGATATTTTTTCAATATCAGCTAGTCAGTAGACACTTCTATGTTTTCCTTTCCCATTGACACTGCTTTAGTAACCATTGTTTTAAATAGCATAATAAGTCCAACAACCAAATTCATAAATTCACCTGTTTTTTAATCTCTACAATTTTGACCCAAAACTGAGTGAGCAAGGGACAGGATTCAGTTTTCAGTTTCACCATTCATTACTCATTTGGTGATTAAAAAGTACAAATCAGCTGTATTATGTGTATGAAGTGAATAGATGTAGGTTCAGGAAATAAGATGGAAATGAGAAAAAATTGATACTGAGAAGTTGTTTATATATTTATTTACATGTATTATCAGTTTTAATTGTCAAAACTATCCCAAGAAGTAGGAAAACCTTCTTTCTATAGAGCAGAAAAGAAGTATTTATAAATAAGGCATAAAACATTCATATGTTTGAATGTTTGTTTGTTTATTTGTTTGTTTTTCTTTAGGCAGAGGTACGGACAGCCTTGTTTTTGGATAACTGATCACATTATAATTCTTTTCATGGAAAGAAATTGTCTGTTCTTGACAGTACAGAGGGGAGTAATAATCCTTCGTGTACTTGTCTTTTCCTTTTCATCTTTTAATGTAATTTTTTTAAAAAAAATCAAACCTTCAACTTGGAAAGGAGAAAAGTTGCCTTCCTCTTGAAATAAATAACAGATCTGGAGTTCCAGCCACCTGATGTTCTTTGAAATGTCAATTTTAAGGGAGAAAATTAGTGTTGGAGAGCCCAGGACTAAATTTCAACTGTGCCTCTCTAAATTGTGCATGCAAATGGGCAATTAGACCTGCGATGGGTAATTGCATGCCTAAGTGAACCTTCCACAAGTAGCTTAGACACCGATTTTGAAGGTTGAATCTGTAGAAGTGCTTATAAACTCCCTCTGCCGCTGAGACAGCCTGTGGAAACTCATCTTTACCTTTAGGAAGGGCACATGTCTCTACTCAAACCACTTCTCCCAAATACAAGAATCATCCAAGGAAGTAAAAAAGGTTCATGTGAAGAGCAGAAAATAATATAATTTATGTTTCATATATGATGCAAAGCATTTGATCATTTAAAAAAAATTTAAGTCATATAAATCATTTAAAAAATTAAAGTAATATAAAACACATGTAAAACTAGATAATTAAAAAAGCCATTTATCCATCCAGAAATAGTACCTTTTTCTTTATCTATTACTATTTTTCCTTATTTTCCTATCTTTCTAATGTAGTCATGAAATGTTCTTAAATATTCATGTTTTTTAGATGTTTAAAGTATTTTATAATGAATAACCTCCTATAAATACTTTGTCACTTCTGTGCTTTTCCATCATTATATAGAATTGACATCCAAATGTTTTATGCTTAAGTTATTTTTAATTTGTGCTATTTAAAATACATCATTATGAAAATGCAGTCATAAACATGAATGCCTCCTTAATTTTGCTTGATTCACTAATTGTTTCTTGAAATCACTTCCCTTTCATGCAATTCTGAATAATATTCTTTTACATTTTTGTGATGTAGGTAAAAGTAAACACTTATTGTTCTCATTCGTATTTTAGGTGCGGTTCACACCTTTTAAGGCCAGTTTTTTTGCTCAGCTCAGAGTAGTTATGAGTGGTCTCTTACCCTCCTGCAAAGACCCTTCTCCCTCTTTCAGAAAGCGATGTTTATTAACTCCCTGTGAAGTTACTCGGCTGTGGGGCTCACAACAAAGCACTAATATTACTGGTCTCACATCCTTTCTCTCATATTCTACCAAATAAAGCAGTGTGATACCAAACACAGTAAAATTTTCATGGGATTATGCATATTTTTAATGTATTCATATTTGTTTAAATCCAAAATCAGTAATCAGATTCACTTGCAGACTTGGGATGAGGGCTGGTCGGTGATACACACACGTACACCCATTCTCAACATGGACATTCATATTTTATTTCAAAGAGGATACATGCTTCAATATTCTCAGTAACCAAGCCTAGGGAGTTCATACCTAAATTAATTATCAGTGGAATCATAATGTTAGTTTAATTTCACAAAAACTGTGGTCACTCGCTAGGTGACAGAAATATCAATAGAGAGATCTCTGAATACAACAGGTCTTACCAAAGTATAGATGCAAATAGTCATTATCCCATCATTTTAGAACCAAGACTACTATGTTCACGTGAGAAACAGTTGAGTAAAAATCACTACCATATTGATAAAATATGACTTAAAGCAATTAAGTATTTGAAACCACACTATTGACACTGCAAATAAATGAAGCTGGGGTATGCAAAGACTGGGAGCAAAGAAGTAGCCTATCATGACCCTTTTTCTAAAGCAGCACTAAACAGCTCATCGATTCTCAAATTTAAATGAGAATGACTGTTGGACGGTGTGACGCACCTGTCCATACCCAGCAACTTTTTATAAGCCACAAATGAACCAGGTACTTATAAAGCTCTATTGATAATGAAATAATTTACTTCATTCATGAAAAATTAATGAGTATTAGGTATTCTTTAAACTGAGCTGCATTATTACTTAAAATACATTATAAATGTTTTGTCAGGTTGTTGTATTTCTTGTTTGCTCTGCTTTGATTTTTAACCTTTCAAGATTTTTAAGTTCAGCCTTTGAATACCTAAGTTGACTTATAAAATATACTTATATTTACAAACAATTGCTACTGATTTTAAACAGTTGCATTTGGAAATTGAACTGCTCAGAAGTTTTCCCTGTTTCAGTTCATCCCTCAGGTTATCTTCTGTTGTTTTTTAAAATTATTTCTGGACAATCACTTTCAAGGAGTATTTCCTATGCAGAAGAACATGTTAGTGAAGTATATAAAGTCACTCTAGCCTTATCCCATCCCCCCTTCTAAAATGTCACTTTCCAGGCTATAGTAGAATGGTTCACTTTCTTTACTGATGTCAGCTTTTCCCACACCTCACAACTTTTACCTATTGTATTTTCTGCCTTCTTCTGGTGTCATTTAATCCCTTTTGATTATTCCTCCTAAATACCGACCTGGATATCTTTCTTTAAATTGATTTTTCCTCCTCTGAACTTCCATACAACTGTTCCTTCTGTACTGTAGCATTTACCACTTTGTATTTTTGTCTTTTTTATTTAGAGAAAAATAGAAAAACAGAAAAAAAGGATAGAAATAATGCATAATGTAAAATAAATAACAGAAAGAAATGACTACTCAAAAAACCAGTAAGAAATCACTAGTGGATAAATTACATATTGTTATTTTAGAAATACTTGTTCAAGTTGCAAAATCAAAGCATGAAAAATGGACAGACAATCGAACAATGACAATACAAACTATTCTGTTTGATGAACTAACAAAAACTTAGTAGTATGGTTATCTATCTTGCACATTTAAATGTATATACAGTTATATCCTTTAGAGCACATTCTTTCCCTTTCATTATTACAATATCTATTATACACTTTGCATCTTATTACTCTTTCAGTTTTTTTATTATTTTTATACTAGAGAGACAATATAATATTTACAAATGTGAGTCTGATTTATTTCACTAATGAGGATATTCTCAAATTGTCTCCATTTCTCTATTAAAGCTTCAAGATCATCCTTTTTACAGCATCCATTCTGAAGTTGATGGACATTTGGGTTGTTTTGAAGAGTTAGCAATTACAAATTGTGCTGCTATAAACATGGGTGTACATATAACGCTGAGACATGAACTTTCCAATTTTTCTGGGAAAATACCAGGGAGGGAAACAGCTGGATCTTTTTGAGATAAGGTCTATGCACTTAAGGCTGGTCTTGAGCTCACTGTGTAGCTCAGGCTGGTTTTGGACTTGCTATGATCCTCCTGCCTCAGCCTCCCAAGTGCTGGGATTACAAGAGTCCACCACCACACCCGGTTTATCACTTTGTATTAATCACTACTGAATTCACAATTCTCTAGAACAAAGATAGCACCTCTCTTAATACATATCATTTTTCTAAAGGCACATTACATTCTTCTTTTGTGTATATAGCCTATATAGCACTTTTGTACTTTCTTTGTTGGCAGTTTTTTAAATTTCCAAAATCACTGACAAAAAAACCCAAGTATAAAATCATGCTACTAACTAGACCAAAAGAAGTAAATTTGTTTGCAGTATTAGTGCTAATACATGAAGGAAAAAGGCTAATTTTGCTTTGTTCTCCTTCACATGGGAGCATTCACTTCAGGCACCTTACTTTTTTTTTTTTTTCTTTTTTTGCCATTCTACATGTGAACCCATTTGGGAATGACTAGGTAAGTGCTATGAGTTTTTATTTTAAAGTAGGAATGCATTTTAATAATTTTCAATTTTTGTATGAATATAAAAAATAATAAAAATAATTGGCAAATTTGCAAACATGCAGTCCATATATATTGAGGATTAACTATACAAGGCGCTAGTGAAAAACAAATCATCTTCTCTATTATCAAAGTGCTTATAGTTGAATTAAAAGTAGGAAACTAAACAACAACAAAGCAAGGCAAAAGCAAGGTAAAGATGCATGGAGGAGCAGTAAAGGAGTTTGGAATGAGTGATCCCAACTGTAACCATATGAGGCTTCATGGTAGAAGTGCTCTGTGAACATACTGAGAAAGACAAGTAAGATTTTATCCAGTTGAAGAGATGTGGCCTTAGAAAATGAGTATACATTTCAATATATTTTTTGAAATATGTTTATTAAAATCTTATGCTAGAAAATGCTGCTATAGAGGATGTGGCCTTTGGGAGTGTTTTAGTTGCTTTTTCTCATTGTTAAGACAAAATACCTGATGCCCAAAAATAAATGGGGAAAGTTTATTTATGTCACCGTTTGTGGAGGTTTCAGTCTGTAGTTGGCTGTCTCCATGGCAGCCAACTACAGAGCAGTAGATGTTTATGGTGACAGAAGACAAAAAAAGCAGTGAGAGAGAAAGAGAGAGAGAGAGAGAGATTTCAGTCTCTTATACTGCATGCAGGCTATCTGCTGTAGTGCAAGTATAGCACTGACACAGTTAATCTCAGCATTAGACCATGAATCAGTTACAAACTCTAGATTCAACTGCCTCTGAAAAGCCTTTCCCCAATGAATGCATGAAGTTTTGAGGGGATATCCAGACACAAACAATAGCAGGGAGTGATTAGTTCATAAGAACAGTGCTCCCATGAATAGGATGGATGCTTTTATAAAAGAGATTCCAGAAGGTTACCTATTCCTCCCACAATGTGAGGAAGCAATGCAGACGCTATGAACTAGGAGGCAGTCTTCACCAAGCAATGGGTTTCCTAACTTACTGATTTTGGGCTTTACAGTTTCCATATCTGTGAGAGATTAATTTCTGTGGTTTATAAAACACCCAGTTTGTGCTCTAGCAATTTCAATGGACAAGGTATTTAGAAAGGCCAGCTTGAAAATGATTAAAACAGGGCATCAAGAGGAGCCTGTACCAACAGTAACACATGTAAAAATATTCTAGAAATGAAAACATGCTACAAGAAAGGGAAATGAGGTTACAGGATAAGTAAAAATAACCCCAGAATAATACCAAAGAAACAAAATCAAGAATGTTACCCACAGATTATACTATTTTTCTATTGTTGCATAACAAATTACTACTATATAAGCAACTAAAAACAATCTACAATGCTGTCTTCCAGTTTCTACAGTCAAGAATTCAGGCAATGACTGAAACTCCACCCAAAGTCTCACCAGGCTGTAATAAACACCTCAGCTGGGCTGAGTTCCTTTCTGGAACTCAAAAGATTGTCCTTGAAAGGCTGGGAATATGGCTCAGTGGTAGAATTCTTGCCTTGCATGCATAGGTCATAGGTTAGATCCCCAGCACAACAAACAGAACAAAACATCTGTCCTCTAACAATGGGAAATACTAGCAATATTTATATCATTCAGTATTAGGGGTGAGATACCCATTTTCCTGCTTGCTGTCAACCTAACCTAAGGCTACTCCTAGCCCTAGAACCTTATCTATATTACTCTCAGAGGATACCTTTTCACTTCTTCAAGGCCAACAAGAATATCTCTTGCTTCTGACCTCTCACTGCAAGCAAGTTAATCTATCTTTTAGGACAGGGTGATCTCAAAATTGATTAACTCAGAGTCAACTTTGCAAAATGCTCTTATTTTTGTCCCATAAAGTAATCCAATCACCAGAGTGAAATGTTTCCATAACCACAAGTCTTGTCCAGGATCAAGGGACAGAAATTATTGGGTCAAGGGAAGGAATAACTTGGTGTCATTTTAAAATACTACCTCCAGCAAGAGTGAGTATGTGTGTACTTAAATGTGATATGATTCTTCCAACTGAAAACCTCCATTAGACTCTTAAAATCTAAATCTCTTACCTTGAGTTTGAAACTTCCATATTATGACATTTGGTATCACACACGTTTCTGATTTCATCCAATGCTTTTGTCTCCCTCTGCTTCAGCTGCACTGACCTCCTCTTGTATTTTGAACAAGCTAAGCTCATTCTCGCTGATGGTTCCACACTTGTTCCCTCTGCGTGGCTGACTTCTTTATCAGTTCAGATCACAGAGTCAATGTTTCTCCAGGGAGACTATTTCTTGATAACCCAATCTAACACAGCCATCTGGTCACTTTCTGTCAAAGCACCCTAATTTAAGCTCTAATGCTTATCACCATCTAATGTATTTCTTATTTGTTTATTTGCTGTCATCTGCTCAAAGTCAGGCACCTTGTCTCCACTGATTACCAGGGTGTCTTCATTAATTAGAACAGTGCCCGAATTATAGCAGATGTCTTACAACTACTTGTTAATAAATAAAATCCTGAGTGATTGGCATGTATTGGAGGCTACATGGCAGTGTTTAACCTAGCACATCTTAGAAATAATCAGGAAAGGTTTGGGATCCAGCTGACAAAGAGTAGCTCAGAGAGCAACTTGGTATAGACAAAGGAGCAGCAACTTTGCCTTTGAGATGCTGTGGTTTTTCACTCCACTGTAACTTGTGGTTTAACTTTGGACAAGCACAAGCAATGTCTTCCAGAGTTTGAGTGATAAAGAAAAGGTTCGGGGGCTGAGGATTTAGCTCAGCGGCATAAGCACCTGTCTTGCAAGCGCGTGGTTGTGAGTTCGATCCCCGGTACTGATAAAAAAAAAAAAGAGAAAAATTACGATTATTTCATTGAACCAAATCTTACACATTCTTATCCTAATGTAAGGATAAAGAAACTGAGGCTTGGTTATATTAAGGAATATATGATTTGCATGCCATGGACAGGAGATTTGAAATCACTTGTGAAGGAGCCTTCATCTCTGGCATTCAGCAGTCCTGAAATTCCCCATTTTCTTCTATACTGTTCTATAGCAGAGACCTCCCTCTAATCAGACATCTAGCATATTATTAACCTGAACAGCTTTTGGCACATATAGAAAGGAGAGAAGAATGAACTTCAAGAGGAAATTCAAAATATAACAATTTTGAGTTGAGATACCTATTTTTCTTTATTTTTTAAGAAAAATAAATGAAATCAGAAGCAGTAAGAAGAGGTAATATTTTCAGAACGGTCTTTTTCATTATCCTTGAGATTTTATACTCTATAAAAATGGCTTAGTTTGTCTTTATCTAAAGCATTTTATTTTTTTCAAGCTCCTACTGTTTTGCGTGTTAAATGCATTCTAAATGATTTGTAAGGTTGATATTTAAACAACACTAACACTGCTTAATCACACAGTTCACTCTTTTGAAACATCACCTTTTTTCCACTCTCAGTATCTTTTTTTAGATGTTAAATTATGCTAGCATTGCAAATGTTATGTCAGCAGCAAACAGCTATTATGTCACATATATCTATTTTACTCTGATTCAGTGAAAATCTGCCTCTCATTTATTTCACTTGCATTTTTTTCTCTTTCTTTTGGTTGTTCTTTTTATGCTCTGGAAAAGAGTTTGATTATTTCAAAATTTCAAAAGCAAAGCTATTTCTTAAGATGCCTAAGAGTCACTATGACATTGAACAAAGCTGCTTTGGGTTATGGGTGAGTAATTGTTTAGTAATGCCCTCTTTGAAGAGGAGATTTCTTTTTATTTTATTAAGCAAGTGATATTCTGTTGGAGAACATGGGAGATAGGTGCTCTTCTCTTCATGAACTTTTGAAGAAGACGCCTCTATGATGGCTTCATAGAGCCACAAATTCCCTTCCTAATGGTAATGATAATACTAATACGATAATAATAGCTACCTAAGAGTACTTTTACTGTTCTCAGAGCAAATTAAATTCAGAGAGGTCACATGACCTCACTACAATGTTGATTAAGTGCTTTGACAAAATTCAATATTTGGATTAAAAATATTTGAGTTTTTAACAACTATTGTTTACATGTTCTGCTCTGCCCTATCTTAACTATACTGCATTATCTGAGCCTGTTTGATTTCTCTACTGTCTTCCTTTTTCTCATTTAAGAAAAATGTATTAGGTAGGTGGAAGAAAGCTAGAGGAATATAATAATGAAAAAAGCTGTAAATAAGGTGCTCAAAGTTTCTCAGGGCTGTGAAGGTAGGCACACATATAGACACAAATCACATCAGAAAGCTACAATTTCATTTGGGCACCTTCCTGTGTCCACCCAGGATTTAGACCATGTGTTAAATAAAATGTGCTGGCCAGAAGAAAAGGATAAAAAATTACTGAATGCCCAAGTGCTAAGCACAGTCCTTATATACTTACATTAATTAAGGTAACCCAGGTTTAATACATTCCCTTCCCCCAGTTTCTACTTTGCTAAAAGGGAACCCTTGATTGGAAAGTTCTCCTGTATGCTAGTGTTCAATGGCCTATACTCTTAAAACCTTATTTAGCCTTCTGTCATTTTGTGAATTTGTGATTCGCAAGCTTTCACTACAAGTGGAATACATTTTAGCCAGCAGAAGCGAGAGAAGAGCAAGGAAGCTAACAGCAGAGGCATTTTTACAGACCTGCCTGCAGAAGGGTCTCACATCTCACTAGCTAAAACTTACTATCTTGGAAACCTGTAATGCCAAGAGAATCTGGAAATATAGTATGTGAAGGATCCCAGGTACTTTTAAAACAAATATGTAAATTGGGAGTATGGGTACCAGGACACGACATGATCAGCATCAAGAAAATCACCCTCTGCAGAAGAAAGCCCTAAAAAATAACACTTGTTAATTGTGTGATAATTGAACATATATTAGGCTACATGAGATGGCAATTTATTTTTCTCTATAAAAGTTAGAGTTAAGAAATCTAAGGTCTGTGTGTGGGGAGGGAGTAATGACTGGGAGAGGACTTTTATCAAACATTTTTTAAAGAAATGTTTTTCTTAGGTAAATTGGATAATGGAAATCAGTAGGTTCATTTTAGTGATGAGGCTCAGAGAATTAAAGAAATTTTACTCAAGATCACAGAGATAAGTGATTAATAAAGCCTGGTTTGAAATTTTTCCATGCCAAATGTCCTTTCTATTACACTAAGCAGAGTGTAAGATGATCTAAAGAAAATAAATGGGTGAAAGAAGCAGTTTTGAGGTCTTGTGCTATGGAGGTCTTCTGCTATAGAAATTAAATCACTGATTTACCTTAACCTCATAAATGCTCAAATCTTGCTTTGAAGATTCACAAGTATGTAAACAAAAAATTCTTATTAATTTCAGCCACACACAGGCTGGCTATCCTGAAAGACCCACCTTAGAATGATGACTGCAAGTGTTTGAGGTTACTTCCAAGGAGGGTTCACATCATTGCTATCTACTGCTTTCCATGAGCTTTCACCATATTGGCTGTGTCTTCATTTGAAAAGCAAATAGATTAAGGAAGCCAACATGAGGTATCCTTATAAATGCTAAGCATTAAGGGAAAGAGAATAGTAACCTGATTATTCAAAACTATTTATATGTCGTTATGTGTTTGATGACCTAGAGATCACCCAAGGCAGAATTAGAGCTATCATTAACAGTTTCAAATAATAATAGCTTTCAAAAATAAGTATTTAGAGAAGCATACATAGAAATAAACTATCGGAAATTTGGTATAAGAAAAGAAAAAAAAAACCCTACCTTTTAAAGTGATAATTATAGGCTATTTGACTGTTTTGATTTTCTGTTTGATGACATACAGACCTAGTGCAGTATTTGATTTGGGTGTGCTTATTTTGCACATTTATAAACTGACCAAAGCATTACACTTGGATACATAAACTAGCCTGTCTGAGACTGAGCTGCACTGCTGGTCCCCATGTCCATTTCCCAGGCACCACCCATAGGGCACCAGCTTGCTCCTCTGAGCTTTTCCCCCACCTAAGGTGCCATTTGCAGGGATCTAGTCCTGCTATTAGTTGGTTTCACTGATCCAATGGCGAAGGAGGATGAATGACAAAGCACACTGAATTAATTTAGCATACATACAGCCAGGGGACTCTTGCCTTTGGGACAGAGGAGCTCTGAGCCTCGAACTCAACTTCCGTTTATTCACCCAGGCATGGCTACAAGCAATTAAAATAATATAAAATTCACCTGCCTCAGGTTATCCTTTAACACATGCTCAAATAGACAACTTACTCCTAGCTTTGTTAGCTTTCCATAGAACCTGCAACACACCCATATCCCTGTGTGATGCCTTGATCCTTTGTGCTCACAGAGGAGGTCAATTAGGTCTTAATCTTCTTTAACTGGTCTCCCACACTAGCCCAGTTCCCTTGGTTGAGAAGATCCTTCCCTAGGGCAACTACAATCCTCAGGTAAGATTACTTTACCCTCTTATTGATGTTTCCTGAGACTCAGGTAGGAAAAAAAAGAGATAAAAGCATAAATAACTTAAGTTTCCAGAATGCATTTCTACCAAAACCACCCTATGCACATCTCACCTGGATTTCTTTTGAAGAAATATACTGAGAAACATACTTCTTTTCAAACAACAGGATCATCATTTTCCTTCGAAACAACCCCTTGCCAAGTGTTCCATGTACATATATTTCTGTCTACTTTTTGTTCCATGAAGGCCACTTTGTAGGCTAGCACATAATTGCCTAATCTAAATCACTCAAATACAGAAGGCCACTTTGTAGGCTAGCACTTAAGTGTCCTAATCTAAATCACTCAAATATGGAAATCACTCAAAGATGGAAGTTAGTGGAATCTATCCTAAATTTTGTGTGATGGTTTAGTTTCTCATATTTCTGTTAGATTTCTGGTTTTCCTGAAAGTTCATGGGTTTTTACAGTTTTCTAGAGAAGTCATTGTAAAGGTTGTTTCTTAGACATCACTTAGAACTGAGTTGTTAGTGGTTGCTATATAACTGAGTGAACAAATGAATGAATGAACAAATGAATAAATAAAATAGGTTTATCAAGAAAAAAAAAAACCTAGAATATCTGACCTTAGCCAGTGATAACACTGAGGAGAGGGCCAATTCTGTGTGCAATCACTGAGAAAATTACTGCAATTTTCCAATAGGCTTAGAAAGACAAGCTTATTCCTGAGCAGAATAATAATATAAAAGCCAACATCTTCCAAAACAAAAAACACCACTACAGTTGCTTTTGTAAACACAGTGCTTATCTCAAAATACTCCTGTTGATTACTTCACGTTGTGAATAATCATTGCATAACAATGCTCTTAAACAGCAAGGGAATGAGAATGAAAAATGAATGTTTCATAGATGATAAACATACATGCAGGCAGCACTTAATATTTTAATTAAAAACTTTTCCTTTGAATTTGAACCTTTAGAAGATTGTTCATAGATACTCATATCACTGAAAATACAAGACAGAACAATCACCAAGTAGCACTGCTATTTCAGTAGTAGATGACAGAAAGAGCAAAAGTAATGAGCGATTCTGCCTCACTATATAAGAACTGGGCCCATTTTAAAAACTAATAAAAGACAAAGGCAGTTCAAAGCAGATAAATGTAGCCTAATGATGGTTTTGTTGAGCTTTTGTCTCTCATCTCTTTGTGAACAGTAAAATAGGAGGAATTAAAAAAAGAGAGAAAAATAGTCAAAGACTTATCTGTGAGTGTCACTAATGAGTGATGGGAACAGAAAAGACAAAAGATGAAATTCAGTGATTTTGATGGTTCTTTATCACATATGTCTGCACGAATAACAAAATATGAGATGTGACAAAGAGGGGGAGTGGAGAGAAAAGGAGAAGATAAGCTTGATATGTGAAGAATAATACATTAAACTGCTCATGCAGGGGATGTGTATTGCAAAGGCAATGACTATCATGTGGTCCCTATGAATTCAGGCAGTTGACTACCTGGCACTAATGTTCCATTTGTGCAAAGTTGTGTGTATGTAAAGCCTGTGAACGTCTAAAGGGAACGTTGGGCATGGCTCTATAAGAAACTGCTGAGTGATTTATTTAAGGGTAAGTCCCAGATGGTTAGCACGCTCTGCCATTTCAGGTGTTTTGAATGACTGACTGGTTTGGATGATTCAGTTGCTTGATTGGATGGAGGCATCAGTCAGCTTGGTTAATTTTTCTTTTCAATCTGACTGAATTTGAAACTCAAGTGACAGTTCATTTCAGTCAAACTCTCTATGTATGTTCATATAACCAATTAAAAGTTATATTTCTATCTATGAAAACATAGGCCTAGGATGGAATATTGAGACTGTATGTTCGTAAGTCATTTCATGTGTGGGTCATATTTTCTTTAACTGTTCATTGACTATAATACCTATAGCATACAAATTTCTAAAAGTGGAAAGGACAATATGCATGTAAATGCAAAACACTACGCTACTACATGGGGTAGGACTGTGGAGTAGTGATAAATTGGTATATATAATAATGGAACAAACATTTAACATGATGGGGTGTAAAAGAGGAGTATTTTGGTTTTGAACATAGGACAAAGAAGGAAAATCTCTGGTAATGTCAAGAAAGAACTTTAAAAAGAATGTATTAGCCATAGAGATTAAAGATGTTTGCTTGGGCAAGAAGACTGGGAGGATGCTCAATTGTTGTAACTTACTTTATCAGTTTGCAACAGCTGCTATAACAAGTGCCACATCCTAATTATTGTCTTATAATTACAGAGAATAAGGGTCTAAAATACTCATAAGAGAAATAAACTCACACGTGTAAATACTGTATAGTCTCCCTAGTGTAAGAAACGGTAAGAGTATTTAAGATACAAAAAACTCAATAAATATAGTGAAAGGATAAGAATCTGCATAAAAGGGAAACAATAATATCCCAGGGAAAATGAGGAAAAAGAAAAAAGAAGGGAAAAGAACAAATATGTCAAATGACATAAACACACTGAGGATAGCTAAGATGATTGAGCTACAAATTCTGTAAGTTCTTGGAACAAAAAGTTAACACTCAGGATTGGAACAATTGTGCATATTACTGTTGGTGATCTGAAGAACTCTGGAAGTTCATTATGTAAAATAACAACCCTAACTGTGCTCCTACCATCTTGTTTTGAAGGCCTATATTGTCAGTGTTCTGCACTCTTTGCTACTGTTATTTATTTGTCTTTTTTGTTTCATGTTTTTCTAGGAATTTGTCTTATTTTGTTTTGTTTTTCCCTCTAATACAGAAATGATAGGTATATATGTAGAGACTCATACATGCATAGAACTTCTCCTGAACAGTTTATGAGAATCAATTATATAATGCATGATGAAATGAACAGCTATTTTGAAGAAAAAGAGACATTATGGTATCCAGTGCTGATTCTGTAGCATCATGCTGTGCAATCCAGCAATACTATTCTTTGTTCAGAGTGATTTTAGTCTGTTTTGTATTGTTTAATTTCAACATGAAGGTATGGACAGCTATTTTGAAGAGAATGAGAGACATTATGGCAGCCATTGTTGACTTCCCTATTGTCTGGTTTTGAAGGCCTATAATGCTTTCATCATTCTGTTCTGATCAATTTAATAGTATTTTGTTTTGTATGAATTCATTGTGTGTGAAGATATGGACAACTATTTAGAAGAAAACAAGAGACAATATGATAGCCAGTGATGATCTCCTGTTGTTTTGCTTTGAAATCTGTGTTACTTACATTGTTGTCTTCTGATCTGATTTGTTCTGTTTTATCTTTAGTTGTACTCTCTTTAAAATTTAAAAAAAAAATGGAGGTGTCACCGGACTCTGCTTTCTCTGAAGAAGCTAGGGGAGAATCAGTTCAGGGCTCTCTCTTTCCTATCTCCTAGAAGATCTTTGACTAGCAACAAAATTCTTAGCTCCAGATGGACTTAGATGACCTTATGTACATCTGTGTGTGTGTATCTGTATCTAAATTTTCCCTGTTTATAAGAACATTAGTAATTTTGTCTAGTGAGGATCCACCCTAATCCAGTATGACTTCATTTGAAGTAGTTTCATCTACATTGCCCTCATTTGCAAAAAATAAGTTTACACTTTTTGGTATTGGGAATTAGGAGTTCAACATGTGAATTTGGAAGGGGCCATATTTAATGCTATGGAATTCATTAATGTTTTATTGGTAGTGAATGTTTTAGAAGAAATAATAAAATTTTCTCTTCTGCAACTATTTTGAGGAAAAAAAGTAAAATCTTCATCGATGTGGAAGAATTGGCTTGAGGAAAGCTGCTGCATCATGTATGAGCATGAGTTCTTTCCGATGTGTACATTATAGCAGTAGCTACTAGAAGCTACTTTAAATGACACTTTGACACCTGAAATAAGATAGGCCTTGCCCTTTTGAGCATCTTATACCATACTCAAAACTGTAACAACAACAACAACAAAAGAACTGTAACAACAAATAGTCATGTTGTCTTATAAACCATAATTACTAATATAATGGGAATCCCCCCAGCATCACTGAGTTCCTACTTTCCTTTTCATTTCTTAGAGATTTATTAAATAACAATTCATCTCCATAGCTATTGCTTGCCCCTGATAACTTCTTAAACTAGTCTATTTAAACAACTTAGATTGGTACAACCATATGACAGCAGGAGCAAGAAGTTGTGTTAGTGGGCAAGTTCTTAGGTCTGGGTTACTTTATAGTGCACCCTTTCACCAAGTCCCTCTTGGAAAAAAAAAATCAAAAAATATTTTAAAAATCAGTGTGAACACTGACATTTTTATAGCATTTGAAAAAAGTTCAGTTTAGCTCCTAAAGATAACCTTTAATTTTGGTGTTAGAATTCTATTTGAATATGGCATGCCATGCTAACTAGCATGTTTCATGATTTGGATATTTCTATGAAGTATTTTGCATCTATACATATTTCAAATGTAAATAAAGGCAACTTGGTGAAGAGCAAAGTAAAAATCCTCTGATTATTACACATTTGAATTCATTTTGAATGCCCAGCATGTTCAGGTTCAATCCAATGTAAAGATATGATTTAAGGAAATTTTATTAAACCTAATACCTTTTCTGAACTAATGAAAAAACAATATACACCTCACACACTTTTATAGTGACTTAAAGTGAGGTATCTTTCTGTGTTTCTCATGAGCAGCACACAACCTTTATTATCACTTCTTCTGTACTGTCTGTTCTACTATCTTCCCTGCCTGTGAACCATAGCTTTTCCTCTTAAAAATATTCCTTACAACTCCACGACTTTCTTTGCTTAGAAGTTAGCAAGTTTCAGCAATTATTCTGTGCTAGACTGAAATGTTTTAGTCCACTATAAACATATTTTGGAAGCAAGATGTAATTATCCAGGCTGCCCTTTGGGCTAGTGAAGCAGAAAGGCTAACACTGAACCACCATATGGGCTGTGCATGGTGGGGACTATTGGAACCAAGCATTTAAATCCATTTCTTCCTGAGAACAATTAGATGAAACCATCCAATTCTTCCAGGAGCTTTGAAAACGATCACCTGTTGGACCTAGACTCTGGGTAAATTGCTTTCATTTGAATACAATTTGGAATTTGTTCAACTAATCACAGTCCGTTAATTGCATTTTGGAGGAAGAAAGAAATTGAATGAAACAACTGGTTCTTGTTAGATCTGAGCCAGTCAGGGATTTAGCATGTAGCTACAGCATTCTACCTTGTTAATCTCAGTAAAAGGCAGATTTTGCAAGCTGAAATGATTAAATCACCCTTTGCAAAACAAAGTAATTTCTGCATGAATATATATATATATATATATATATATATATATATATATATATCTTACATTAACCACTTTATTCCAAAATTTCAATTTCCAATAATCTAATATATCCTGATTATCCAAGGCCTACTGTTCATGGTGAGTTTTTAAAATTTCTTCACATAGTATATTGTTTTCAAAGCAGCCTTAGGTTCACAGAGAAATTTAGCAGGAAGTATAAAGATTTCCCATATGCTCCTTCCCTCCACATGCCATGGTAGTTTTTCACACTGGCAGAAGAGAAGATTTCTATATAATGATAACACCTTGTTCCATAGTGCTATTTTTTCTCTACTATAGGACTGTGAAAAGAGCATGATATTATAATTACATCAAGCAGAATTTGAATACTGATGTTGCCAAATGTCTAGTTGAGTGATCTCAGTAAAAAGTCACAGCTCTAAGTTTCAACCTGAAATGAACAGTTTTTACTTAAAGTTTATCATTGAATGAAAATAGAGAACATCATTCCTCATGTTTGTCATAGTGTTTATGTCACAGGGAGAAGAATCGGTAGAGTATTGCTAAACATAAGACTGGATTACTGTAGGAAATTCTAAAGATTCAATATCAAAGAGAGTGGAGAGATTATCTGCATTGCAAAATTAAGACTATAAATACATAATAGTAGTATAAAGACATAGTTATGTCACATTATTATTTGGAGGAATAAAATCCAGTTCCAAACCTGAGTTCCTTATTTCCTGACTCCTATCAATGTTGGTTAATCTACCATCCACATTTCTTGACCTATTTCTAAGTAGCAATTTTGTTCAGTACCCTTCATTTATATAAAGAGTACAAACAATCATTACATTCAAGTCTGCTGCAGTCTACTACTGTAGATAATATGGATAGTATACACTGATACCAACAGAATAGAATTATTTGTATTTGTTATGTTTATTCTCATAATTATAAGACTGGGTTACTGTAGGAAACTCTTAAGATTCAATATCAAGATGACAGGGAATATTATTTGACATTTCAAAATTAAAAGATGATTGAAAGACGTTAGTTTTTTTTTTTCCCCTGAGATTTTTAACAAATGCTCCAAATCTAAGAACTGTAGGTGTTAAGCACCAACATATCCCACCCAAAAGAACTGGATTTATCACCACCATTTAGGAAGATTGGTGATAACATTGAATATATTCTGAGAAGTGTTTGATATATCACTTCCAAAGCTATTGAGAGGTAACTAAAATCATTCCAGGAATTCTAGATAATGCATCCATTACTCATCTGCAAACTAAGTACCAAAGGAAAAAAGAGAGGTGGATCTACTGAATGAATTCATAGGCTCAGAAAGCATCAATCCTGTCATTGTGAAATGAATTGTTCAATTTCTGAAAATAATAACTGCTGAGCATCTATGCGACATTACACAGATGTCATCCAGTTAGCACGGAAGAGAGCTGATACAGCAGATTGAAGGTACTACTGAGGAAAGTAAAGGTCGATCTGATTGAGCCTCAATGGATTCAGCTCATTAACGTAATCAATAATACATAATAAAAAACAGAACTCAAATTGTTTTCACATATTATAGTATAATATAAGCATTTTTCTCACTAGTCTTCGTGCTTTTAAATCAGTTCCTCTCATGTGAAACATTGAGATTTCTTTTCTTTTGTTATTTTGCTATTAAAAACTAAGATATGCATGAATAACTTTATGCATAACAATTACTCCACATC
Source organism: Hydrochoerus hydrochaeris (assembly GCA_004027455.1). NCBI lineage: Eukaryota > Metazoa > Chordata > Mammalia > Rodentia > Hydrochaeridae > Hydrochoerus > Hydrochoerus hydrochaeris. The sequence goes on along the minus strand of PVLA01000534.1, from coordinate 7,083 downwards.
GCCATGGTATTTTTTTTTTTGCATGAATTAACAAATCCAAGGCTGCAGTCATTTTTAAACACCTAGATACATATTGCTGGCCTGTTCTCTGTAAAGGTTACAGTAATTAGAGGTCTTATCAGGGTATACTAATCAGAGGTCCAGTCAGCGCTATGAAAAAGTCATTACACCACTGAAAGCACTATGTAGTAAGTGACTAAAAAGTAAATCTTGTTTTTTTTTCTTGTTACAAAAATGTATTTCTTATATATTTATTTGTCTTTTGATTTTTTTTTTAGGAAATTACCATGTTAGGTTCTTTGATCATTTATTTCTTCCTTTCAGAAACTTTCATTTAATTTCCTAGAACTCTTTGTTTCTCTCTCCTGTATTTAAAGCAAAGCTTTTCCACTCTTTGCCACTTACTTTTTAGTTATATTTGTTTTATTTTTCCTAATGAATTTGACATTTTAAAATGTGAATTCTGCATTACAATGGGCCAATGAGTAAGCTAATTCACATTCATTATTCAAGCTTTACCCTTACACATGGCCTCTTTGTTGGGTAATTCCAACACCAAAATTGAAAAACTGAAAAGGTGACAAGATTAGTGAGTCACACAATGAAGATTCTGAAAAGTAGAAACTGCCTTTCAGTTCTTATTAGGTAATTTTTGAGTGATTTTTTCCATAATAGTATGAAGAAATAAAAATATTAAAATGCCTTATCTATTTTATATGAACTAATTTGTGTAATTTTCATAACTTTAGGTGGTGTTCTATACTATTACATTCATTTTAAAGGCCCCAAAACTGCAGGTTAGATCAGTTACTTTTACCAACCTAAAATAGAAGCAGGATTTGAACCTACCTAGTCTGATTAAAAAGACTATTTGGCAACATCCTTTTTACATAAAAAAATGAAAACCAGGTAACGATGATCATACAGGTGAGACTAGTTATTTCAATTCTTTAAATTTTAAACATCTAATATTAAGTTTATGAATTATGAATTTATAAAAATTAACACACCAAGTTGTCTCTAACAATTGAAACTCACAGTTAGATAAAACAAAAGCATCTTTGAATAAAATATTTTCCATTTATTGTGAAAAAAATTTTGTACCTCAAATACTTTATTTAGATAAAAATGTTTGCAAATAGCACCCAGTTGCTATACTTGTCTAAACATTTAGAAACAAAACAAGTGAACTACACAGGGCTTCAAGTCACAGTTTCACAAGCCACAAGGTTCAGTTTATGAAAGTAATTTATTTATTTTGAAACACAAAGGAATAAAATGTATTATCTAAAATCTTCTTGGCAAACCATTCCTTGTTCTACATGTCATTTAAATTTGAATAAATGTCTTTTTCATGAGCTGAACAAAACTCAAAGTTTGAAAACATTACTATCTAAGAAATACAATGAGCTTTGTTCAGGATGGTATTATGTTGTTCACAAGCACTTACGTGCTACTTAAATTTTAGTATAAAATGCAGAATATTATATATTTCTTAAAATATTTTTGGATGGATTTGATATCCAAGAAAGGTAAATACTATGAAATATGTGTTAATTGAGATTTCATCAGAACACAAAGACATTTGTAGCCTAAAATATAAAGAGCTAGACACATATCCTTAACAAAATCATTACTTTTTCTAATTTGTTCTTATACTGTTCTCTAATTTTCCTAAATCTTTCTGAATATTGAAAAATTTGTCTATTTTCCTTCCTTGTACTTACTGCCAATTCTAAGGCTTCCATTTTAATGTTCCAATCCCTTTTAAAAATAAAATTGAAAATATCTCCCTGTGTGTATGTTTAAGAAACAAAGCTTATAATAGCTTTCAGTACTAGCATGTTTTAAAAAGCTAAGTGACTTTAGAAATAAACTTCCTTATTTGATATCCAACAGCCATAAACAAAATGAAACAAAAAGAGAAAGAAAGGAAAGAAGGGAGAAAAGAAAAAAGAAATAAAAGAGAAAGACAGCACCTTAATGAAAATTAAAAAAAAAAAAAAAGGACAAGAACCTAAATGCTCTAGATAGCTGCACTGAATGAGATACTTAATACTTGATTGCAGGAAAACGCACAAATAATGGAAGATTCTCTTGGAGTGATAAGAGTGGTTAAAGACTGTGTCTTGAAAAATCATTCTTAGTATTTTTGTATGTACAATGTCTCTTTACTATCCACTGCTTCTTAGCTATCATTTAATTAAGCTAACAATGATATAATGCCTTTAAACGAATACAGAGACTTGATAGTTGGGGCCCTCTGAATTTCCTCAGGCCCTCTCATTTTGTCAGCATTGAGCAGTGCAAGTCACACAACTATTTGTTTTGGGACAAAAAGATGTCTTATTTGGGCGAGTCAGTACCATTCTGTTGTCTTCGTGTTACTGAGCAGTGTAACTGCAAGCACAGTGTGGGTAATACAGAGCACACACGGAGTCAGGCAATGAGCGTGAGATCACTTTCACAGAGTGTCACAGGACGTGAGAGGGAAAGAAAGGCCAAGCTTTTTTTGGTCATTATTTAATTTTATTGTTTGCTAAATACAAAGAGCTCATTTAATACTTTCTTTTGATATATTAGAAATGAAGATATAAAACTCAGAAAAATTAAATGAACCAGCCAATAAACACTAAACAGAGTCTTTACTTAAAAGTATTTTCACTTATTTGTCATTTACAGGCATTAAGTACAAATATTTATTATTTTGTATTTAATATTTAGTGCAACTAAACAGGCATTAAGTACAAATATTACTTTGGATAGTAACTAAAAGTTTTGTGTTCTAGAGGGTCATGCAGTAAATGTAGCTTGTGGGCTGTGTGATCTTTTGTCATATAGATTCAACTTTGTTAAAATAGCCACAGGTAATGTGAATAGTCATGACAGTGGCCAAACAAACTTTATTTATAATAACAAAGAGTGTTAATTTGACAAACTCCCGTTATAGAAGTTGAAGACAATATAGTACTGAAATAAACCGCTTCCTTTTATGAGGTTGTATTTCACTGTGTGGTGTAAACAACAAAGTGCATGTAATATATGAGGTGATGATAAATACATTAAATGAAATAATTCAGAATAAAAGAGTGCAAAATATCTGCCTTTCATAATATCAAATACAATCCATTTGTGTTATGCATTTCCTAGAAATGTATACTTGAATGTTGTCTAGTGATGTACTTAAATAAAAATTCTTTCAAATAACATGTCTATCAGCTACTCTGATCTAATAACATGTCTATCAGCTACTCTGATCTAACCCCACAACCTTAAAATAGAAAAGTGTGGATGAATCAGAACTCCCGGTTGACCTATGCAACATATATATATGTGTATACATATATATACATATATATATATATATATATATATATATATATATATATATTTGTTTGTTTGTTTTGTTTCAAAATAGGGTTTTACTGTGTAGTCCAAATTGGCCTTGAACTCACAGTGTCCCAGGCTAAATTCGTACTTGTAATTTGCCTGCGTCAGTCTCCATCATACCTAAATGTATTTGCTTTTAGTTCATTTTAATATAGGAAAGCTTCTTTCTTGAAGCACTTTCAACCCTTGTATTCTAATGCTCTTATATCTGACTTTTTCTCTTTTCAAAATTTTCTTTTCACATTTCTTTCTCATCTCATCCCCTAAATAGTAATCTTAAAATTCACTCAGTCTATATTTTCTCCATCAAGGACTTCATTGACTCCCAAGGCTTAACTGCTCTTTTAGTTCATTGTCAAAAGGTCCATCTCTGCCACCAGTTTGCTCCTAAATTATGAGCCTGTCCTGGGATGCATTTGCCTAAAACTCAACAATACCTAAACAAATCCATCATCCACCCTCACCTGAACACATTGTCCCTCTCTATATTGTTTTTTCTGAGAGTTGGGCATGCTGAGCATTGTCTGCTAATTTATCAAGAGAGCTAGAAGTAAGTTAACAACATGGAAGCTCAGTGGTGGAAAATTTTTCTTTGTTCACCATTATATTATAGAAAACCGCAGGCTAAGCCCTTGGCTTAGTGTTGCAGAATAAGCAGTAGCAAAAGAAGATTACCATCCCAGATCTACTGTGCACTGAGTAACTTTCCACAATTATAGCAAATCTCTGAAACGTTATTGCGTCTGTGTAACTGGATTAATTGTACCTTAAAAATGAGCTGCCATTCTTCTAGCAAGTCTAGGTCCTCAATGAAAGATTTCATCCCCCTCATTTTTCCTCCTTCTCTTTTATAATTCATGTAGCATTTGTGTTTCTAGAAAAAATATAAAATATAGATACAGAGATGAATATTTTGGGCCCTAGTTAGCAACTAAAGTTATGTGTGCATGTGTGCATTTCTGTGTGTGAGTGTGCATGTCTGCGCGTGTGTGTGTGTGTGTAGAGAAATAGTATGTACATAAATAACTGAGCATAGCATGATACAAAATTATATGTGTGTAGTTTAAATTCGAACTGCTCTCTATTTCAAGTTTCCTAAGTACTGCAGTTAATTCAGGTAGTAAAAGCAGACATTCACCAATTGGTAACACTTTGAACAAGTGCCTCAATCATTTTCTTCATAAAACACTGCACATCTGCTCATCAAAATCTGCCACATTAAGTGTCATTTAATGAATGTCTCAGACATATTTTGAACTTACTTATGGACAATAGCCACTAAATCTTGTGATCTGAAGTAATTTAACTAAATTCTCTAATCTTCATGAAAATAATAACGCTTACTACAGATAAATAATATGAAACATTAAAATCTTACCAGTTATTTCCTAGAATATTAGATGGTACATAGTAAGCACTATAGTCATATTACCATTGGTGTTATTTTTAAAAACAAAGTTCACTTCCATTGTTCTCAATTTAAAATGGAATTTACCTATAGTTGTATTTTTTTCATTTATGTGTTGAATTGATTTAGTGTTTCTGGGTTTCTCTCATAGGACAAATCTAATGTTTTCCTCTATCTCACGATGAATTAATTACACCTCTCAGTTCCCACATAAGAATTGGCAGGAACTTAGAAGTACAAGAAGACCACTGTCTGTGGCCCGCAAAGATGAGAACACCTCAGGTGGTGGCTATTACTGTGTCGTGACTAAATCTTCCCTTTAACTCATCCTAGGGTGCATAAAACAACCATGAAGATGGTGCCCTGGCAGAGGAATATATATATACCTCTCTAATTCTCTTTTTTGTCTCATCCAGCCTCTCATTTATCTGGCTGGGGAGGACAATTATCCTGCCGTCTAATCTCTCTAGCTTGAACTGCTTATTTATTATTTTAATTGGCAGTGAATTCTGGGACTAGGCATATCTGCAGCAATCAGGCATTACATACAGCACTCAGAAGGCGTAGCATTTGGTGCCAAATTGTGAGCTACTTTCATTAATAACAATAAAAGCTATTCCTGCAACCTCTTAGATCTAAATATGTCCCCCAGTTGTTTTGCAATCACTGTTAACAGACCTCTGCTCAGTGTGGACAAACAAACTAGTCATAAGGATGGTAGAGAAGCACCATAGGGAAATGTCTATAACGTCTTCATTTTCAGTTTCACCGACCAATGGGATCTCCCACAGCAAAAGGCAAAACTCTCCAGCTGTCCTGTGTGTTAGAATTCATCTCTGTGTCCTGGACATGAGAAATAGCTGTAAGACCTGAATAAATCTGAAGGAATTTTTAAAAGAGAAACAAATACGAACATTCTAGAGCAAGAAAGTATTATTTAAACCGAAAGCAAACTGAGTCTGTTTCCCCAGGGGAAGGCAACTTGGGAAAGTGTCTTTCAGCTTCATTCTTTGAACCAGATGTAGAATAAATCACTGTGTCTGTGCATAAGAAGGAAGGACCCGGAAGGCAGCATAAACCTTCCAGAAATGGCCTTCAATACTGCGTTCATGTATCTCTAACTAGAACGTACATTCTCCTGAAACTAAAGGAAGTAATGCTATCTGTAAAAACTGAAATGAACAAATGAGTAATGAAATAAAGAAAGAGTATGAATGAGGAAGGAAGGAGGGATTATAACACATTCATATATATATATATATATATCAATTATTAATATTATATTGACATACTTTGTTAAAGCATTCATGATACTTTTGCCCTCACCTTAAACCACTGAGGCAGAATTTTTTTTTTCTCATTTTTTTTCTATGGATACAGAAAGTGCAAACTGACAGTTTCACCTACTGTCCCAGTATCACTTGACTAGAACATAGGGAACTGCATTTTCAGCTCTGGCTGCCTGATTACAAAGTCTGAATCCTTATTATTTTGCATAGTCGATTTTTCTCAAAACTGAGTAAATCAAAAAAAAAAACATTCTATTTAAACAAACTGAATGTGTCTTGTACTTGCATAATGACCACGGGTTTTGTTGAATGACTTTTTATTTTAACAAACTATAAACAACCCTCTACTTTAGTGATGAGTTTCTGTTGAAGAATAGGTACACTAGAGTCTGAATCCTTAGAATATAAATTTATGAAGAACATCAACAGTTTTTGTAGTATCTGGGAGTGTGATGGCACTTAATTATGATTGAATAATTCTGCCTTCCCAGTTAGCCTTGCTGAAATAAGTTCCTAAAGAGAACTAGGCATAGAGGAAAGAGTAGCTAAACTGAAAAGTTTCGCAAGGTGTCTTATTAAACTATCGTCAAAGACTTTATGTAAAACTCCAGGAAATCTGGGCTGGATCATGAAGATTATGGCTATGATCTGACTCAGGCCTCTTCTCCCCTGAACAAGTTACTTAGTGTTACATTTTTGACTTGATGCATGGCTGAGGAATCCAATGGGATGCAGAATATGCTTATGCATCCACAGTGAGGAAAGAGAAGCTCATCAGCTGAATCTTATGGCGAGTACGAGGAATAGGATAGAACTACATACAGAATGGTAGGCAGGTGTGTGACTTTTTAAGCCACACCGCTGCTGGGATGCATAGTCAATGTATAGAGCCTCTTGTAGGTCAAATTAGTAACTTTTCTTTCTCTTGGGAAGTGAAAAATACAGGCAGCACACAGACTGAAGGCAACCCTTTCTACCTGATCCACTTCCCTGTGC